>OZ038382.1:95434886-95934886 GCA_964036045.1 Eutreptiella sp. 'Long Island Sound 2002' | reverse complement strand
GGACCTTGGTTGTGGGACAGGTTGTTTGGCAGGCGGGGGCACAGACGAGAGGAGCACGAGGGGGGGGGGGGGGGGTGGCACCAAGGGGTTTGACACACGGGCAGGGCGGTCTGTAGTCTGTAGACTTTGTCTGCCCCTAATTGCAGACACTGTCAGCATGTTGTGGACTTTAAAGGACAATATTTGGGAAGGGGAGCCTTCGGCCCACTTCCTCAATCACGGTCCACTCGCGTCGTTTACCTGTGCACATGGGTATCGACATGGACATCTTTGGCCAATGCCCCTCCCAATATTTTGATAATATGTGTCTCCATGATTCTTTTCCTATTGTGCGTGTAGCCATCAGTGGGCCCGTCCAGCCTAGATATTGGCCTACTACCAAGCCAGGGAGGAGCCATTGCATTCAATCAGTAGCTCACCTTGCCTAGTCAACAGGTCAATAATGAGGTTCATGCTCAGCAGTAGTTGGTTGGTGACGTCATGCATAAAACCCGGACGCACTGTGCACACTGCACGCACGCACTGTGCACACTGCACGCACGCACTGTGCACGCTGCACGCACGCATTGTGCACGCTGCACGCACACATCGTGCACGCTGCACGCACGCACCCACTGTGCACACTGCACGCACCTACTGTGCACACTGCACGCACGCACGCACTGTGCACACTGCACGCACGCACTGTGCACACTGCACGCACGCACTGTGCACGCTGCACGCACCCACTGTGCACGGTGCACGCACGCACTGTACACGCTGCACGCACGCATTGTGCACACTGCACGCACGCATTGTGCACGCTGCATGCACGCATTGTGCACAGTGCACGCACTACCTGCTGACATCATAGATGCCAACAAGACATATAGTTGTGGTGCTCTTGCCTTCACACTTGCTGCATTATTTCCCAAGCTTGGGCCCAGCGTACGTGCTTCAGATCCCCCCTGAACCTATATTCCTGCTCCGTGTGGCTGCTCTCCAAATATATGGGTTTCATTCTGGGGGATGGGGGAGGGTACTTTAATGGATCCTCACCCGATAGAGCAAAACATTCAAGCTCTCAATGATGGGGAACATAATCTCAAACTGCACGCACCGTGTTCTATAATCAGGTGCGTTCCCTGCCTGGTGCAATGTATTGGTACGGCCATCCAGGGCTCATTTTGGGGCGATTCCACTGGCTGTGACGTCATGGGTTTCTATTCTGCCTTCGCCACATACTCCAGCCAAATGGCCACGCTGCTCATTGCATACCTGACGTATCGGATCATGTTTTCTACGGTGCCAAAGTGGGAATACGTCGCGCTTGTGGGATTGGCCATCTTTGTGCTCTCTGGTCTGATTTCAATGCTCCCCCCCATTGGGGTGGCCTCTTATGTCAAGTACGATGGGTTCTGTTACACTGATTACCGAGATGTTACACACTGCGTCTTGTGGCTGCTGATCATGGTTCCATGTGTGTTCGGTGTCCTGCTGCTCTATGTTCAGATCTACAAGCGGAGTGGTTTGTCATAGACAGTCCGCTTCGGTCTTCTCGGCTTTTGGTTTGTTTTCCTTTGCGGGTGGGTCCTTGGGATCCCCACCTGTTTACACATATGATGCGCCTGTTGCCTACCCAACGTACAGTGGTCCGCTGCCCACTCCTGCATACACACAGGTGTATTGAGCAGATGCCCAAACTGCATTTTGCCAGCAACTTATTTTGTCTTCTCTTAACGCAACAACCCAGGTGTCCATCCCACATCTCCGTTGCCTCTGCATGGCAGTGTGGTCTGCACAGGTCGGACCGAATGTTTCATCGAACCCATGCCGGCGCCTACGTGCACTTTTCTCGCATCTTGCCCAACGATGAAAAAACGTCCAAAAAATGGCCGTTTTTTGGTCAAAAGTTGAGTTTTTTGGCCTCAGACAAGCGGTTGAAGACCATTTTCCTTCCAAAATCGGCCAAAAAAGGAAGTTTTTTGGTCAAAAATTGAATTTTTTTGCCTTCAGCCAAGCAGTTGAAGACTCCCCCCCCTATTTCGAGGGTGCTGGATGCGAAAAAGCAGGTTGTAGGCACACACAGATCAGGAAAACACAATTTACAGCATCCATATGCACCAAAATTTCCCATTTTTCATGAAAAAAACGGCAAAAAATGGCCGCTTTTTGGTCAAAAATTGAGTTTTTCGGCTTCAGACAAGCAATTGAAAACCCCCCGCCCTATTTTGAGGGTGCTGGATGCAAAAAAGCAGGTACTAGAGAGAGACAGATCACGAAAACACAATTTACAGCATACATTTTTCATGAAAAAACGGCCAAGAATGGCCGTTTTTGGTCAGAAATTGAGTTTTTCGGCCTCAGACAAGCATTTGAAGACCCCCCCCCCCCTATTTCGAGGGTGCTGGATGCGAAAAAGCAGGTTCTAGGCAGACACAGATCACGAAAACACAATTTACAGCATGCATATGCACCAACATTTGTCATTTTTCATGAAAAAAAACGGCCAAGAATGGCCGTTTTTTGGTCAAAGATTGAGTTTTTCGGCGCCAGACACGCATTCGCAGACCCCCCCCCCCCTTTTGAGCGTGCGGGATGCGAAAAAGCAGGTTGTAAGGGCACGCAGACGACGAAAACACAATTTGCAGCATCTGTATGTACCAAAACTACCCATTTTTCATGAAAAATCGGCCAAAAATGGCCGTTTTTTGGTCAAAAATTGAAGGCTTTTGGCCCCAGACAAGCAGTTGAAGACCCCTCCCCCCCTATTTTGAGGGTGCTGGATGCGAAAAAGCAGGATGTAGGCAGACACAGAGCAGGAAAACACAATTCACAGCATCCGTATGTACCAAAATTTGTTGTTTTTCATGAAAAATCGCAAAAAATGGCCGTTTTCCGGTCAAAATCTGAGTTCTTTTGGCCTCAGACAAGCAGTTGAAGACCCCCCCCCTCCATTTGGAGGGTGCTGGATACGAAAAAGCAGGTTGTAGAGGCATATATGTCACGAAAACACAATTTACAGCATGTGTATGCACCAAAATTTGCCATTTTTCATGAAAAAAACGGCCAAAAATGGCTTTTTTTTGGCCAAAAATTGAGTTTTTTTAGCTTCAGATAAGCAGTTGAAGACCCCCTCCCCCTATTTTGAGGGTGCTGGATGCTAACAAGCAGGTTGTAGGGGCACACAGATCACAAAAACGCAATTTACAGCATGCGTATGCACCAAAATTTGCCATTTTTCATGGAAACCAACGGCAAAAAATGGCCGCTTTTTGGTGAAAAATTGTGTTTTTTGCTCCAGCCAAGCAGTTGAAGACCTCCCCACCCCTATTTTGAGGGTGCTGGATGCAAAAAAGCATGTTGTATGCGGACACAGATCGCCCAAGCACAATTTACAGCATGCTAACTACTTAAAAGTGTGTTTTTTTTTATGTTGCAGGTTTTGGGATTTTTGGACGTCATAAAATCCTATGTATACAGGCAAGGGTAAGCGTTAGAAGAGAAAGAAGGCACAGTGTGGCGTCCAGCGAGAGTCGGCCGTCGACCTGTGGCGCGGGGAGTGTAGGGAGTACAGCAGGGAACGAAGTGGAACAACAGCGCAAGGCAGCATGGGCATGGAAGAGGCGAGATGAAGCATTGGAGGGGGCGAGAGAAAAGACAGGGGACAGGGTGCTAATAGAGCACATGTACAGGAAGCACGTCAACTCCATGTGGGATGTATTGTGTGCACTGGAGGGCAGGCCGAACAGTGAGGAGGAGTGGCAGAAGATAAGGCAAGGAGTGGCTACCAAGGTGGAGAGTAGGCACAATTTTGGCGCGATGGAGGAATGCCTGCCACGGGAGGAAGTATCGTGGCAGAAGTACATACAGAGGACAAGGCAGGGAAGAAGGATGGGAGGACCACCGGAAGTGGAAGCATGGGCAGCGGAGGGGGGATACAAAGTGGCGCTTTAGGGAGAGATAAAAAGCGGGGAAGGGTACAGGAATTTGGTGGAGTATGGGGATGGAACCCCGCTGGATGCAGGAATCCTGTGGACCAAGCGACAAGCCTACGCGATTCTGTGGGGTGTCAGGGGTCCCAGGAGTGACGCAGGGGAGGTGGTGGCAGCGGTGCAAAGGGTACTGGACAATGCACAAGACGGGCAGGAATGGCCCGAAGAAATGCCGGACCGGGTGAGGCGACAGGTAATACCAGGGGAAGGCAAGTGCCTATATTGGGAACTCAGCGCGGTGAACGGGGCAGGCGGGCAGGCAGCGGCGGACGAGGTGCCAAAAGCACTCACGGAAGAAGATATGGCGCGGCCCCAAGAGTCGGGGTGGGCACTGCGGGTCATGCGGGACGCAAGAGTGTGGACGTGGGAGCAGTACCTGGACAAAGTGCGCAAGGGGGAGATATGGGGAGCTGCATGTGAAGTTGGGAGGTGGGCGCAAAGCAAGGTATGCAGAATAGCCATGTACCAGGAGTGAGGACCCTAGGGGGCATATCGAAAGATAGCGGAGCTGGGTGGAGGAAAGCGGACGGCAGCGGCGCTGCTGTGGAGCAGAAGAGGAGGGGGACACTATGAACTGCTGTGGCCGCCAGAAGAAGAGTAAGCAGAGGCAGTGGCGGAGGCAGAAGAAGGGGACGGGAACGAGTCGGCGGGCGAGGAGGAAGTGGAGCTGGAGGTGGAGGTGGAAGAAGCATTCCAGGGGTCGGCGGGTGGGCAAGGAGGACAGGCAAGTCTGGCAGGATGTGCACCAGATACAGATCCAGGAGAAAGGTGCGGGCTGGCGGTACCAGGGGCAAGAGGGTCCCATGAGGGAGCGGAGGGAACTGGGGGAGGGCACAGCGCCTGACAGTAGACTACGAGCAGGATGAGAAGGTGTGCTAGGAGTGCAGGTACAGGCGTTGGAATATGAGGAGGTACCGGAGGGTACGGTAAAGAGTGAATGGAAAAGGAGGCAGGAGGGAGGGGTGGACGTGTGGGTCACCGGGGGGGGGGGAGAGGCAGTGTTACAGCTGCAGCACAGGGATGACGTGGGGGCCGGATGGGGGGCAGAGAGAGCGGTCCAGATGCGGACAGACCGAGCGGTGTGGCTGGAGCTGGGATGGAGGAATACATACCGGCTGGTGGCTTGGGGACAGCGGTGGTGGGGTTGGCATATGACGTGGCAGGCGGACGGGGGAGAGGGGGTCCTGGTAAGGAATGGGTTGGGAGGGGAGCTGCCAGGAGGAGAAAAGGATGCAAATGGGGTGCGTGCACACTCAACTAGGGCAGCATTGACCCCAGCACCCACTACGCAGGGACACCGGGGGCAGGAGGTGGTGTATACGTTCCGCGAGGAGATGACGCTGAAGGCGGCCGAGGCCATCAAAATGGCACTGGATGAAGGGGCGGCATGCATGGCCAACCGCATGTACCATGTGCATCCCCGGGGGAAGACGGCATGGAGAGCATAGCGCAACTGCCGGAGTGTGAGAGGCAAGGCAACGAGATATCGGCCCTCGCCAAAGGGGCAGAAGAACGGGTGCAGGAGACGAGAGGAGTAGAGCAGGGGACGTGGGCAGTGGAAGCCATTCGACGCGCGAGGTATCGCAGGGGAGAATGGATGACATGGGAGGACACAAAGGCGATATTCCCCGTGGCGACGAAGGGGCCGGCGGCAGCACAGTGGAGGGGACAGGCAGTCCACATCTTGCTCCCGGATGACAGGGTGGGGGGCAAGGGGATGGTTGAAGTCGAGGTACGCCACGGGCAAGGGGCAAGATACCAGTACGATGTGCTGGTGCCTAGCGTAGTGGTCACCACGGCGGTGGCGGAGGGCATGGAGGTCCTCATTGGACTCAGCCGGGAGGGACAGGCGGTACAGGTGTAGACCATGGGGCACTGGGAGGGACAGCCGGTAATCCAGTGGACGGCAGAGCCCACATGGAGGGAGCCGCTGCATGCCGAGGTGAATGTGGGACGGAGAAAGGCGGATGGGGAGGACGATGCGGAGCTAGGCAGGGCGGAGCAAGAAAAAGAGAAGCGCCAGAAGGAGGCAGCGGCGGAGGGGCTGGACATGCTAGGGGACGGAAGGGACAGAAAGGACATGCTTCAGAGATGGGCACAGAGGCTGAGGGGGAAGGCGCCATCATGGCAAAATGTCTTGGAAGAGGAAGGAGAGGCACAGCCGGGGCTGGAGGAACGCGTAAAGGGGTGTAGGGGTGAAGAGGTACGACAGGCAGTGAGCAAGGCCAGGTACCACTTGAAGGCCAGACCGGAGGCGGTGGAGGACAAGTGCAGGCCGGAATGCACACTGGCCAGGTGCCTCTGCATGCTGGATGGACCGCAACAGCCGGAGGGAGGATACCATGGGATCAGAGTGAGGCAGCCCAGGAGACAAGGGCCCATGTGGCTACAGATGGGGGAAGATGATGGGGTTCCCCATGGTGTACTTCCACAAAGTCAAACACATGTGGGCGGGATATGAGGATGGTCGGAGCGGAGCGGTAGAAGAGGATGCGGAGGCTGGTGAGAGACAGGCGAAAGCGCAGGTGCTCACACCACGGAGGGTGGAGCCAAAGCAGGCGGTGCTGTGGATGCAGATGCAGCGGGATGCAGACAGCACGAGCAGAATGGTGGAGGTGTGGGGGTTCACGAGGCAGGCCTTGGCATTGGCGCTGTATGTTGGGAAGACGGTGCGCCGCAGCAGGGGTATGGCCGGAGAATGGGACCCGGACACGGAAATGCACCGGGTACGAAAGGTAATGGCCATGGTTGACTACGACGGTACAGTGATGGGGAGGGCCAAGGGATGTACAGCACAAGTAGTGTCCCGGGAGGCGAGTGCCAAAGGAGCTGCGGACGAAGGGGTCACCGACCTGGTACAGGACGGGCACACATGGTGGGTCGTGGACCCCAGGGGGACAGGCGCAAGGCGGTAGTGTATACGCCGGCCCCGTTGAAACGAGTGGAACACCCACTCATGCGGTGGGTCGGGGAGATGGAGGGGGTACGGGTTGAGAGAGCGGAGGAGGCACATGAGAGGGCTGCCCCACGGGCGGTGGAGTCATAGATGGATAGGTGTGCGGAGGCCGAGGAAGTGGACGACATCAAGGAACAGATCCGGTTGGCGATGGAGACGATGGCCACCAGCAAGGGAAGGGAACAGCTGAGGTGGATAGTGCCACCAGGCGCGGAGGAACAGCACAGGAAAGAGGCTTTGGCGAGAGCGAGAAGGCTCGTGGAGGGAGAGCGGGAGCAGTGCCTAGAGGAGGAGGAAGATCCGGAGGGGGAGAGGCCAATTAAGTGGAGGGGATTGCGGAGGGGAAGAGGGGGACAAATGAGGTTCATAGTGGGGGACGGGGATGTGGGGGATCAGGAATGCGGAGAAGAAAGCCAGGCGCGGGATGAGCAAGGCCGGGGGCCGGGGCAGGAGGCGGACGGGCGGGTGGAACAAGAGGAGGACGGAGGACGGGAGAGTGCTGCTGGGGACAGAGTGGACGAGCGAGACAGTGGAGGGGGGACAGGAGAGGGCAGGGAAAGGGACAGCAGCAAGCGGGGAAAACAAGAGGACGAGCAGGAGCCACCAGTGAGGCAGCAGCGAGAGGAGGACGAGGATGGGAGGCCAAAGAGTGAGCGGGCGAGGAGAGTCAGGTACCGAACGGGACGAATAGGGAGGATGAACATGGAGCGGTGCGAGAAGGGGTGACAGTGTATAGTCCGCACAAAGTGCGTGGGAAGTGGAGGATGTATGTGGAGACGGTGGAGGAGATAATGGAACCCTACGTGCTCATTTGGATCAGGTACTTGGCACAGTGGGTTTACCTGGTTTAACTCGGTTGAACTCGGAGGGGGCGCGGTTGAACCGCTGAACCGCGGTTGAACCGTGGTTGAACCACCGCCAGCGCCGGCGGCGGCGGCTGCGCCAGCGGCGCGCGCTTTTCTGAACAAAATATTTGCATAACCACCTGAAACTGACGCGTGACAAACCTTTTTTTAAAAATGTCCCACCACTGGCTGCAAGTGGTGAACGACCACTACAGCAGGTGGGGGTACCAACAGCTGGTGGACGACTTGTTCACCTTTTTTTGCACAAACGGCACAGCAATGAGCCTATGGAAACAACTTGCTGACCGAATTCGTAACACACAGAGGGCTTCCGAACAGACAAAAAGGGCTACAAAAAAAGCTATCACAGGATCCGACGCTGTGCGCCTCATTTTGGACCTTGGGATGCCGAAGCGAAGGTATGTGGCATAATGCACACATCCCTACAAGTGGTTCAACGTGGTTCAACGGTGACGTTGAACCCTTGTCACAAAAGAACAATTGTGATTGTGCTTCATGACAACGTTTGCACGGCAAAATAATCGCTTAATGTTGCCCAAAGCATGAACATATGAGTTGCAACGTGTTGCCCGCGTCATAAATGTGAATACTTTGTGGTTTGTACCATTGGACGCTTTTTGGTGCCATGAAGGCAACCCATTCAACCGCAGGTTCAACCGCGCACTTTATCCCAACTTCTCGGTTTCACCGTCCCTAGGTACAAGAAGCTTATTTCGTGGGCCGATGCCAAAGAGAAGAAAGCCCGTCCAAGCACCGTCCCATGGACACATTGCTTTCTGTCGTATGCAACGATGGATAAAGCTTGGTCCACGTTAAGTGAGAGAAAAGTACTAAAAACGACCATAAAGGATGGAAGAGTTGGGGTTCGTTGGGATGTGGATGATTGGATACAATATCTAGGTGATCAAAGGGATGTGCTAGAAGAAATGCACTTCCCAAGATTTAGGGATGATCACCCCTATGTACTTATAGTGCGTGGTGATGGGTTTCCATGCGGAGCAGGGTCATGGTGCCAAATTGCATGTGGTTTTGCAAACCACATGCAAAAAGCACGAACCTTGCTCTACAATTGGACCCTTGACCTTGCTCTCGTAGATGAGCATGGAACGGATCCCGTGTGTGTCCTCTTTGGAGGAACACCAAAAAAAAATACCACAAATTATTGACCGTGGCTACATGTTGCTCCGAGGGTTTTGGGTGCGAACGGTTGTCATTATTCTAGGTCGATAGCCCTTGACTTCGTCATATACTTGGTCTATCAACATTTTAGAAAATTGGTTCAATTTACTCTTTTGCGACATGGTCTAGGGAGAAAGAAAGATGGGTAGGGTGTGAATGGCGACGAAGTACAAGACTTGAAGCAACATTTCTGAAGTATAGAAAACAAGGAGTTAGTTGTGTTGGTGCAAAAGGGTGCATCGAAAGTCCACTATTGAAAGTGGATGACCGTATAGGGTGTGTCATCATGTGTGTTCTTCATCTTGTATACGATGTGGTGAATACTTAACAACGTTTGTGCGCACACGAGCCACAATGTTGACGGTACCACAACGATCCAAGGTTCAAAGCCTTCTAAAGGACGCTAAGACCAATATTTCTTTGAAAGGCCGGTCCTTCCCCGATTGGGAAGAGACATGGCACTTGTTTGCCACTTGGTTGCCCATTGCAAAGAGTTTGCGTCTAACACCACATGCCACCACTACCGTTGAGGACATGGGGAAATTGCTAACCGCTATCTATCGGGGGACATATGATCCATTCGTCCAAGGGTGTGCACAAATTGCAAAGAGGTTTCAAAACACTACATGTCCCCATAAACGATCACCCTACTTGCTTTGGCTCCGCAACGAGGGGGCCATTGTATTGGGTAATTTGCAACCTTGGGGGGGGGCCATGTTTTGGGGCGACATTGTTGAGTCGCTAAACTATGTCTTTAAAGACAACTTTCTAACCACAAGTTCCCGGGGTGGTGGTCGTAAGGCTACCAAGGAGGAAAAGGATGAGGCAATGCTCCGACATGCGCACGAGCGCACCTTCCTCTACAAGGAGATGCCTCGATGGGACGGGCGGCGGCGACGGGAAGATGAGCACGTAGTGCACGCTCAATTGGAATTTGGCAACTAGGAGTGTGTGTGTGGTTCAACCGTGGTTCCCCACGGTTTCACCCCTGCTTCTCTCAGCTGCCTTTGCGCCATGGACCCCGACTCTTTCGGGAAGGCCTTGCAGGACTGCCTGTGGGAACTGAGCGCCGGGGAGGTTTCGGCGTGGAAGGTGCTGCGTGTGGGCCTGTCGAGTGACCCCCAAGGGCACATGTCCCTGGATGAACCAGGTCTGGATGCCCTGTTCAGGATATGGGCCACTGCGGGGTGCGGTGTTGCCAGGAGCGCGTCCTGGTTTGGCGCGGATTCCGTGGGCCGGGGCGGTGGTCACAGCGCAGGACACGGTCCAGGCTTCTTCTTCAAGGCCCCGGTAGAGTTGCCACCAGGTTGGTTCGACAAATCGGAGGTCCAGCGGTACACGGCGACTCCGAGCAGCATGCTGCTATGGGCGCCACCATCTCAGGTGGGGGAAGGCACAAGAAGGCCAAGGCAAGCGCCACGACGGCAGCAGCGGCGCCAACGGCAATGGCACCATCGCCATTCGTGCAGCCAAGGGTGGTTCAAGCGATCCAAGGGGTGCAACAGGTGTGCAGTAGTTCAACCGTCGTTTCAGCGGGTTCAACCGTGCGGCTGAAACGCTTTCACCGTCTTTGACCGTGCACAGTTGATCGTCACCTTCCTACACACTGAATCACGTCCCCCCACTTCTGCGGTTCACCTGCCTCCTTGCTTTCTCTGCAGTTGACCGCCAGTCATGTGCCTGAGCACATGTGCGTGGTGGATCGGCGTGGCCCTGGCATTGTCGTCCGCGGGCGATGGCCACCCATGCCCGGCGTGGAGTTGTGGGACGTGTGGTATCGGCAGATCCCTGGTGCCGCCCAACTGGTCGACCGCATGACTCGTGGCGTGTAGCGGGGCTTGCGGGAACTGAGCAATGCCGGGCAGGACAGTCCTGCGCCAGAACGGCAGAGGTCAACGCCCCTGAAGTCCAGTCTAGCCGTCACTACCGCGCCCAGACCAAGTCCTGTGGGAGAGAGCTTTGAGGAGTTCTGCAAGAGTGTGTGGGACCGCCCACTTGGAGCAGGTGCAGCATCGGAGAGCAGTGGGAAGGCCCCCAAGCCTCCATGTCTTCCAGGTCCACCGCCACCAGAAGAGACGAGCACCCCCGGCAGCAAAGTGGTTCCGAAGTCCCTGTTTCAGTCCGCCCGGAAGGAGCTCTGGAAGAAGAAGGGGACAAGTGCAAAGGCTGAAGCACCGCCCGCGAAGGTCCAAGTCTCTGGCGACAAGAAGCCAAAAAAGAAAGCCAAAACTGGCAGCGGTGCTTCCTCGAAAAAGCAGAAATTCGCCCCGGACAGCAGTGAGACGGACGAGTCAGACCCCCTTTTTGAGGAGCACGAATGGGTCCCAGCCGCAAACAATATCGCAAAGAAGAAGAAGAAGAAGGTAGTTCCGGCCCCCAGTTCCGAGAGTGACTCCAGCAAGCTCCCCAGCGATACGCTGCAGGATCTGAAGGCCCTGGCAACTGGGTTGGCTGCGGGATCGAAGGATGGCGACGAGGAGGAAGCCATCAGGGCAGAATCAGCGCATGCGTCAGCTCTGGAGGTGTGCACGGTTGAATCCGTGAAGTGTAGTTCAACCGCACGCTTGAACCGCCTGAACCACGGTTTCAATATTTTTTCCTTTTTGCAGAGCGTGGATCAAGCCCAACAACGACGACTTGCGGTAGAGGACACGCGCAAACAGCTGCGACAGCGGTTCGGATGGGCAGCCAATACGCCGATTCGATGGGTCATTGTGGACGGTCCTGATGGCGAACCACGTCTGGCACGGGGTACCCCAGGGAAGGCCACGAAGGGGACCCCCCGGCCCAAAAAGGGGGAAGAATTGGTCTTCCTTCCCCCGCAGTGGGAGGAGGAGGGCGATGCAGCTGGGACAACGTGGCCAGTTATTGCAGTCAAGGACAGCACAAGCTTCAGTAACCCCCACGCTGCCGAGGAGGCGTTGAAAGACGGAAAGAGCGCCGCACCCAGAAACAGGAAGCAATCGATGAGGAGGGCAAGAAGACAATGGAGGACTCCCCCTCGTACAGTCCACTCGAGGAGAAGGAGGTCACTCCCGGGCCGAAAGCTGAAGCGGAAAAGGACAGTGAGAATGGGGTTCCTGTGCCGACGCCGCCCGTGATTCCAGGGCCAAAGGACACTGAGAAGCACATTCCTGTGCCTAGTCCGCCGGAGGTGCCAGAGCCAAAGGAGAGTGAAGAACAGGTGGTCAAAGAGGAAAGGGTGGAGTCTGCTGGTCCAGGGGTGCAGGAGCACCAGGAGAGTGGGGAGGACTCGCCTGCAGCCCCGGTTCGTCAAGAGGAGATTGAGGAGGTTGGTGGAGCGCCGAAGGATGAGGAAATGCCTGCATGTAAGCAGGAATATAACGAAGAGGCAGCCCCAGAGGTTGGTGCACCAGTGCCTCAGGTTAAGGAAGAGCCACTCCCAAACGACGGACTTTTCACGTGCCTCGAGGGAATGAGGGGGTGGCAGTGGCGGAAGCGACATGGAGCCCGGTACCGTAGGCAGTTGTGGGGGGCCGTAATGGTGCAGGGGCATCACCGCGTGCAAGTTGCAGTGCAAACGAGGAGAGATCCGGACCTGGTCCGACGCGTGAACGCACACATCCGAAGTGTACTCCCCCAACTAACCTACACTGCGCTCGCAGTGGTCCATGGGGTGGGCGATCATCCCATGCTTGTACATACGCATCCAAAGGATGACAGTCCCCTTACGGGGGAAATAGCCCTGGGTGATTTTGTGGGGGGGGAACTGTTTACCAGTGCCCTACTTTGGGCAAATGAGCCTTCTCGTCCTGCATGGATACGTTGGGGGCGCAATTTATTATGGGGACACATTGTGGATCCTCAATATGGGGTAATGTTTAACGCTCTCAGGCCCCACATGCCTCTGGCGTAGTCTGGACAGCGCATTGTTCTCGTACCGTACACAGGCATTGCCTGGGGACGTCTGCCTGAACTGGTCACGGTTGGCTTCCCAAGGTGAAGATGTGTTTTTTGTGTAGCGCTTCGTGCAACAGCGGTTGAACCGGTGAAGCCGGTGCAACCACGCGCCTGTCCAGCGGTTGACCCACCTCAAAAGCCGGTTACATTTTAGTGCAATCCATGAGGAAACAAGCTTCTGACAATCAAGTGTAGGCTTGGATGTAATTGTTGTTCACTAAAAAGGGTCCAAAGTCGTAAAGGGAATTCAAACAAGGCGCAGGGGTGTATGTCACCACGCCTAACGAAAAGTTGATGGTGAAGCCGTGCGGTTTCACCAATACAGCCACCGCCACTGGCACCTACACCACCACCGCCGTGAAATATGACCCGAGAGAAAAGGGTCTCCAGTGTTTTGCACCAATGAGGCAAGAAGGTGTTGAAAAACATTCTTTTTAGGGGGTGTGGCATCTAACGGAGGGATGAAAAGTAGCGGTTTTCAGGTTGCTACTTAACAATTTGTTGCTGTACCACAATAGGGATTCAACCGTGGGGAAGCCGTACTGGAAGTGAGCGGTTGAACTCGGTTGAACCACGGTTTCACTTGGGTAATTCAAGGGTACCTGATCCAAATGAGCACGTAGGGAACAGCAAGATTGCACGGGGCATGTGACAAAGGCGGCCATTGTGCAGTGGGAGGATCAGTGGGAGGATGATGAGGAGAGACTGCCGTACCCGGTGGAGAGATTGCAGGTATGCCCTCAAGGTAGAGAGATGGAAAAAAGGGGGCAGCTGGTGGTGAAGCGGTACCCAGAACCACATGGCTAGGGTAGGGCATACAACCGGTCTCCGGTCCACTAACCCCATGTACGGAAGGGAAGACCGGTCTCCGGTCCACTAACCCCATGTACGGAAGGCGCCCGTTGACGCCCGGTGCGAGCCCGGCGGGAGCGTGTTCCGTGCCGTAAAGCCCCGCATCGGCAACCGATGCACCGCCAGCGGAGATTTATATATCAGAATATCAGGAATCAACAGGGTTTTATTTTCATATTGTTTCCGTCAATTTTTACGCTTCCGTTCTGATATTCACTGTTTTGACAGCTGGCGGTTAGCTCGCGACTTTAGCGTAACCGCCTGTTTAACTGTTATATACAGATATTTTAGCGCAAATCGTGACAAAGACTCTAAAGTCTTCAGGAATTGCATTGATGCATCCGCAATTTTCACATCTTACACTCGCAACCTTAATCCGAATTTTTCAGGATGTCGAAATCGGATTTTTGACTTCGACATCCCCGCACTTGATTTGACCTCTTTCGAGTGGACCTACATGCTTCGCCATGCACGAATCAACTTTCCTTTTGTCTTGCCCTCCATTTGTCTTAGAGATATGGGCAAAACAAAGTTGATTCGTGAGGCCACTTGTGAGGGTCATATCTCGTGCCGCTTGCGAGGAATGACAATAATGAAACGTGGGATGTATTCACAATACTCCCCACGTAATTTAGGAAGCATCATATGCCTTGCGTCTCCACACGTGCGCGCTAGCGTAATGGATCATGGTCAAGAGGGTAGAGTTTGCGTTGGAACTCTTTGGCCATGATATTGTGTGCGTTAAGATGACTTTCGAGTGTAGCGCGCGAGTGTTGGTGTTGCATAGGAACTCTCCTTGAGTTCCTATGAGCGATTGACACAAAGTTATGCCCTTGGAGGGGCATGACATAGCGTGGGGGGAGCTACCTTTTTGGGCAATATGTGGTATGTGCCATGTGTTGTGTTGGGTGCCCATTTGGCGGGTCCGTCGCTCCAAGCCAAACCCGCCAATGGACCTCATATTGTGCAAGCCCCTTCTCCATACTCCCCACGATCAATTGCAAGCCTAACCTTCGTGAAAAGAAGGTTGTGTGGCGATCCCGAAGCGATGCGTTGGGAGCAAGGTGTGTGTTTTGCAATTTTCCATAATTTCATGTGCCCACTTGGGAAGTAGCGCTCGTGACCTTTCAAAGCGCCCCAAGTGGAGCACATGTGTGGAATCCGAGGTCATTGGTGTCAAGTCCTTGTGTTTAGAAGGATTAATTGATTGCACGATCCAATCCGAAGATATTATAATATAATTGTGCACCTTTCAAGGCACTTTTGTGTGTCTTTGTACCAATTTTGCCGTTTTTGGCCCGTCATGATGTCAAGTGGCGAACGTGTATCTCAACGTTGCGCTCAACTGACATCATGACCCAAGTATGTTATGAAGGTACATACTTCGGTGCCCAACATATCTTGGACCCGGCGAATAACTCCTCGTGGACTTGGCATACCGTGGCCGCCATGTTGGCGATTTGGGACTATCCCAAATCATGGGCTCACTTGGCGACCCTGCCATTCCCAAAACCGGAGGAGTTGGGCGACGCCCCAAAAATTTGTTGGACACATATGACTTGATACCGATCCTATGGCACACTCCGGTCCAAGTCGGGCATGTGCCTCATTTGCCCCAACCATGAGTGTGCGCATTTTTGGCCATTTTGAGCAATTTTCCACTTTCTCTGCCCGTCGTGCACTATGTTCAGCCCACCCGTGCACGCCGGACGCATGGACCAATGGACCATATATGACATGGGTGTTATGCATATTGGTCCCCATGGTTCACAAACCACGTGGGCGAAGCGGAGCTACCTTCGTTAAGGTGCTAGCCCATAATGAGTGTGGGCAGTTTTGCCATTTTGGCATTTGTGGACCCAATTGGGATTGTCACCACGCCAGGTGGCATGGAGATCTTTGAGAGCCAAGTGCATGGGAGTCTCTGTCTGACTCCGGGTGAATTGCGTATGGAATGGCGGATCCGATCTCCAAGCCAGCGTGGAGATATACTATTGGAAGCACCCCGAATTTTGGCTCATTTCGAGCAGCCAAAATGACCCCCTTTTGGGACCCCAATTTCAACCCCCCGTGTGGTCAATTGGCGGCCCCATCTCTCTCTGCCCACAGGGAGCCTGGACCGAATTTCAAGTTGTACACTCAGATGATAGTCCTAGGGCCTGTCTCCTACCCTGTGAGCCATTGGCCTTGCCCTGGCCGGGCGAGCCACACATGAGAATGATGCCAATTTGGTGATTTTGGCATCATGACCCCACTTAACGAACCCGTGGTGCCCTGATGCCGGGACCTCAGAGGGAACCAGGTTGGGTGAGGGCTCCAGGGAGTTCGTACTCGAAGGGCATAGGGTCAGTTGCCTCGTCCCTACCTCTGGCGGGTCCGGACGAGGGGTCAATTTTTGGAATTTTTGAGCTAATATCAGTTTGGGCTGAAACAGCCCATTTTCAGCTACCAACTCCTGAGGGATAATGGCGGGGCCATATCTCTGGCTCAGAGTGTAGTTGGGACCTGCTGTTAGGTAAGCATGGGAAGCCATCGTCCGTCCGCCTCGGACCGCCTTGGTTCCCAGGAACTCGCCTGTGGCTGGGCGGGACACCTCCCTTATGGGCAGGGTTTCAGGGTCCGTACCTAGCAGGGCATGGGTTGTGTTTGAGCCCCCGCCCCCACCAGCCACTGTGAGGGTCGGACCTGGGATTGGGATACGAGTTAGGACTGAGTGTCTATTGTCCTGTGATGCCCTTACCCCAGTCCAGTCTTAACCCCATGTGTACATATCCTGATGTGTTGCTGTACATACTTTCGTTCCCTTGTTTCAGAGTGGCAAGGATCCTGAAACGCTTTGTCACATGACATGAGCGCATTGATGCCCCTGTGAGCGTAGTGCTTTGCCTGCCTGCTCACTTGCGCGTGTCCACCGCAGCGTCCCGTGGCCAGGCCCCCCACGGGAACGCGTCAAAAGCGTTTCACCGCCGCGGGGTTACCCATCCCTCGCGTGCCACTCAGGGCAACCAACCCCGAGCAGCGCGGCGCAGCAGCTCGCAGCTCGCAGCTTGCAGCGCAGCGCAGCAGCTCGCAGCGCAACGCAGCGGCTCGCAGCGCCGCCCAGCGACAGCGCCGAGTTTGTCACGGAGCCCGCAGCGCCGTCCAGAGCATCGCCCTGACTGCGCCGCGACCGTGAAGGAGGTGCAGAGACCAGACCCATCAGCCGACCAGCAAGCCCGCGTCAACCACCTCCACAACCACCGGCTGACCAGCACCAGCCGCACTCCCAGTCCAGTGCTACAACACCCACCTCCATAACCACCCCGGGACCACTCCATCGAGAGCAACGATGGTGAACTGGGACGAGGCAGGCAAGACCTGGCCGCAGCCCCACCCCCATGCGGCACACCTACTGCGTGGGTTGCTGTTAGGTCAGCAGTACCGCCCCAGCAATCCCCAGTGCGAAGGCGGCATGCCCGGGAGCTTCGAGCTCCGTGAGGACATGGGCGAGGACCGCCTGCGGGCAGTGGAGGAGTGGCTGCGGGCGGAAGGGTATGAGTACCGCTTCCGCCGCAAGCGCTGGAGGACCTGGACCCGCCCGGACAGGCCCGGCGAAGGGCTGCGCCCCGACGGGATCGAGGAGGACGAGACCCCCAACGAGTACCCGTCGGGCGCCTCGATCAACGTCTCCATGTGGGACATGATCGAGAAGGAGTTCCCGGAGCTAGGGAACGAGCGCAGGCTGCAGAGCAGCAGCGCGTCTCCTGGGAAGGAGAAGCGTTCCGCCGGGGACAGGAGGCGGGACAGGAAGTGGCGGGAGTACCAGGAATCCCTGGCCGCCGAAGCCGCCCAAGGCGCCAGGGGCGGAACCCCAGCCCACAGCCCCCAACGGGCCAATGGTGGTCACCACCCCGGCCACGCCACCCTTGGCGACTTCATCCAAGTCGCCAAGCAGACCAAGGCCAAGCCCCGTCCGCTGCTCCTGAGGCCCCAGCAGGCCCCAGCAGGCCCCAGCAGCGACGTGGAGTCGGCCCACCGCGGGAGGATGCCGGCCGACCAGGCCAGCTCCAGCAGCAGCGCCGCTCCCGCCCAAAGGGACGTGGCGCGCGCCTGTGAGCGCGCCTGTGGGGTGCCCTGCAACCTTCGGGTTGCCCGGCAACGGGCCACGCAGCAGAACGCTGCCGTGGAGGGCGCCGTCGGCATCGCCCATGAGGAGGCCACCGAGTGGGGCAGAGGCATGGACTACCACGCCTCGAAAGTGGCAGCCATCGCGGTCGGTCTCACGGCTGCGGCCGCCCATGAGGCAGTGGCTGCCCGGATCAGGGCAACCGACGAGGAAGCCTGCCGGACGCAGGAGGCCATTGCCTGCAAGGAGGCCGAGGTGAAGGCGCTGGAAGAGGCGCTTGCCCAAGAGAGGGCAAAGAAGGAGGCGGAGGAAAGGGCCCACGCCGAAGTGACGGCTAAGGCCCAGGCGGACACCGCCAAGAAGGACGCCATCGAGGCCGCGCGACGGAAGGTCGCTGAGGAGAGGGCCAAGACAGAGGCGGAGCTGGCGACGTTGGAAGCGGAGAAGGCTCGGCCGCAGCGGGCCCGGGAAGCCGAAGCGGCTCGTGCCCGGGAGGAAGCCGAAGCGCGAGCTGCCAAAGCCACGGCCGCCGCAATGGAGGAGGCAGAGGCCAAACTCCGCCGCGAGACTCCCCTGGGAGGATCACGAGTGGAGACCCTTCGAAAGCTTTTCGAAGGGGACGCCTTCTCCAAGATGACGCTGGACGAGGCCAACACGGGCAGCAGTGGGAGCAGTGGCCCCGGCGCCCACCGACGGAGGAAGGGTAAGGGGAAGACCCCCGAGAGGCCACGGAGGCCAGCGGGCAGACACCCCCACGACAGTGACCCCTTCTTCACCGCCAGCGACGGGGATGAACGAGACCGCCGACATCGCCAAGTGGTGGCTTGGACGGGCGGAGGAGGCGGAGACGTCCCCATGGAACCGGAAGGTGAGGATGAGGATCTCCCTCCTCCCTACCGGAGCTCGGAGTCTTCCGAGACCGAGACGCCCAGGTGGGGCGACATGGACGAGGATGACGACATGGACTTCGGCATCACGAAGAAGCGCCCATCCTCGGACCCACCGAGGCGACCCGGCGGAGACCCACCGGGACTCCCTGGCGGAGGACCATCAGGACCCCCGGGGGGACGCCCACCAAGTGGACCCCCTGGAGGCGGACCACCGGGCGGGGGAGGACCCCCTGGACCGGGCGGACCCCGTGGAGGCCCTCCTGGAGGACCCCCTGGGGACCCCGACGACCCACCAGGGAACGGCGACCCGGATACCACCTGGCGGTGGATTGTCTACCTCCGCAGGAGGGTCCAGTTCCTCGAGCGCGAGGTTGACACGGGCAATGGCGAGATGACTCGCATCGCCAGGGTCGCCGCGCGCGCGCAGAGAGAGCTGGACATCGCCAGGGCCGAGACCAGGCAGCTGAACACGGTCATCAGCGGCATGCAGCAGAGGCTGGACGCACTGGAAGCCCGTGGGAGCGTCGGCAGCGACCACCCACCCCTGGAGTCTGGCTCGTCGGACGACGGCTGGGGACCCGGACCAGGTCCAGGCAGACCCCACGCCCCCGGCGGAGCCCCGAGGAGTCGCCCCAGCGCCAGTGCCCCCTCTCTCACCGCCCCCTCTCACCACAGCGCGGGCCTCCGCAACGAGCGCGCGCCGCCCGGCAGTGGCACCGAAGATTGGCGTGATGAGTGGCTCAGCGCGGAGTACCGCAACCGCCGTGCTCCACCGCGGACACCGGTACGCCCCCGGCGCCCCGCACCAGCCCCGGAACCAATCCCAATGGCTCGTGGACGTTATGGTGGACTCAGGGATGAGGTCCCCAGAGGAGACGTGGAGTGGGATGTCGGCAAAGGTGAGGACCTGGACCTGGACCTGGAGGAGTTCGACATCAGCCCGCCGCGTGGTGTACGACGGGAGGCCGCTGAACGCAGCCGCCGGCGCCGTGATGAGGAGGCGTACATGGAAGGAGTACGGCGTGAACATCTGGGTTCAGCGTACATGGAGGAACCGCGGCGTAGCCACAGGGATTCCATGGAAGAGATGGACGTGGCGGCCGTGGGAGTCCGTGGGAGAGGCCGATGGGAACCCCGGTCGACCTCGCGGCCGGCGTTCATGGTCTCTAAGGCCGCAGATGCCGCCGTGTGGGAAGACTTGAAGGACATCAAGCCCCCCATGTACGACGGCAACCCCCTCAACCTCGACCGCTTCTTGGAGAAGCTGGACGATTGGGGGGTAACCGTTACTGAGGACATGCATCCCGCTGATGCGGAGAAGTATGTCTTCAGACGGTTCAGGTACCGCCTGCCGGAAGTGCTCGGAGAGCTATACTTCGTGGCGACCAAGGAGGGGAGAATCAAGACCCTCAAGGAAGCCAAGAAGTGGCTCAACGAGCAGGAGCGGGTGGACGCTCCGCAGGTGGCTGCCAAGCGGTGGAAGTCCATCAAGCTTCAGCATGATGGACGGGAGATTCGCCTACGGGACTGGCGAGACTTCCGAGTGCATTACACCCTCTTCCGCCGCAACGTGGAGGATTGGAACGAGGGTGACGAGCAGGCTCGCCTGCTCTCCATGCTGCCGGAAGCATGGATCAAGAGGGTCACCAAGGAGGAATCCAAGCGGGCCAAGTCCAACCACACGGTCAAGATGATGCTCCCCAAAGAGTACCATACGAACGTGGTGGCTTGGACGAGGAAGAACGTGGCCCGGGATGTCAAACGGCACTCCCTGCGGAACGCTCTCCTCATCACCGTCTCGGGCGATCGCGAGAAGACCGCGATGTGGCGCCTTGACGAGTGTGAGTTAAGCGGCCAGACGATCCGTCTGCAGGCCATCCCGGCGCGGATGAGCTGCGACGAGATCCTGGAGTGGGTTGGAGAGGAGGTGCTCAAGGAGTACCGGAACCTCCACCAAACCCGCGGGTTGAGGCCCGGCGACCGCGACGTCAACTACGTTGGCGAGGGACCTGGCGGGGAAGCTGCCATGGGCCCAGCGGGAGCCGACGGCGATGAGACTCTCGTCGACGATGACAACGACGATGAGCCCGCCGAGGTGGCCGTTTGCGCCTTCGTGGCCAACAACCTGAGCGCGGGGAACAACCGGAGAAGCTGGAAGCCCCTGCAGCCGGGTTCGAAGAAGAAGGAGAAGAGGGATCCTCGCCGCATTGGCGACCCTCCGCTGTCCTTTGGGGAGTTCATACGAGCTCACCCGCAGGGCTGTTTCGTGTGTTATGGGAGGAAGAAAGGCTTCAACCATGACCACAAAACATGCCCCACCCACAAGGTAGACACGGAGGCTTACATGAAGGCGCACGGGTCGAAGAAGCGTGCGCCCGCGGGTATCCGGGAAGTTAAAGTGGAGGTCGACAAGGACGAGGTGGCCAAGCTGATGTCGTCGGTGGGGACCGAGTTGGCCAAGGAGATCCAGGAGATCAAGCGGAACTGGGTCCCCAGGTCGGACAACAAGAACAAGGAGAACAACCAGAATGACCAGAACAAGGACAAGGACAAGAAGGGTAAGAAAGGGGGAAGGAAGAAGGGCGTCAACGAGGTTGATGCGGAGGAGAGCACCCCTACTTCCACAACCGACGCCCCCTAGCGGAGCCCCTGCAGCCAAGGGCCCCAGCTAGGGCGGTCGCAGGATGGTGACGTGGGAAGCGCCGAACCATTCCAGTCGGGAGTTGATAAGCACAAAGGGACTGCCGCGGGCGAAAGGCCCGGTCCGGCACCCAGTCGCGGAGGCGGGGTGAGGGCAAGTGAAGGCAGGAACCCTTGCACCCGTCCGTCCTTCGCGACCAAGAATGTGTTTGATGTACTACAAGATCTATCCGAGAGTATCGGAGGATCACCCGGACCGCAGCTGGATGCTGCAGATGGGCAGCCTGAGCCCATTGTCCACGACCTGCACCAGTCGCTTGTTGAGCTTCTGGAACGGCCAGAGATCCTGAGCTTGCACGCCGTGCGCCGTGTTGGGCGCGAGCGGCAGTTGCACCTTAAGGTCCGTGCCTTATGCGGGGAAGTGGAAAAGGTTTTCGACGTGTTGGTTGACACGGGCGCTCAGGTCAGCTTGGTCAAGGCTGGCCTACTTCCGCCAGAGTGTCCGACCGACAGTCGGAAACCTGTCAGGCTGAAGGTGGCGAACGGCCAGTACATGGTGAAAGGCACGAAGGAAGCGGCCATCGGGCTGCAATTCGTGAACCACCGTGAGCTGAGCCGCCCAGACCTCGGCAAGGAAATCCTCCTGCACGGTCGCTTCTACGAGGCCGAGATGGACTGGGACATGATCGTTGGGTACAACTTAATGATGGAGACGGACTCCGGCGTTCTCCCGGCCCAGGCCTCCATGACCCTGTACCAGGATGACCAACTCTCGTGGCTTTCGTCACCTGAGCACCATGTGGAATGCCAATGGATCCACCCCGAACGCAATCAGCTCGAAGTGGCCGCGCTGGACACTGAGCCAACTGGTCCTGCAAACCAAGAGTACGGCGTAATGCCGGAAGTGGCGAGCCGAGTTGTCGCGGACTTGGGAGCTTCGGATCTGGCCCTGGATGCGTTCTCTTCAGGAACCTCCGCCCATCTGCGGGTGTGTGAGAAGTACTGGAGCGCCCAGGACTCCGCGTGGAAGAAGCACTGGGGTCCGCATCAGGGCTTGATGTGGATCCATTGCCCTCGATGGGACATTCCAAGAGCAATAGCGAAGATTCGCACGGACCGCTCCAAGGCAGTGCTGGTTGTTCCTATGGGATGCACCGAGGAGGAAAGTACCCGACATTGGGTAGCCTCATTGACCAACATGACCTTAAACAAGGTCGTCCTACCGGCTGGAGAGAGTGTCTATCAGGACGCTAAGGGACAGCCCATGCCACCCCAGAGATGGCCAACGGAATTCCACTATGTGGATGGGGGCCTTGATCAGGCCGACACCACGGACTTCGTCTGTGTCAACCGCATCATAGCAGAGCCCTGGCGGCAATGCTTTGTGGTTCCCCCTGTTGACATCGGAGAATCGGAGGACCCCCTCACAGAAGAGGAGCTGGATCTGGTTCAGGGGTATATGGATCAGCCCTTTCACGACTAGGCTAGCCAGCGTGAGGGCAAGGGCCAGGACAAAGCCTGGTGGGAAGTGGACTCCATCGTCTCCGGTTCCTATGAAGGGAATACCTTCGTTCAGAGGGTACTGGATCACATGTCCAGCCAGGACGAGCCGGCCGGCGGTAACCCACCCACCTACGGCGATATACTCCGAGGCAAGACCAGAGATGGCCCTTTGGGCCACCTGGGAAGAACGCCTGAGCCGAAACCGAGCGGGGTCGCTACCCCTCAAGTAAGCTCCGTGGTCCAGGTGCCCGGAAAAGCCAAGGCGGGGTCCGATGATTGCCCCAAGATCCAGGCGTTGAGGGCCAGGTTGAAGCAGCAGTATGGGGACACCTTCTTCAGCGGAAAACCTGTGTTTCCTCCACCGGTGCGTGGACCGTATGGCGAGGCCAAGATACGACTGAAGCAGGACCCCCGTGTG
The DNA here is from genome assembly GCA_964036045.1 of Eutreptiella sp. 'Long Island Sound 2002'. NCBI lineage: Eukaryota > Euglenozoa > Euglenophyceae > Eutreptiales > Eutreptiaceae > Eutreptiella > Eutreptiella sp. 'Long Island Sound 2002'. The sequence goes on along the minus strand of OZ038382.1, from coordinate 95,911,582 downwards.
TATCGGCACCGGAAGTTTGCCCTGAGGGGCGAGAGGAAGGAGGCCATGGAGAAGATCCTCCGTGACTTCATCCAGGGAGGCTGGCTTGAGCCGTGCCACTCCGAGTGGGCCTCTCCGTGCTTCGTCGTCCCCAAGAAGGTGGCCGGTGAGTGGCGGCTCGTGGTCGACTACCGCGGCCTAAACGCCCAAACGCAGCACGACAGCTTTATGCTGCCCCTCATTGAGGACATGCTGCAAAAACAACACCGGCGGCGGATCTTCACGGTGATTGACCTGAAACATGGTTATCATCAGATGCCTCTCGCCGAGGAGTCCCGTGCCTGCACAGCCATGAGCACCCCACTTGGACCTCTCCAGTGGAAGGTGATGCCCATGGGCGTTACCAACGGCAATGCGGCTTTTCAGCGGATGCTGGAGAACCTGCTTGAGCCGGTGCGTGACTGTGCGGACCCCTTCGTGGACGACGTCATCATCGCGTCCGGGGACCCTAGTATGAGCTACGAGGAGCTCCTGGAGGCACACGAGAGGGACGTCACTCGAGTGCTGGACCTTCTGGTTCGGCACAAACTCACGGGCAGCAGTGACAAGGCCACCATTGCGGTAAGCGAGTTGGTCTTCGCTGGCCACGTAGTCGGGAACGGGCAGCGAAAGCCCATACCTGGCAAGGTGGCTGCGATTGAGCACTGGGAAAAGCCCAAGACGGTCTCTGAGCTACGGGCGTATCTGGGGTTCTGCAACTACTACTCGGGGTATATCAAAATGTATGCCGAGTATGCAGCCCCCATTACGACCATGCTCAAGGGCAACCGAGAGGAGACCAAGAAGGGGTCCAAGAAGGCTCTGGTCTGGGATGCTGATTCGTACCGTGCCTTTGAGGGGATGAAGCAGGCGCTGCTATCCGCAGTGGGTCTGCACCTCGTGGATCCCGACCGAGGGTTCGTCCTGCGCACCGACGCCTCCGTCTACGCCGTAGGCGCTGTGTTGGAGCAAGTGCTTGACGACGGGAGGCACGTGCCCGTGGCCTTCTGGAGCCGAGTCCTGGCGGAAGGCCAGAAACGGACGTGGACGCCCCGAGAAAAGGAGGCGTATGCCATCGTCATGGCTCTCAGGAAATGGGCTGGGTACATAGCCCTCCATCCCGTCACCGTCTGCACCGACCACCAGAGTCTGCAGTCGTGGCACAAGGAGCACGTGGACACCCCCTCAGGTCCCGCCTCCCGACGGGCAAGATGGCACGAGACCTTGGCCAAGTTCGATCTCACGGTTGTGTATCTTCCTGGAAAGGATAACACCGTGGCGGACTGTCTCAGCAGGTGGGCCTATCCCGCCAGCAAGGGCATGACGGACATCTCTGCCCATGGCGATGAGGCTGAGACCGCTGAAGCCAAGAAGATCATCGAGATGGAGCGCCTGATGGAGGAGGAGGGTGTTAAATGCTTCGTCGTCATGGCTGCGGATGCCCCCTCTCGGAAGGAGGGTGAGCAGAGCGGTCAGAGTACTCGCCCCTGAGGGAGCTGAGTCCGACAAGCACCTGGTCCCGGAGTCTTGCCTCTAGGACGACTGGACCGACGATTACGCCAAGTCTGAGGCCTTTGCGGCCGAGTATAGGGCTGTGACCGACCCTGACGACGGGCAGAAGTGGCCAAAGGGGCTGACCGAGGAAGATGGCAAGCTCTACCGGAATGGTAAGCTGCTAGTACCGGAGTCCCGGGTGCTCGAGCTTTGTGAAGCTTGGCACCACCACATGCTGCACCCAGGGGTCAAGAAGCAAGCCCTTGACATGCAGCGTCGGTTCGAGATCGACCATATCGTTCTCTACACCGCCATCAAGAAGGTCAGGAAGGGTTGCTCGGTCTGTCAGGCCTGCAATCCCGACAACCGGAACGTCAAGGGGGAAGCCCAATGGACCCCGGTTCCTGACCAGCCCATGGAGAGCGTGGCCATGGACGTCTTCTCCATGCCCGAAGTGCACATTGGCAAGGAGACCTTTGACTGTGTGGTTCTCTGTGTGGATCGCCACAGTGGCTACGTAGTAGCCGTTCCGGCACGCAAAAAGGGGTTGCTTGCCAAGGAAGTGGCAGTCATGATGATTCGTCATTGGCTGAACAGCTTTGACATCCCCCGCACCATTTGCAGTGACCGAGGGCCCCAGTTTACTGATGGCTGGTTCAAGGCTATGTGTTCCCTTATGGGAATACGTCATGCCAAGAGCGTCGCCTATCTCAGCCGGTCTAACGGCCGTGCTGAAGTGGCTGGACGGCAGCTGTTCGAGAAGCTGCGCAAGATCCACATCACCAATCCACGTCGGAACTGGTTTGAGGAGATGTGGCCTGCTCTGAAGGCCCATCATGACACCTCCACACCGGGTAGTTTGTCCCCTCACCAGATTCTGTTCGGCAGGGACCCCCTGGGTAGGGGACTTCCCTTGTCTGGTGATGGTATGGCCATGGACGCCAAGGATTTCTTCGCGCGGCAAGAGCAAACGGCGCGGGACATCCGCCAGCAACTCGAGAAGGAGCATGCTGAGCGTCAGAAGTCCGCCCCGAGCTCGACAGCGCAGAAGTTCAGGGTGGGAGACCCGGTGTGGGTGATCAGACCCCGCCCCATGGGCACCCACCGCACCAAGACCTGGTTCACACCTGGCGAGGTGGTCCGCAGGATTGGTGAGGCATCAAGGTGGGTCACGGACTGTTCCGGGAGCGCCACGAGAGTCAGCTCCGTGTGCGGGAACCCGACCTCCGTGGCCAACATGTGTCCCTGAGCTACGCCGCACATGAGGCTGACTCGGACGACGATTATGCGGAGCAGGACGACTATACAGTCGAGAAGACCCTGGCTCAGCGTCCGAAAGCCTCGGCACCCGGAGGTCTGGAGTTCAAGGTTCGTTGGCGAGGCTATGGGCCGTCCCGCGATACCTGGGAACCCGTCTCCTCGTTCGTGCCGCGGGTCAATACTCCCTTCATGGAGTACATCCGCAAGCACAAGACCAAGATCCACGTTTCGGACTTGGCAGCACTCACCCGGGCGAATGCAGCCAGGGGTGCCTGATCAGCGCCCTGAGCTCTCCCCTGATGCATTTTGAGCGCTTGTGAGGTCGACGGATCGTCCCTTACTTGCTTGCTCTCTTACATCTTCCGGTGAACTGCCATCAGAGTGGCCATGTACCCCCCCCTGCTGTATCCAGAGGAGGATGGCCCCTCTCTTTTTCTATTCGTCACTCCCCCCCCTGCTGAATCCTTGGGAAACCAGGTAGGGCGACTGACCTTCATATTTCTGAGCTCTTGGGGCCTTGAAGCCCATACGACGTTGCGCAACGGATGCCGCTGTCATCGGCATTGCGATTTTTCTTGGTGTGTGGTCTGGTCCCATGGCACTTGCGGGATCCAGACCAGTCGACGTGTGTCTCGAGACTATATATGGCCTGAACTCAGGCGTTTTCCCGTCTACCCTCCTGCACTTGCCTTATCCTGACCGTGGCGTGGTTTGGCGCTCTGTCCAGAGTGTGTTTACGCGCCCTTTTACCCCGATTGTTGCTTGCTTTTCTGTTCCCCAGGGTATGTGCATCTGTATGTTTCTATTGTCAGCCCATCACCAAAGTATGGACTGTTCTTACCCCCCAGGGGATGCGAAACGACTACGAAGGCGCCCTGAGTCGCCGTATACATGCTTTTACATATGGTCCACCCTGGACCAATACCTAAGTACAGATTCTTCTGTTTGAGTGCCCGTGATACCGTGTGCCCTATTCGCTGTGATGTGGAGATCCTGATGGCGCCAGGCGGGAAGCCCAATTGCCTGACTACACTCCCAGCGGTCCGCCACTGTCAGTCCCGGTGTGAGCCTACCGACTCGCAGACGCACTTGCAGTCGGATGGCGGCCTCCGCTGCTCCTGACCTCGGTCAGTCTGCCTGGGAAACTGGTGGTTTGAGGAGTCGACGCCTCCGCCCACACTGCATGAGGACTCCCTCATGTATGGCCTTTGTGGTAATAGGGCGAGGGAAAAGACGGCCTTGGGGACTCTCCCCCAGCCGGCAGGCCTTGGGAAGCTTGGGGTAGCCTGATGGATCTTTGTGGTCGCTCTCGACCTGTGAGACCACCTCGGTCGTCGTGTGACGCCTATGTTGGCTGTGTATGCCACTGCCACTGTGGTGGTGACCGTAGCAGCCGGCATCCGGTGCGCCTGGTATGGGTTAACGGGTTCTTTGGATGCCGAACAATCGCCGCCAGGACCCGGGACTTGATACTTGATACTATACTTGCATTTACTAACAGCTACAGCACTGTACCTATCTTACTGTGGGATTTGGGCAGCCTAACCTGCGAATCAGCCTGAAGTGAGGATGTGACACACCCCCCTTCAGGAAATGGTCCTGGGTACCCGCTGCCATGCGTGGGTGTTATCGAGCCCCCCCCAAGGTTTTCCTCTAAGGAGGGGGGTGAAGCGGTACCCAGAACCCCATGGCTAGGGTAGGGCATACAACCAGTCTCCGGTCCACTAACCCCATGTACGGAAGGGAAGACCGGTCTCCGGTCCACTAACCCCATGTACGGAAGGCGCCCGTTGACGCCCGGTGCAAGCCCGGCGGGAGCGTGTTCCGTGCCGTAAAGCCCCGCATCGGCAACCGATGCACCGCCAGCGGAGATTTATATATCCGAATATCAGGAATCAACAGGGTTTTATTTTCATGTTGTTTCCGTCAATTTTTACGCTTCCGTTCTGATATTCACTGTTTTGACAGCTGGTGGTTAGCTCGCGACTTTAGCGTAACCGCCTGTTTAACTGTTATATACAGATATTTTAGCGCAAATCGTGACGAAGACTCTAAAGTCTTCAGGAATTGCATTGATGCATCCGCAATTTTCACATCTTACACTCGCAACCTTAATCCGAATTTTTCAGGATGTCGAAATCGGATTTTCGACTTCGACATCCCCGCACTTGGTTTGACCTCTTTCGATTGGACCTACGTGCTTCCCTATGCACGAATCAACTTTCCTTTTGTCTTGCCCTCCATTTGTCTTAGAGATATGGGCAAAACAAAGTTGATTCGTGAGGCCACTTGTGAGGGTCATATCTCGTGCCGCTTGCGAGGAATGACAATAGGGAAACGTGGGATGTATTCACAATACTCCTGACGTAATTTAGGAAGCATCATATGCCTTGCGTCTCCACACGTGCGCGCTAGCGTAATGGATCATGGTCAAGAGGGTAGAGTTTGCGTTGTAACTCTTTGGCCATGATATTGTGTGCGTTAAGATAACTTTCGAGTGTAGCGCGCGAGTGTTGGTGTTGCATAGGAACTCTCCTTGAGTTCCTATGAGCGATTGACACAAAGTTATGCCCTTGGAGGGGCATGACATAGCGTGGGGGGAGCTACCTTTTTGGGCAATATGTGGTATGTGCCATGTGTTGTGTTGGGTGCCCATTTGGCGGGTCCGTCGCTCCAAGCCAAACCCGCCAATGGACCTCAAATTGTGCAAGCCCCTTCTCCATACTCCCCACGATCAATTGCAAGCCTAACCTTCGTGAAGGGAAGCTTGTGTGGCGATCCCGAAGCGATGCGTTGGGAGCAAGGTGTGTGTTTTGCAATTTTCCATAATTTCATGTGCCCACTTGGGAAGTAGCGCTCGTGACCTTTCAAAGCGCCCCAAGTGGAGCACATGTGTGGAATCGGAGGTCATTGGTGTCAAGTCATTGTGTTTAGAAGGATTAATTGATTGCACGATCCAATCCGAAGATATTATAATATAATTGTGCACCTTTCAAGGCACTTTTGTGTGTCTTTGTACCAATTTTGCCGTTTTTGGCCCGTCATGATGTCAAGTGGCGACCGTGTTTCTCAACGTTGCGCTCAATTGACATCATGACCCACGTATGTTCTGAGGGTACATATTTCGGTGCCCAACATATCTTGGACCCAGCGAATAACTCCTCGTGGACTTGGCATACCGTGGCCGCCATGTTGGCGATTTGGGACTATCCCAAATCATGGGCTCACTTGGCAACCCTGCCATCCCCAAAACCGGAGGAGTTGGGCGACGCCCAAAAAAAGATATGTTGGACACATATGACTTGATACCAATCCTATGGCACACCCCGGTCCAAGTCGGGCATGTGCCTCAATTGCCCCAACCATGAGTGTGCGCATTTTTGGCCATTTTGAGCAATTTTCCACTTTCTCTGCCCGTCGTGCACTATGTTCAGCCCACCCGTGCACGCCGGACGCATGGACCAATGGACCATATATGACATGGGTGTTATGCATATTGGTCCCCATGGCTCACACACCACGTGGGCGAAGTGGAGCTACCTTCGTTAAGGTGCTAGCCCATAATGAGTGTGACAATTCTGCAATTTTGGCATTTGTGAACCCAATTGGGATTGTCACCAATCCGAGTGGCATGGAGATCTTTGAGAGCCAAGGGCATGGGAGTCTCTGTTCGACTCCCGGTGAATCGCGTATGGAATGGCGGATCCGATCTCCAAGCCGGCGTGGAGATATACTATTGGGAGCACCCCAAATTTTGGCTCATTTCGAGCAGCCAAAATGACCCCCTTTTGGGACCCCAATTTCAACCCCCCGTGTGGTCAATTGGCGGCCCCATATCTCTATGCCCACAGGGAGCCCGGACCGAATTTCAAGTTGTACACTCAGATGATAGTCTTAGGTCCTGTCTCCTACCCTGTCAGTTTTTGGCCTTGCCCTGGCCGGGCGAGCCACACATGAGAATGATGCCAATTTGGTGATTTTGGCATCATGACCCCACTCAACGAACCCGTGGTGCCCTGATGCCGGGACATCAGAGGGAGCCAGGATGGGTGAGGGCTCCAGAGAGTTCGTTTCTGAAGGGCATAGGGTCAGTTGCCTCGTCCCTACCTCTGGCGGGTCCGGACGAGGGGTCAATTTTTGGAATTTTTGAGCTAATATCAGTTTGGGCTGAAACAGCCCATTTTCAGCTACCAACTCCTGAGGGAGAATGGCGGGGCCATATCTCTGGCTCAGAGTGGAGTTGGGACCTGCTGTTAGGTAAGCATGGGGGACCACTGTCCGTCCGCCTCGGACATCCTTGGTTTCCTGGAACTCGCCTGTGGCTGGGCGGGACACCTCCCTTTTGGGCAGGGTTTCAGGGTCCGGACTGAGCAGGGCATGGGTTGTGTTTGAGCCCCCGCCCCCACCAGCCACTGAGAGGGTCGGACCTGGGATTGAGATACGAGTTAGGACTGAGTGTCTATTGTCCTGTGATGCTCTTACCCCAGTCCAGTCTTAACCCCATGTGTACATATCCTGATGTGTTGCTGTACATACTTTCGTTCCCTTGTTTCAGAGTCGCAAGGATCCTGAAACGCTTTGTCACATGACATGAGCGCATTGATGCCTCTGTGAGCGTAGTGCTTTGCCTGCCTGCTCACTTGCGCGAGTCCACCGCAGTGTCCCGTGGCCAGGCCCCCCACGGGAACGCGTCAGGAGGCGCAAGAGTTGGAAGATAAGGAGGTGTCGACAGGAAGGAAAAATAAGAACCGGAAGTGACAATTAACGAAGCGGAGGGCGGCACAGAAGGCGAAGAAAAGCCCCGGGCGACGGCAAGGCGGACGAAGTGGTGGGAAGAGAAGATGCCCGACTGAACGCGGGGAGGTGCGGGAAGACGGGGAGGGCAGGTGGCAACGCATGAAGTTGTACACCCATAATGACCCCGCGGCACTGTATAGGGCGGAAAAAGCAGCGTGGCAGCAGATGAGACTGCATGAGGCAGACTCTGACGTGGTAGCGTACCAGGAGATACTGTTGAAGGGGTAGGACAACTTCGTGTGCGCGCAGATGTACGACAAGGAGGGAAGAGAGTACCAGGGGAAGTGGGCACATGGGGTGCCGCTGTTGGCGCACAGAGGCCTCAGCGGCGTTCAGGGCAGGAAAGTGGGAGCGAGGCGACGAAGGGCGGTGTATGATGTGGCGACGGAGCATGGACAGGTGGTCATCATCAACTGCCATGTCCTGCATGGGAGGAGGGTCAACGAGTATGTGGTGCAGCTGAGGATGGAGTACATGAGGGTGCTGGAGACTGGGCCGGTCATCGTGGTTGGGGACTTCAACTACCATCCCTGGAGACGGAAGTGGACCGCGAATCGCAGATGTTCGTGGAGGAAATGCAGCTACAGGATGTGTCATACAGTGGGGTGCCAGGCCCCTCACACTACCCGGCACTGGAAAGCAGCACGCCGTCGCGGATAGACGCGGTGCATGCGAACCCAAGCTGGGTCAAGGTGGTGACGGTTGGGTATATGGTGGGGCCGACAAAATGCAGGACAGGAAAGGGCATTGCCCCATGATGGTGACAGTGGACGTGAAGGTGGGGGAGTCGGGGGACGATGAGGAGGATGAGCAGGGATCGGAAGAAGAGGGAGTCAGTCTGCCGCCACGGGTATGATGGCCGGATGATGGGGATGAGAGGTGGCAGCAGTGGGCGCAAAAGGTGCAAGTCACAATGAGGCGGGGGAGCCATGTGCTTCAGGCCATCAGGAGAGCAGCAAGAGTTTGCGGGTACACAGACAGGTAGGGGAGTCGCAGGCACAGCCCAAGCTGCAACGACTGGTAGCAACACTGAGGAAGCGGCAGCAAGAAGAGGTCGAAGGGAGGGCGCAGGCAGAGGGTGCGGAGTGGCAAGCTGAAGTGGCACAGGCAAAGAAGTGGGTACAAGCGGCACAGAGGGCAGTGGAGGATGAACATGAGAGGATGTACCAGAAGGTGGTGGCAGAGCATGAACGGTACATGGAAGGAGCAGTGCCGTACAAGTCGCTGCGGTACATCCGGGAGCTCGCGGAGGCTGGACGACCACAAGAGGTCCGAGCGGTGAGACTGCAGAATGGCAGGGTCACAGGCAACAAACGGGAGGTGCTGGAGGAGGTGGCACAGAGCTTCAGGAGGCAGCACAAGGAGGGGCAGCAGGGGCTCAGCAGAACCACGCAGAGGAAGGTACAGTCGTTGCCGAGGGTGTTCACGGCGGAGCAGAGCGAAGCCATACACCGCAGCAGGGTGACGCTGGGGGAAATACAGGAGGCGGTACGGGCTCTTAAGAGAAAAAAGAGCCCGGAAGTGGACCAGCTGGTGGCGGAGGCATACCAGCACCTGGGGGGGCCAGAGCTGGATGGTCTGGCGGACAGGCTCACAGAGGTGTTGCGCACAGGCAAGCCCCCAGCGGAGTGGGGGGGCAAGGTGCGGCCCCTGTATAAGAAAGGGGATCACCTCAGGCCGGGGAACTGGAGGCCCATATGCTGTGCCGTCACGGAGGCCAAACTGGTTTGGATGATGATCTTCGGGAGGGTACAGCGGTGGCTGTATGCGGCGTGGTTCATACCGGACAAAATGTGGGGGTCCGTGCCGGGCACGTCCACACAGGAGGCAAGCTTCCTGTACAACACGTACCTCGATGATGAGGACCGCATTTTTGGCCCAAAAATAGCCAAAAAAAGCCATTTTTTGGCCTAAAACAGTGTGTTTGGGGCCCGAGTGGTCAGTTGTAGGGATCCCCACCCTATTTCCAGGGTGCTGAACTCAGAAAAAAGTGTTTTGCAAGTTTTTGGAGCAAGTTATCGAATATTTTTGGAGCCGCCATCACGGAAAAAAAACCGCATTTTTTGCCCCAAAATGGCCAAAAAAAAAGCCATTTTTTTCCAAAACAGTGTTTTTGGGGCCTGAGTGGGCAGTTGTAGGGCCCTCCACTCTATTTTGAGGGTGCTGGAGTCAAAGAAACGTATTTTGTAATTTTTTGGAGCAGGTTATTGAGTGTATTGGAGCCACCATCACCAAAAAAAAACGAATTTTTTGCCCAAAAATGGCCAAAAAATGCCATTTCTTGGCCTGAAACAGCGTTTTTGGGGCCTGAGTGGTCAGTTGTAGGGCCCCATACCCTATTTTCAGGGTGCTGGACTCAAGAGAAACCTTTTGCAAGGTTTTGGAGCAGAAAATCAAGGGTTTCAGGGCCGCCATCACCCAAAAAAAGCATTTTTGGCCAAAAATGGCCAAAAAAAGCCAATTTTTGGCCTAAAACAGTGTTTCTGGGGCCTGAGTGGTCACAGGTAGGGCCCCATACCCTTTTTTGAGGATGCTGGACTCACAGAAGCGCGTTTTGCAGTGTTTTGGAGCAAATGATCAAGGGTTCCGGAGCCACCATCACCAAAAAAACGGTTTTTTTGCCCAAAAAAAGCCATTTTTTTGGCCCAAAACAGCATTTTCGGGGCACGAGTGGTCAGTTGTAGGGCCCCATACCCCTTTTTGAGTGTGGTGGACTCAGAAAAACTTGTTCTGCAAGGTTTTGGAGCAAGTTATCGAGTATTTGTAGCCGCCATCACCCAAAAATCGTATTTCTTGCCAAAAACAAACATTTATGGTTTGAGCTATACAAAAGCTGTTATTCGCAACTAGGTGGTGAATGTCATATTTCTCGGATACGGCCTTTTTTAGATGGAATCAAGCTTGCTTTGTCGATCTAGGGGCTGGAGAATTTCCAATTTGGAGGGTGGGGGGGGGGGCTAACTCCGGAAAATATCCTCTTTATGGTATAATTTGACAAAAAAAGTAGCATTTCTGACTGTAGCTGGTTTTGGGACTTTTGGACCCCATAAAATCCTAGGTGGGAGGCATTCATGGCGTCCGTGGACGTGAAGGGGGCGTTCCCGAACACGCCGCAGAGGCTCATAGAGGAGGTATGGCGGCAGTTCGGGCTCCCGTACGGTGACTTTGTAGGGAAGTACCTGTGCTCAAGAACGTACACGGTCGCCACGGGGAAGGGCTGTACGGAGAGGGTAACCCCAGGTAGTGGTGTGCCACAGAGCGGGGTGGTGGGCCCATTCCTGTACATGCTGGCCATGCTCCCCCTGATGATTTGGATGGCAAGTGAGTATCCACAACTGGCGAGGGCACCACACACGTCAGCACCGCAGGCGTATGTGGATGATGCGGTGCCCATGGCCTGGGATGAAAAGGCCCAACAGGTGGTGCAGGACCTGATGCAGAGGTACGGGAGGGATAACCACCTGGTCTGGAGCGCGGAGAAGTCGGCGGTTCTGAGGAGGGGTGGCGAGGTTGGTATGGCGCTGGATGTGGGGGACGGGGTGGCGTGGCTGGAGAGGGCAGAGGAAGCGGTGGTGCTGGGACATGTGCAGGCCATGGAGGCAGGGGGCGTCAAGCTGCCAGAGAATTTGCTCAGGGGGTTCCGGGCGATGCTGGTGGTCCTCCTGAATCACCCCCCTGTGGGTACAGACGACCCTGTACTACCTACGAGCAGTGCTCAATGCAGCGATAGGGTACCAGGGGATGCACCTCCCGTGCTGGAGGGGGCAGTCCGAGGAGGTAGGAGGGGAAGTGCGGAGGCTCATCTGGAGGTATTAGGGGATACCCACGGAGGTACCTTGGTGTGTGTTGCGGTTGCTGAAGGCCTACTATTGGGAGGGGGAGGCGGCGGGGGGGCCGGCGGGGGAGGCGTACAGGGCACATACGGCGAGAACACTGAGCAGGATATGCCACAATCAGGAGGAGGTGGTGCGACAGGTGTGCTATCACGCGGTCGCGGAGGTGCAGAAGGAGGAGAACATGTGCCCACGCTATGTGTGGCGCAGGCGAAGGCAGTTGGCGGCGGGGAGGAAGGAGCGCATGTGGCACGTCCTATAGGCGGGGTTGCCGGGGGAGGAGCACATGTTGGCGACCAACAGGACGTGCGGCAGGCTTGGACCGGTCCTGGTGCTGGACGTGGACCTCGGGGGGGCGGCACATGGAACCGTACGGTGGGTTAGGAAGGAAAGAGTAAGTTTGGAGGTGCTGCACGTGCGCAGGAAGGATATGAGGGAGTAATAAAAGGGCGGGACTGCACCACGCGGAGTTCTATCGCAACTCCAGGGTCGTGGAATGGGGCGTATACAAGTGGATGATGAGGAGAGCTCGGGGACAAGAAGACCGCGCTAAGTGGGACATGCGGATGCTGAAGATGTGGAACGAGTGGGTGGCGCAGTGGGGGATCATGAGGAAGAAAACAAGGCGCGGGAGGGGAGCAGAGGCAATACAAGAGAAGATGGTGCTGGACAGGGGAGAAAGGAACGGGTCCAGACGGGGCATACTGTTGTGTGCGCTGCTGGGACTCAAAGAACCGGGGGCGAAGGTGCAAAGAAAGAGCGGACAGTGGTACGATGTCCATGCGGATATGTTCCGGAGAGACAACATCCTGGAGGGGGCAGGACAGGGGGACGAGTGCTGGGGATGCACCACGGAGGCTGGGCAGGTACCGTGGACGCCAGGGGACAGTGGTCGGGGCCAGTACTGCGCCTGTGCTGGTTGTGTGTGGTACCCCGGCGCTGGTGGGTGTGGTGGTAGGGGCTGGTTGTGGTGGAATATGTGATGGTGTGGTGAGGTGATGTGTGCCATGTGGGGTGGGTGGTTCTGGTTGTGCTGGGGTGTGGTGGGGATGTAGCTGCTGGGGGTCGCTGTAGTATTCGGGCATCAGGGGGTAGGGGTTGGGAGGGACGGGGGCGTGGTTGTGTTGTTGGCTGCCCAGGGAGGTGCAGGAGGATGAGGAGGCCCAGGAGGGTGTGGAGGTCTGGTGGGGGGAGGAACAGGAGGGGACAAGAGCAGGAGTCCAGATAGGATCGGACACAGTGTGGGGAGTGCAGGAGGAAGATGATGGAGTGGCGGTGTGGTTCCGGATGACAGACACGGGGAGGCCCGAAGAGATGTGGGGAAAGTGCGAAGAGGATCAGACTGACGGTCCACGGGTTGCCAGCGGACAGGGTGTGTTACCTGGTTCTGGTGCAGGCGTACCTCGAACAGGCCAGGGCGATGGGGGACAGGGCATGGTGTCACGGGGTGGTGGTGACGAAAGGCTGGAAGGCCAGGACGTACAATAAGTGGGCAGTGTACAGGGGGGTGAGTGCACTAAGTGTCGAGGATGGCGTGCGGGAGTATGGCATCTGAAGGCACAGGGTGTACTGCCACTACCCGAGGGAGGTGCTGCGCATACCAGAGCGCACGGAGGATAGGGTGGTGATTTTTCAGGACGGGTCCGGGGTGGAAGGACAGCGGCTATACGGGTCAAGGGGGTGGGACAAGAGACGGAAAGTGTGGTGGACAAGATAATGTACGGGGCAGCGTCCCATGGAGAGGTACAAGCGGTGGCGCACACAGTTGGGAAGATAGGGGAGGACATACCGGAAGTGTGGATGGTGGTGGACGCGGAGGCGGACATGGCGTCCCTCAGGAGACTAGCCAGCAGGCCGCTGCATGGGGCCCTCGGCACGGGGCTGGCGTCGCAGGTGTACGCGATATGGTACAGGCTGGAGATGAAGAAAGTGCCCCTGGTCATACACCTGGTAAAACAGGAGTCACATAGAGCGGGAGTGGGGAATCATGAGGCAGATCTAGTGGCACAAGCAGTGGACAAGAATGGAGGGTGCCAGAGAGAAAGGAGCACCTCCACCTGGTACATATACCTCCAAGGGTGGGGGAAGAGGAGAAGGCCCGGTGCGTTGGTGGAGGAAGACAGGGGGGGCCGGAAGTGGTGAAACCGAGCGAGTACTTGGAGGGCAAGGTGGGACAGCGGGTTCACTTCCCCAATGTGCTGAGGCCAGAAGCGCTACCTAAAAGGCTGCAAACCAGACGACCACAGGCAATCACGGGTCAGGTGCCAGTGCGGGAGACGATCATCAGGTGGTACGGACATAAGGGAATGGACCTCCCGGAGGAGTACATGCGATGTCACTGCAGCCGAGGGTAGGAAACTTATGAGCACTTCATACTGTCTGAACAGTATAAGGGGATCGAGGAGCCGATGGTTAGGGATCAGGACATCCTGCTGCTCAAGAAGGGTGAGAAACGCAGAAGAGGGATGGAGAGGTGGCTGGGGAAAGAAGGGCATCCCAAGGGGTTGTGGCACATGGTGATCGTGAAATCACTATGGCGGGAACTCCAGGAGCATACAGTGGCGCCGGAAGCCGTGGCCCACAGGCTGCTGCGACGTATGGTGGAGCATCTCCAGGAGCGCATGGCATGCAGGGAGGCGCAGCTGGAGGCACGGTCGAAAGACATGCGTGATCCGGTCACCAAACTGGCCTGAGATGGCGTTGATCAGGTACAACCCACAAATCACAGAGATGGAGATGCGAAAGCAGCCAGACTCGCGGCAACGGCAGTTGGAGGGTGCGAGGGAAGTGGAGGAACGAGAGGGAGAAGAGTAGAGGGAGCGCCTGATGGCACGCAGACTGAGGAGAGTCCGGCAGATAAGAGAACAGGACGGATGAACGGTGGCGCTCAAAAGGGGGGCAGCTGGGGCCGCCTGAGACCAGGGGGAAGGAAGACACAGGGGGTGCACCAAGCCAGTGAGCAAACTCCGGCGATGAGCAGGCCCCAGGGGAGCGGACTGGGGCGAGGAAGCGAGTTGATGGCCCAGCGGGCACAGGAGAGAGGGAGGGACGAGGCAAGGCAAGAAGAGGTGGCAGCCAAGAGGAACCGAGAGGCGCAAGCCGACACGAGGAAAGCAGCAAGGGGTGCGAGGACAAGGAAGAGACGGTCCAGTACGTGACCAGCGGGTCCCTGGGAAGAGTCCACAGTATGCAGAGGCGTGGAACACGACGAGGAGCAGCGGTACGCCAAGAGCACAGCACACGTAGGGCGCACGGGGTGGCACAGAGGGGACCGCCAGGTGCCGGGCGCGGGTAGAAGGAGGACGAGAAGGCAAGGCCCAGGGCTCCGACACGATGCCATGTGTGCAGAAAGATGTCCCGCAAGCCTGAGCCGAAGTCAAGCCAGTTGCCGGCAGCGGGTGCCGCGCCGCCGCTGCGGGCAGTGAGGGGGTACAGGGGGCCGGGGCTGGTGGGAGTGAGGGTCAACGTGGCCCGAATGCAGGTCCCCCCAGCCTCGCATCCCCCTTGCCGACGTCCTCGGCGGCATCCGCAGAGGTGTCTTCACCCTCGTCCCAAGAGAGTCCAGAGACTGTCCAGCAGGAGGGGCGGCGAACAGAAGAGCAGAAGAGGAAAGACGAGGCCACGGCAGGGACAGGGGACGGAGAAGACAAGGGAGGGTAAGCAGAGGCAAGTGGGGGGAGGACGGGGGTGGTAGCAGCGGGAGCTGAGGGGCAGGGGGAGGGGCGGGGGGAGCAAGCGGTAGCGAGGCGGTAGGCGGAACCGTTCAACCTGACGGAGAGCGACAGGCTGGACGGGTTGGTGGGCGACGACATCCTCGTGGTTTTGGAGGACGAGGGGGAGGAGGGGAGGAGAATGGCAGTGAAGCGGGGCTGAGGGCAGCCAGCAGCACCCAATGTGTCGGCCGCTGCCATGAAGTCCATCCTCCCGGAGGTGCGGAGGAAGGAGAAGGGCAAGAGTAGGCGAGGACGAGCAGAGGCAGGAGGGGCAGAGAGCGAGGACAGCGGTGTACGCACCGGACTACAGGCGCGGACAGGCAAGGGATGGAAAGGGGAGGCGGGGGCGTCAGAGGCCAGGCATGGGACAGGGCACCAGGAGGAGGAAGGGGGAAAAGGGGGCGGACAGGTGCGACACTGGCTGCAGCCCCAACGCTCGTTCAAATAGCCGCCGCCAGGGTCGCCTTCACAGGTCAGTGCGGCGGTGCGGGCGGAGGAGCAGAGGGAGGCGCGCCGCCAGCACGCGGCGCGGTACGAGGCGCTGGCGCACATGGAGCACCAGCGCCGCTGCCACCAACCCCCGGAGCCAGGGCAAGAGACCATCCACTGGCTGCAGGAAAGGGGGGGGAAGGTTGGAGCACCAGGGTTGACAGGAGGGGTTGGGAGGGGTGCACAGCGGACAACCCAGTGGCGGGCTGCATAGAGGGGGAGGGCAGGCAGGACTGAGCAGCGCAGCAGCGGCGGGGCGCCACGGCCAGCAGGAGGGAGGGCAAGAGAGTGGGAGCCGGCGAAGTGGACAGGCAGGCAGCGCGGTGCAGGGCAGGGATGCGGGGCTAGAAGAAGGCGGTAAGAGCAGGCAAAGTGGGCACAAGGGAAGAGAGGGGAACAAGAGGGGCTCCAGGGAAAGGGACACGGGAACGCGGGACGAACGGGCAAAGGGCAGGGGAAGGCGGGTGGCCGTGGGTACATGGGCTCACCGGTGTTCCCAGGGAGGGGATGGTGTTGGTGGAGAGGTGTAGTCCCGCCAGCCATCCCGCCAGTCATCCCACCATTTCCGCCACCACCTTACCCTGCGATGGGGATGGTGTACCCACCCCCACCACCGTACCCGGGCGTGCAATCGCAAGCACACGTACAGCAGCGCCCACAGGCTGGTGGGACGACGTGGGGGGCGCAGGGAGGGAAAGGAGAAGAGCACAGGAGGGCATGGGAGAATATAGGGGAGGAAGAGAGGAGGCTGCGGGAGAGGGAAGCAAGGATCATGGGAGGAGCGGACAGGGTGGCGGAGGAGTGGACGGAGGGACAAGGCAGGCCGCGGGGAGGGGAGGCGCAGGCAGTGGAGGAGCTGCAGCGAGCGTGGGCGGATCTTCGGAGAAGGCTGGAGAGGGTTGAGAGGGCAGAAGGGGAAGGCGGGCAGCACGGGGAGAGCGGGGGCCCAGAGAATCGCCCCCCACTACTGCCATTCAGGCAGCCGGCTATCCCACCGGAGCAGGAGAGTGAGATGCAGGAAAGGGCATGGAGGCAGATCAGGTGTCAGGCAACGAGGCCGGCGAAGAGGGACAGGGAGGTGGCGGCGCAGGGGCACAGGGTGCGGGAGGAGGAGAGGGCGGTGGCCCGCGGGGCGCACGAGGTCCTCCCGGACCTGGAAGGGGACACCCCCTCCACAGATGTGGAGGGGCCGTTGCTGTCCGGGAAGAGGTCCACAGAGGAGGTATGGGGGGCTGGGCAGGCGAGGGGGAAGCGGCGCCGGGTGGAGGAACGGGGAGCAGGGGAAGCGGAGGGGGCGCCGCGGCCGGTCAGCCCCAGCCTGGAGCTGACGCCAAAGGACTGGGGCTCAGAGTCGCCACCGTCGCGGCGGTATGCGCCGCCGCCGGTACGGAGGGGGCCCGGGACGGTTGTGGGGTGGAGGGCGGGGGACGTGGCGGAGCTGGTCCGCTACATGAAATGGGCGGGGTGGACGAGCGGGGGGCAGGGGAAGAGAGGGACCCGCCCCTTCAGCGACCTGGTCGGCAGGGCCGGGAGGCCAAGGTAAAGGGGGCCTGAGGTCAAGGAAGGCCGGTGGAGGAGGATGCTGGGAGAGGCGCTCCCGGAGGGGACCCTGGACTGTCTCCGGGAGAGGGGGGAAAAGCCCAGGGTGCGGAAGCTGCGGGAGCTGTTGCAGCGAGAGGCGGGGTACGAGGGCGAGGTGTAGGGTGCGGCAGGAGCAGGACTGCAGTGCACATCCTCATCAAGAAGTGGGCGCCAGGCACAGGGGGAGTGCAGGGTGGACGCACGGACGAGAGGCAAGGAGGACAGCAGGAGGACAAGACTAGAGGAGTCGACAAGCGAAGGAGATGGTCGATGACAGGCGTGGGGGACGCAAGGAGTAGAGGAAAGGCGAGGGGGCGAGGAAGGGCAAGAAGTGGCGGGGAGACGGCCAGCGGTGGAGGATGGCCAGCATGGCAGCGGGGGATGAGGTGATGGCAGACGAAGACAAGAACCCCAAGAGGAGGGAACAGGGTCCGCGGCGACAGCGGATGGGGCGCTGGAGCGCCGACGGATGCGGATGGGGCGGCCGGGCAGCAGGGCGCACGAAGTTCCGTGGGTGCTGCACGAAGCTCGGCCCAGAGCGAGAGGCCGGACATGATGCAGAAGTACTGATGGACTGGTGTACTGTGGACTGGTGTGCTGGTGGAGTACGGCGAGCGGTGGTGTGGAACCGGGCAGCGATGCGAGATGCGCTGGGCCGGCGGGGATACTCAGCGTGGGGCTGAGAAAGACAGGAGCCGGTTGAGAACAGCCGGCGGTAACATGGTGCTCAGATGCCCTCTCGAAGCGCTTGGCCTACAAGGATTGCACTGGCTATCGTGGGCCCCATGGGCGGTTCACTCTTCCCTGCCACGTGAGGGATAGCTTGATCAGCCAGCTGCACAAGTCGTGGCAGATTTTAGCAACCCATCATCTAACCCGTCTACAAGCAGGACGGCAATCCAGTCCGCACGTAAATGCCCCCCCCATGGCGTCGCGGACGGGGTGAGAGTCGGGGAAGGGGGGCATAGCACAAAAAATGGGGACAGTAGCCCATCAGAGTGAGCAGGGGAAGGTACGACCCGACACCAGGGGAAATGGGTAGGGACAACGGAATAGGGCATAGGCAGAACCCAGGGCCGGCACACACCGGAGAATGCACAGCAACAGCAGAGACGGCGGACGGAAATGTACAGACAGGACCATCAGAGTGCCAGCGGATGGGAGTTGAGGAGGGGAGAAATGCCCTGACAGAGGCTGAGGCCACGGGGCGGCAGCCAGGGGAAAGACAGAGGGGAGCAGGGGGCACACGCAGGGCGCGCGTGAGCAGCGATGAGCGCGACAAGAGATGCAACCAAAAAAAACACAGGAGAACAAGAGGGACAGTGCCGCGCGGGCGCAGGGGGACGCGGGGGCCAACAACAGCACAAAGGTACACCGCGTCTCGCGCGGAGAACGGTTATGCCGATGACCCGCATTGACCCGTACCGGCTGCCCTGCCCCACAACCAGGGAGCTGATGCAGGGGAGGCAGGCGGGGGCGGACGACGGGGGAATCCGCCCGAAAGGGTATCTGGGGAGGCCGCCCAAGCCGGCCTACAGGACGGAGGACAGGGGGGACGCCGAGAGGCGCGTGAGAGAGCGCAAGATACAGCCCTGGCGCAGGGAAGACAAGCGGAGAGCACACGGAGCAGAAGAGCAGGAGTAAGAGTGCGGACGGGAGACAGGGGAGCGGAGGGGGAGGGGAGGGGAAAGAAGAGGGGGATGAGAAGAGAGGGACGCGAGGGAGGGGCGCCCACCTAGCATGGCCGGGGACCTCCAAGGGGCACGCCCCAGGAGGGCAAAGGGACAGGAGACGAGCACAGAGGGAAACCGTGACCCGATGACCAGTGCAGTGCTGACGTGCGTGCATGCAGGGAGGAGGGTACCACAAGGCAGGAAGCACTGCGGGAAAGGGTGGGGGGGCAGACCAAAAAAGAAAAGACCACAAGCACCGCCGGAGGGCAAACAGCACAAAGTGAGTAGGCGGCGGGGGAACAGGAAGGAGCAAGTGGTGCAGAAGATTGCTCACGGGTGGGGCGAAAAAAAAAAAGAATCGCCTGTGACCAGGTGGGGAACAGGCACGGGTACCGGAAGCGTCGCCAGGAAGAAGAGCCCCCAACAGATCAAGAAAGAAACACACCACCCAAACAAAAGGGGGAGCGAAGGGAGCGACCCGTGCTAGGCGCACGAAACGGTCCCCGGATGGATGAGGATCCAGTGGGCCCGCGCCAAAGGGTTGCTGGCGGCCCAGTTGGGTATAAGCACGGGATGATGGGAAACGGGGACGGGACAGGGAAGGACGTGTGGCTAGGGCCGCACAACAGCCCCTGGAGAATGGGAAGGCGCGGGGCGCGGGGAATGGGCCTTGATGGGTGACAAGACGTGGCACAGGGGACAGGGACGGGGGCAGCCCGGGAGCGACCTGTGCTAGGCGCACGAAACGGTCCCTGGATGGATGAGGATCCAGTGGGCCCGCGCTACAGGGTTACTGGCGGCCCGGTGAGGTATAACCACGGGATGAAGGGAGAAGGGGACGGGACAGAGAAGGGCGTGTGGCTAGGGCCGCACAACAGCCCCAGGAGAACAGGAAGGCGTGCGGCGCGGGGAATAGGCTGTGATGGGTGACGGGATGTGGCACAGGGGAAAGGGACATCGCAGGGTTGCGAACCAGGGAACGAGGGGAGGCGGAGAAAACTGAGCAACAGTCCTGTGGGATTGGGAAATCAGTCGCCATGGAGTGGCGAACCATGGGCCAACCATGCAGAGCCTCGCCACAGGAAGTCCGGAAAATGCCCTGAACTCCGGGACGGCCGTGACGTGTCCGCAGGGCAGAGTATTGACCCTGAGGTCCCCGGGTTAATGGCCTGAGTACACGTAGGTTCACGCGTGAGCGGGACCCCGGGGAACGTAGAAGGGGTCGCCTCCTCGGCTCCAGCCGAGGATGGACGCCACCCAAGTGCATCCGGGGGCCGAGTGGGTACTCCAACCCGTGAGGGATGGGGGGTGGTGGAATGTGGTTGAGGGAGAGAAATGCTGCGCTGTTGGCGAAGGCTATCCACGAGAAACCCGCCTGCAGGCACCCAAAAGGCTGTGCTAGGGGGGGAAAGCCGGAGGATCCTACGATGGGTGACCGGAAGGAGCTGAGACGTGAGGGCAGCGACTGGAGGAAACCTACCGCCAGTCATACCCCAAGGGAACTTGGTTGAACTTCTCGGCCGTGAGGTGAGACAGGGGTTGCCAGGGGAACTGATGGTGGAGAGCTCTCCTTCCCGCCAGAGGCGGCCACCATGTTAAACAAACAAGGGGATGTCGAACGAGGCCGCGGGCGCGGCCGCTCGTACTTACTTACTTACTGAGGACCACCAAATATGAGTCGGGAGAGTGACCTCACAGCAATACCTGAGACCTGGCATGTGTGACACATCGCATATATCATCATGCTGGCAATGCTTCGGTAATTCACACCGGATGCCAGGTGCCTATCAATTAGCAATCACGTACACAATGGCCAGCAAGTGAACAGACTTGGCGGGTTTACTTGCTGTTCGCGAAAAAGACATCAAGAAGGGCCAGCCCACCAAACTTTATCTGTTTAGTGTATGCTACATACCAATTGCTGGGCTCCTACGGTCAGAGCATCGCGAACCGAAGGCAAGAATAAAGTGTAAAGCCGACACAAGACATATACATCATGCCCTCACATGCTTGGACACGTCACTCGGTCCCATCACCTGGTGCCTAACTGCTTGGGAACCGAAGGCATTGGCAAACACAAATTGTCATGTGCCTTAGAAGAAATCCACACATGGACATGAGAACCCAATATTGCCCAATTGCATCTTCGTGTGATACCGAACCAATTCAATGCATGCTACTTGGAGAGAGATTGGGCGAGAGTGCTTGGGTAGGAATATGCCGCGGGTTACATGAAGAGGCCTAGACCCGGCCAGCAGAAGGAGTGCACATGGAGAGATATCCGGGGTTCAACGAGAGCACATCTGACACATGGTGAGACTGTTGCATCCCAAGGAGAGATTGTCCCGCCTCCAAGAGAGATGGTCCCAGCCAGGCCTAGAGAGAGATCGTCCCGCCCCAGTCCATGCCCTGAGAGAGAGACCCTCACCAATCCATGCCCTAGGAGAGAGAACCCAACCAATCCAAGGCGAAAGAGGGATAACCTCACGAAAACCCAATCCCGAGCGCATAGCCTAGCGCTGACCCATGGGAGCATGCATATGGGGAGAAACGTTCGCCTAGCCATGAGGCATGAGAGCATGCATGCACTTGAAGTGAGAATCTCCGACATTGATTGAGGATTGTCGCTAGACCCTATTGCCAAATCAAATGAGCTATCCTCATGCCATACTGCATGAAGCAGAACCTCCGCATGAAGCTGGAGAAATATGAGTTCCTCAAAATTGAGCTGGATTACCTAGGGCTTCGAGTTGGAAACAGTCATTGGGGACTGTGTGAGGACAAGCTGATAACACTGATGGATTCCACAATGGAGGGAGTTAAAAGCAAAGCAGAAGGAGTCAAAAAGAAACGGCAATTTATTGGGGGTTACAACTTCTACAGGCGACACGTCAAGGATTTCACTGAGTCCTCGGCTATACTGACAGACTTCATCAAAGACAGCACTCCTTGAAAGTGGACAGACGAGGAGAAAAGCAAGTTGGAGGAACTGAAGACCAGGATCTGCAAAGCAATACCTCTGGGCGTGCCGCGGCGCAGAGGGGATATTGCGTTCGTCTCCAATTTTTGAAAGGTGGGTGGAGGGAGAACTATCTCTCAATGGCAAACTCTCTGACCTGAGCAATGCAAGGAGATTGATGAAAGACACAGCGACACAAAGAGTAAACCGAGACGGCAGCCTGAAAAGACTCGCACAACGAAGAACAATGGCAATCAGTTCCACTGGGACACTAGGATTAGACGTGGGATGCCGCCCGCTCCACGTACCACACCTACGAGCCGGAACTACTAAGAAGAGTACTGGACCTGGCTAGTCAACAGCAGATCATTGGCAACAATCCAATTACTTGGCTATGCGACCAGGGCTTGGTCAAGTACTTTATGGACTCAGCGCCGCCAGAACAGAAAAGATTACGGCGATGGTGGATGTTCCTGTCTCAGCTACAACTAGCGGTTCATCATATCCACGGACTCAAGAATGAGCTAAGCGATTACCTGAGCCGCAACTCGTTGAACAATCGGTTGGGACAATGATCGGAGGAACTGGCAAACGACACGTCGCCAAGACGGATGTTCAACTCGACCTGTTGATGAAGACGACGCAACAGCAAAGCCAGTGTGGGAAGGAGGAATTGTACGAACATTACGCCACGATTATGAAGCAACTGCAACCGGGACAGGTCAAGGTGATTGCTGGTGAACAGTGGGCAACGACAAAGGATGCGCTGTACAAGGAAGACCGGGTCCGTGTACCTGAATCCCATCTCAAAGAAATACTACAATGGTGTCACACAGTCAAACACCATCCGGCTGTGCAAAGATCCCTTTGATTCTTCAACTGCAATTTCCACTGCAACATTAATGAGTCAGAGAAAAATAACCCATGACCGCTGCGATGAAGGACTGCCACTGCATCCTGGAGAAACCCAACAGTCAAATGCATCGCGGAGAAATGGAAGACCTGTCCATTGCTCATATGGTGAACTGTGTTGTGTATGTCGACATGATGCAGCTGCCGCACTACGCGGGTCACAACTTCGCGTTGCTGGTCACCTGCGGGCTCTCCAGATTTGTACGGCGTTCCCTGTGAAAGGGAAAGATGACAGGGAGACCGTGCTGAAGATGTTTTTCGAAGAATGCGTACAAGTCTATGGTTTACGGAACTTCCTCCACTCCGATCAGGGCGTCCGCTTAGGAGCAGCAAGCAACTGGTACCGTGGTGTACTGGAAACACTCGGGTGCTAGATTCATTTAGGTACACCCTATCTGCGCACCAAGAACTCACTCTGCGAGAGACAAATCTGTTCCTTCAAAACGATGATGCGGATCCTCATGGTGCTGGAGAAGGAGAGAAACTGGCTGAGTGTGCTACCATATGCAATATACCTGATGAACAACCAGTTCTCCCCGCGTACTGGTTATTCACCTCACGAGCTGTTCTTCGGACGGCCTGGCTTTCACATGGTGTTCCCGACGCCGCAAGACGCAAATGCTATGGTGAAGGAGTGGACGAAAAGACAAACTAGGTTAGCAAGTAAGGCCAAGGAAATGCTTGAAAGCATCCGGGAACGCAAATACACACACGCATCAACGGTGGACGCAAAGCCGCCAAATACCAGATCGGAGACATGGTACTTGTGCACCACCAAAGGTTATCACACTGGAAAGAGAATGACCTCGAACTACCGCCCCTTCCTGGTCACTGAGGTGACCCCAAGTTCCGTCAGAATATGCGCGAGTCCGGGGTTAGGGAGAGAAATTGAAGTCGGTCTCCCTTTCCTCAAGAGGTACATCCTGATGGACGAGTACGGCCTCGATTTGGAGGATTTTGATAAGGAAACAGCGCCTGAAAATGACGAGCTCAACGATGCTCAGGACCTGGACATCACGTCGGAGCTCGCATTCGCGGACGATTTCGAAGGAGAAGGACAGTTGCTGGACATGAACGCGCAAGAGGTCAAGGCGAAAGGTTTTTACATGTATAAGCAATACTGCACTCGAGGTACCGGCATGGGTGGAGATTCTTGGTCAAGTGGGAGCATTACTCTATGGCAGAAGCAATGTGGGAACCCTACACAGCGTTTATTATGGACCAAAGGGAATGTGAGTTTGGTAGTTCGGGATTACTGTTATGCTAACGAGCTACAGAAGCTGCTAAAGCTAGCCGAAGCAAGGAGCAAGAAGGAGCACGACGCACACAGCAAGTAAACAACCCAGATCATCGCCAACTCAGGGGACTCTTCGTCCTCGCTCACCTTCAAGGGGAAGCCCTCCAAAGCTGAGGGTCCCCTCCCCACAAGGTGGTCCGCCAGCACATCGATGGACTCTCTCCCTCAATCACCGCCAGAGGGATACCCTCCAGGGCCGAGGGGCCCAGGGGGTCCGGCACAAGCACAGGCAGCCCATGATTAGGCAGGCCCAGCAGTGCGGCCGTGTACCCCGCACCGAAAAAATGGATCCGGAGTTGAATGAGAACGTCCAGATCCACCTCTTCTTCCACGTCACGATATCAATAAACCGCGTCGGGAAACCAACGTGGGTCATCCAACTGGATGCCCCCGACAACGGACTCTGCCCAACAACGCCGCAACCCGCCTGAGCCAGGGATCACTTCCCAGTGACCACAAGGCTCAAACTGGCGGGGGGGGCTCCAAAGAGGCGGGGGACCGCTAGACAGAACCGTGGAAGTGGAACATAGGGGTGGATGGAGCGTGGAGGAGGGGTTAAAGGAGCTGAAGCTGAGAGAGGTGAGGGAGCTGGTGCAGGAGGAATCAGAGGAGGAGCAGCATAAGGCGGTGGCGCTGAAGCTGGAGGAAGTGGAAGAGGTCGCGGCGCTGAGGATGCAGCTGCTGACGACGAAAATGCAGGTGGGTGAGGAGATAGAGGAGGAGATGGAGACACCCGAATTGGCGCTGCATGGCTGCCAGCCTGAAGTGGTTGTGGTAAGGGAGGTGGCTGAGGCCGGAGAGGTTGCAAAGGCGGAATAGGAACAGGCAGCAGCTGGATGCCACTTGGTACTGCAGGAGCAGGCGGCAACTGAGGGTAAGTCGTACGCATGGGCTTAGGCTTACGCTGTTACTTCGGCTTTGGCTTAGGCTTCGGCTGTTGTTTTGGCTTAGGTCAAACTCTGGGCTTGGGTTTGGCTGGCGGCTTGCTGCTAACTTTTGTGAATACACTGTCAAGTCAAACAAGGTACTACAGAGACGTGTAACAGCCTCCACAAAGTACAGGAAAAAGTGCCAGAACAAGAGTTTGCGTTTTCTTGAAGCAGCTGTCGCTCGCGAACCCAACGACCCAAACTAAAGAGAAAGGCCAGAGGAGAGAGGGGTAAACAACAGAGACAGGCACAAAGGAAGTAACAGACTGGGAGGGAGGAAATAAGGCAAAAAGAACTTTCTGAACCCACGCTGAAAACAGCGATCACCGCCAGCAAGGTTCTGGGTAGCTAGGGCGCAAGGCAACTGCGACAAGGGTTAGACACCTACACACCCATGTACTAAGCGAACGCTGACCGCCACGTTGGAATGATGTACTGTGACTGTTGCTTCTTTTTTTGCGAATCAATCATTACTCTCCCTTGTCACGAATGAATGAGCCAAAACGTGCATGCGGACACTCTGGAGCAGTACAACGAGTACCACAGCACTGCGGTGACAACAGCCTGCTGAGTGGATTATAGGAGGCTTGGAGGATTGTAACACAAGCGCGCAAATCCACGACGCGGTGTCTCCAATGCAAACGAAGGTCCATCCGACCAGTCACCCGTACGAATACTTTTACTACGAGAGTGAAGGGGAGAGAGAAGTATGAATACAAAGTACCTACCACAACTGGGTGCAGACTGACGACGATGAGCAGCGATCGATCAACCTACCTGCCTGCAGCGACAACCACACTTGGAACTTTGCGTGGAATTCAAGGGGCGCGCTGCGCAAAGCTGCGAAGGAGCGTGTCAGCGGCCTGAAAAGATGATTGCGATGAGTTACTGAGGTCCGACGCGCGCAAGCAATTTGACGGAGGATGGCCCTAAAGGACACGCGCAACTCTAATATCCGCTTCAAAGACACCTAATGTCCGACTACAATCAGGAAATGGATGCATGGTTATTGCGCACTCACTTTTTCAGCCCATCTAAGGGTGTATATGTTTGAGATGCACGGAAATGAATTGCAACGCTGCAGAAGGGGAGTTAGGTGAACAGACTGAGGCTGTTTTGTTTGGCGAACAGCCTATTTATATGAGCATTCAGTTGTTGATCTGAGGTCAGGTTGACGAATGATTGAATTTCCTACATGGATGCACGCGATGCACAAAATGCCAGTTTTCACAACATGATCAGTGATGATGAACAGTAGAACTGACGAATAACAGGAAATGATTGTGCCAGGCAGATTCGCAGGAGCTCAGTTGTACAGAAGCAGATCTTGATGCAGAAATGGCATGATGGTCAACATGGTGGATCCAAGGAGGCCAGTGTTGCTGAGTGGGCAGTTGAAGAAATAAGGGTCAAGACTGAACTGTGGTGATAGTGAAAGGCCCAGAAAGCAGAGAAACATACTTTTATGTTTTTTTTACACGCTAATAGAATGTACATATTTTTCGGGCATTTATTTAACCTTTTATGCAATGGACGTACAATTGGTGGTGGACTTTCATCAGCAAGTTCGATGCTGAATTTTTGCTTTGTGTTAGGGTGTATGGTGGAAGTCTTTCTACAATGACTGTGGTTGCAAAGTGATTTACAGCAACAGTTCTGGATCTCGGCAGCTTTATCATTTTTGAAATTTACGTTTAGGGTGCCGTCCGGAGCATTATTATTTACTTTACATTTACATTTAGGGTGACACTATTTGCGAGCGCCGCTGCTACAGTTGGCGGCTGCGATTGAAGCACTTCTTGAAAGGAAAAGTCGCATTGGACTCTTTATTGTTCGAAGATATGAATGCGCTTTTTTCATCAGGATTTTATTATTTCCCCTGTATTCTTGTTGTGGTATATCATTGCTGGATACATCACGTGACTGCTTGATTCCGACCCGACTGGTAGACATTTTGCAAGAAGATTCTTTCAAAGTACGCAGGCTGTGTGTCAGATACTGTTCATGAATTCTTTTTCATGGTATGTGCTGTTGTTGTGGAAGTGACTTTTGGAATGGTTGATAATTGCAATTGTGAATCTATCTGGAACGCCGCGGGATTGTGCCAATTCCGGTGTCAGCCCTCGTTTGTGGTTGTTACGACGTTCCTTTGTCACATAAGTGGTAGGGAATGTGACCGTGCCATTGGTACTCCTCCTTGGTGTTAGATGCCCAACTGGCGATCCATGAACTAACAGTTTTTAGATCATAGGTTTCGACGTTACAACTACTTGTAGGTGCTTTCCCCTGCAGGTTGACTGTGCCGGATGAAGCCTATATGTAGGCTAAAAAGAGCTTGATGTGTTTGTGTGTCTTGTGCCTTGTTCCTCTTTCAAAACAGACTTTTTTGTGGCCTATGGTGCCGAAAGAGCAGTGCATTGCCCCCCAGATCTGCTCTGTTTTTTGAAATTGTAAATACTGCAGCAGTCCTTCAAGGAACCTCGCAGATGCGCAATGATTGTGTGTTTTGGGCGGGAGACCGCAATGCCTCAAAAGAAAAAAAATACTTGTAGGTGCTTCACGACATCAAATTACCCGTGATTCGGGTTGAGTTTCGCTCCTACAACGCCGCTGCGAGGTTGCACATCAAGATTGCAATCACCGTGCATTGCCGTCGTTACGGTACATTTTGACTTGCGACGGTGCTTCATAACGATCGTAAATTCTCTTCACAGCATGACCGAAAGCAAGAAAATGAGAAAAATGTTCCATGTTGGTGTACAAGATAAAACGAAGAAGCCTAAGCAAATACTGCACTATTTTTTCCTTGTATGTCGCCCCAAAACTGAAGACAACCACTCACAGCAACACTTGTGAAATTGAGAACACTACTTACCGGGAAAGAATTCAGAGGCAAAGGAAAGAGGCTCAATTTTCCCATGGTTGTGGTGAACTTGCTTTGTCGTGGGGTTTGACCTGGGGTAAGGTAAACTGACCAATAACTATGCCAGTGACCGATTTTTATGCCACCACATATAAATTGAAACATTTAACAACAAAAAGCAGTTCAATGATTACCGTTATATCTTGGTACCATCTACTATTGATTAGATTCCCTTCCTATGACTGGGTAAGAATTGTCCTCCCCTTTAGGAACCCAGGTGTGCCTTAATAACGGTGCACGTACCTGTTTTGATAAAATTTTGAAAAGAAAAATGTCTCTGAATTTTTCTGCAAAAAAATTTGAAAGACGTTTAGCATGGCCCATGCATTGCTATTTTACATCCTCCTTTAAACTTGTTGTTGGAGCGCAAAACAAATTTTCCACCTTAAATAATGCCCAAAATAGTTTCGAGAACCACCATTATGAAAATGAAACATCTTTTTTTTATGTTTATTTTGATCGAAAGGTCACACATGCACAACAGCCCATCCTGCAAGTATGACACATAAAATTGGACTGAGCTTTTCTGCTGATGAATCATCTCCGGACCCCTGTTCCTGTGTTGAGGAACACAATTTCAGCAAGAACTGTCATATGTCACATGCAAATCAAACTCATCTGCATCCTCCCTGTGGTCCTGAGCTGCTGCCTGAATGGGGTTTTTTGGGGGCGGGAGGGCATTGGGCTGCAGCGTTCCTCTTTTTGCAGCTGGTGCCTGCATTGCTGCTGGCATTTCGAGTGATCCGGTGCCCCAGTTTCCTTTTCCGTTGGGCCTTTCGTTTTGATTCGTGTGCTTGACTGGCAGCTTCAATGAAGCTATCAGAAGTCACAAACCTCCCCAAGCGCAGATTCCATGGATCATTCTTGGTGGCCTGGTTGATCTCTCTCGATGTGAACTGCACCCCAGCATCACTTCTGGTGCTGTTGTTTCTGCTGATGCGGCTGCCGGACCCACTGACAAAACTTGCAGGGCTGAGAGGACCAGCAGGGATTAAGGACTTGTAGGGTACCCCAGTGTAGACAGTGTGGAGGGTTCATTTAGTTTTGAATTCGGCAGGCTGCAGGCGCTACAAAAGGTATGCTGCATGAGAAGGGCTGTTGCCACAGGATTTGAAACCACTCAGTATGTTTTGGGGTGTCACTGCTTCAACAAAGGCTTGTCCACAACTTAGCAAATGAGGCAGAGCCTGGTGCCCTGCCTCTATGGTCTCTCTGTCGTTCCCTCTCCAAACGCTTGAAAGACCTTTTGTGGGCTCTGAAAACTGTTCGGTCCAGTGGCTCCATAACAGCAGTTAAATGGGCTGGCAGGACTACAACGTCCACTGCAAGTTCTTTGCATTCAGTTGTATCTGACGGGGTGCTGTGGGCTTTTGGGCCGACTACAATGAACAATACACAGCCATACTCATTTGGTTTGGGCGCATCTCTGCTACAAACACTACTCGCACCCACCCCACGAAGGTGGCAGCATCAGATCGGCCCCCTCTGGTCTCCTTCTGTCTCTTGTTGCTGTCCTGAGCGTTTGTGTCACTGCTGGAGGTTGCTTTTCAGGTGTACTTTTTGTTGTCACCCTGAGTGGCTTTTATGAACACTGGTCACGCTTCCTTTGGAAAAAGGCGACGAAGTACTGTTTTCCCCGTCCACAATAGCGCTGATGGTACTGTGTTTCCTGCTGCTGACACGCATACCATCGCTGTTATCAGGGTATGCTCGTACAGACACCTCCTTGTAACCCACCTCCTACCCATGCGTACCCAGACCTTCCCAATATTCACCAAAAAAGTCTTAAAGTAACCATACTCATCTTAGTTGTACACCTGTTGTGGTTTTATGTTCACTCGTGACAGGGCAGAGTGTAATTTCTCATGAAACAAACCACTCCACTCTTCTGCCTTCAATTTGGCATCTGCAGGATGACGTTTCCACATCTGGGCGGCTCTCTCCGTCAGCGCTAGATTCTGGTTCTTAGAGAGTCTCCACAACTTCCAACCACTGCTGATTCTCGCTGCAACTCTCTCCGTTGTTGGTGCTGCCGACTCCTGCGCTCTTTGGTGGATTTCATCTGTCGTTGGACTCATTGCCCTGTGGCAATGTTTGGCGATCCAACCCATCCATTCCGATTCACTGATCTTTGGCTTCACACCTGTTCTGATGAGGACGGGTTCACCTCTCCTACAACAACAATTAGATCAACCACAGGGGGGTTCCTGTAATTTGAACGCTTGTTGAGTAGCATTACCTTGCGTTGCCGCAGCTTCCGTGCGTGCACGATGCTACCGTGAGTGACACCAAACGAGTTGCCTCCCCCGAGCGTTGGTGGCACCATACAGAGCACACTTGCACACCTCTCCGAAGGTGACTCTGTTTGCACCGTGGTCCCTTGCGGATGCACATTGAGTTTTTTCTCGAGACAGGCTCTCCGCGAGGGCTTCCCCCAACGGCGATGCATTTTTCGGCAAGAGGGAGGAAACTTCTGGGCAGGAGGGAAGTCGTGGGGTTGCTGTGGCTTTGGCAGTACTCAGCGCGGCCCTAGGCACAGCGCACACAATCTCCGTCATCCATGATTTCCACAATCTTTGTGCGCAATGCATTCAGATACAACAATTCATAGGCTGATTTTCAAACTACAATTCTGTACAAAAATTTCGAATCGCATGCAGTATGAACACACCTTCTCTTCAATCAAGTGTGGCACAGGAATTGGCCTGACGCGGTAATCCGCGATGCGCGCCATGTGGGATGTTAGTGCTGATTCTTCCATAGCATTTGAATGTTTCAAAAATTGTATTTACAGTTATAAGCTTTCATGTTTCGGCTAGTAACCTAACAATCTTTGATTGCCAGCATTAAGCGCAGCAATCCGCTACAGTTGCACGCTATGGGCGTATGAATGAATGAATGAATGAATGAAATGGTCCGTTTACCTTAAAGATGTTGAATACAAGGTCTTTTGTAACGGAGTTGGAAAGAGTGCTTTTGGCTGAAAATGTTTGATTTCAGAGCATGAAGATGACTTTTGTCATTTTATTCGCGCGATTACCTTAGGCGAGACTCCGGAGCCCGATGGTATCCCTTCTTTCATCCCCAGTCCTAAGGTTGTAGTTCCGATTGTGTCTACCATTTCCCTGGACACGTCTCCTTCAGCATCATCTTCGGTTTCGAATTCCCCCAATGTACCGTTGTCGACTACGAATGAGATTGATGAGGCACGTTAGACCCAAACAGCAACCTGGTATGAACAACAACTTTTTCTGATGAAGCTGTTTTTGGAGTCGCAAAAGGATGTGAAGATGAAGGAGTCCAAGTGTGCGGCCTATTGTAACAAGCATTTGCGACCCCCTTTTTGCCCGCTTGAGACTGATTGAAGTATCAAACCGTGCAAACCTGGAGGTTGAAAACACCCTGGCCAAAGACAAGAACGGCCCCCGATAATTTCGAGGAGATTAGGCGGACTTTTTTGTTGCTCTTGGTATATGTGTGTGCTTTGCTCAACATTCCACGGAGCTGGTTGTGAATGCTGATGAGACTGGGGTCTTTCTTGTACCATGTTCAAAAAAGTCCTATGGGGAGAAGCGATCTGACCAACTATCTTTGCAAGGTCTCGGAAACAAGAGGCAATTCAGCTTTCTCTTTGGAGCAAGTGTCCGGAGAAAGATTGCCGGTAGGTTACAGCTCATTTGGATCACTCTTCCAAAGCAAGGTGTTATAGACTCATTCAAAGAGCATGCTTTCCATGATGTTTGAGAGTCCCGTTAGTCTGTAGAGGATTTATTAGGAAATATGTGACCAATTTGTATGAGGACCCCATTTGGCCCATTTTGCTGTATGTTCCCGCCTCTTATACTTCCATGCTCCGACCTTTGAATGTGGCGCTGAATAGTGTTTTGAAGCACCACATGACCTCTTTCTTTGGACTTGGTTGGCTATGGAGCCAGGAAGCAATTTGACAACGTAGTCGCAGCCTCGGACTTGAAGGTGGAGCTGAGTTTGACCACATTGGGTAAGCTGTTTATCTCATGGGTTGCAAACGCTAAGGTATATTTCTTCCATTTTTTCAAGACGGCCAAGCTCAAAGTCAGGTACCCCTTGCTTATACACTCATTCGGTGTTGACGAAAACTCAACAATTGAAACCCAATATTCTGAGGGACGAATGGGAGAAGGCCTGCTTGATGGCCATTTGAGCTGTGTGCAACAGCCCACCCTGTTCAAAAGAGCCTCAGACTGTGATGTAGGGTCGCGACATACTTAATGGTTTCGTTCATTGTCGGTTGCACTACTTGAAACCTTTTTCACTGGTGTTGACAGTAGTTTGCTATGCACTGTGACTATTGGTTTGTGGTTTTAGTTTACCCTTGCGGTGCTTGTTCTTTTTTTTTTGTGATGAAAAGATGGATCATTTTCTCCAAAGTAAAGGCTTAGTCACAAAGTAGTTGCGCAGGGCAACCAAAGACCACATCGAATCAAATCAGGATGTTCTCCTTTCGAATCAATGCATAAGTAAAAACGAGCAGCTGCACATGAACAATGCGGACTTCAATACAAAGCTTTAGTGTTTTATGAAGAATGCAACTGGCTTTATAGTGAAAGCTGCCCCAGGTCTGGCCCAATAGACAGTCATAAGCACTTCAACGGCACAGCTTGGGATGCAATGCAGTTGGTTAGGAACCTGGGGCAACTAGGTTGAGACAGACACAGGATATTGCGCGGCCAGCTTAGCAAAGCAATTGAATTGAGAAACAGTTACTGAATGGCACCATAAAAAGTACAGGAAGCATTACAGTATCTAGGCTTTGAGGTGGGAGACCACTAGGCTGAACATCTAAGGAACAAACCTTGAGGTGCCTGGTCTATTTCGGTAATACCTCCCGTCCCATCTCTGACTCCGGAAGACACCTTTGGGTCGCGCGGGATTGCAGCAGAGAAAAAAGGAAAACCTAGAAAAAGACGCACAACCAGAAAAAATAAAACGAAAAATCTTTTTTTCGACCTCAGAAACCCCCTAAGAAATTTTACGCCGCTGTTTGGCAAGGCCGAGAACCTTACGACAGACACAGAAAACCATGAACAAAGGAACCACAACAAGAGCGAGGTTGAACGCTGCGTGCCCCAAAACACCTAGCAAAGTGCGTGCCGTAGGGCTAGGCGGCTTGTGCGCGTAGGAAAAGATACGAGGCAAAAAACCAACATTATTAAGAACAAGCGTGATATCTCCGCACATGAACTACAAGTGACCAAATGCCGAGGACTGGGGGGGGGAACGGTGTCTGAACCAAGTATGATACGAGGGAAGGGCGCCATAGGGAGAACGACACGCAACGCAAGGAAAGGCAAAACAACCAAAGGCACTTTTGCATGCCACGCAACCCCCGCTACATGTACACAGGTGTGTGCACCAAGTATGTTGCAAGGGAAAGGCGCCGAAGGGAGAACACCACACACAAAGACGAAAAACGAAACAATCACATGCATCATGCATCATGCATGCATACACATGTAGTGCCACCCCCGCCACATGTCAATAGGAGCCGGACAAACAGGAACCACACACATAAAAGAAGAAAAGATATGCCGAAGCGAAGCGCACAACCGAAGAAAATAGGAAGGGTATAGCCCGCGGCGATGTACAGATCCTATTCGTTCACCCATTCCATCCTAGTTGATAGTAGGGAAACCGGCGAGGCGCGGAAGCGGAAAGACGAGAGCCCACATGTGGTATGGAAGAAAAAAATGGGAGGGGGACGAGCCAGGAAGCTCAAGGTAAGTTTCGACGCCACGCAAACCTAACCCCTACCGACCTAGAATCGCCCTCCGCACGCTCTACAGGTATTTGAAAACGGTATCTGACCCAAGAAGAGGAGGAAGCATGGTATGGCAAACAACAAAACTATATAGGTATTGGAAGGCGATATCCCGCCCCAGGCAGCGGCAGGCAAGGACCATGGTATGGAAAAAAAAAGGGAGAGGTATGACCGAAAAAAAAACAAACAAAAAATGGCGCACACGGCACAACACACTTCAAACCGCGGCCTCCACCACCAGCCGCTGCCACTCCCACCGCCCCCGACCCATCCAGCGCACACGCTCTCTATGGGAGAAATACACAAGGTATGACCTTGAGGTATGTTATCGTACCGCATCAGCGTACCACGTGGTACGTGGCACGGAGAGAAGAAAGCAAAATGAAGGTAAGGGGCAAACACCGAACGATCATCCGCGTAACACATATGACCACCTCCCTCCGAATCTCTCCACTCCGCAGGTACCACAGAGAGGCAAAACCTGAAAGAATGTGGAAACAAACACCGAACGAAGGTCAGGGACAGGGATAAAAGCCGCAACACCCGCCCCCCAGCGAACCACACGCTGCAGATTTAGAGGACTTTTTTTTCAACCTTTTATCGTGACCATGTCGGCAGACAACATGAACCAAAACAGGTATGGCATACCCCAAAGCCCGCACACCTGATGCCGCACACGGCACACCGGACGCCAAAACAGACAACACACAGCCACACACACATACACACACACACCGCACGCCCGTTACACACAAACCCTGACAGCAGCCACAGCAGTACACGGCGAGGCACAACCCACACACACCAGGGCCACCGAACAAGGAGAGAGACCACTCACAACGCACCACACCAACTCACGCAAACAAACCCGCACACGCGGCGGAGGAACCCACACCGCACAAACACAAACACCGAGGGCGCCACAGGAGGGACCACAAACAATTCCCCACACACCACAACACACGAGCACGCAAGGCACACACAACGAACATACGCAGCACACAAACTACCACCACCAGCAGTAGACCCCGGCCAGGAGTGGCGGGGAGCTACTCCCCAGGCACCCAAACAAAGAGTTGCGGGGGACCAGCCACCACCAGCCGCAAACCCCAGCCAGGAATGGCGGGGAGCCGCAGCAAACGCCCTCAGCCAGGAATGGCGAGGGACCAATCACCGAAGCCAGCAGTAGACCCTGGCCAGGAA
Source organism: Eutreptiella sp. 'Long Island Sound 2002' (assembly GCA_964036045.1). Taxonomy (NCBI): domain Eukaryota; phylum Euglenozoa; class Euglenophyceae; order Eutreptiales; family Eutreptiaceae; genus Eutreptiella; species Eutreptiella sp. 'Long Island Sound 2002'. The sequence continues at coordinate 95,876,701 of OZ038382.1, read as the reverse complement.
TGGCGAAGAACTGCACTGACGACCGACACAGACACACACACCACAGCACACGAACACACACACATCACACCACAAACACCTGCGGAACACGAACCACACCAAGCCCAAACCGGTAACAATACCACCGCCAGAAGCAGACCCAAGCAAAGAATGGCGGGGAACTGACCCCAAGGCCCTCGACCACGACTAGCAGGGGACCACCCAACAGCGCCAGCAGCAGAGCCCTGCCAGGAATGGCGTGGAACTGCCTTTAGGGCCCTCAGTCAGGAATGGCGAGGGACCAGCCACCACCACCACCACCAGCAGACCCCAGCCAGGAATGGCGGGGAACCACACCCAAGGCCCTCAGCCAGGATGGGCGAGGCACCAACCGCCAACAACAACAGCAGACCCCAGCCACAAGTGGCAGGGAACTGCACAGAAAACCCTCGGCCAGGATTGACGAGGAGCTGTCATCACTGCCGGCATCAGACCCGAGCCAGAAATGGCGGGGAACAACTGCGCCCAAGGCCCACAGGAAGGACTGGCGGGGGCCCAACCAGGACCACAACACGCCCAACACACCACAGACGCAGCGGGGAGACACGCGCCACACGCACAAGAACACACACACACCACAGCACCACAACAGGGACCATGAACACCACACCACGCACCACAACACAAACAACACACGATCACACACGTCACACACCAAAAACATACATGAACCACGGTCCACCGCCCCACACCAACAACAACACCCACCTCCTCTCTGACCCGCCAGCAGTGGCAGCTCCCAGCCAGGAATGGCGGGGAACTGCGCCCAGGGCCCTCAGCCAGGATTGGCGAGGGACCGTCTGCCACCGCCAGCAGCAGACCCCAGCTAGGAATGGCGTAGAACTGCACTCAGGACCCTCAACCAGGACTGGCGAGGGACCACCCATCACCTCCACCAGCGGACTCCAGCCAGGAGTGTCGGGGAACTGCACCCAGGGCCCTCAGCCAGGATTCGCTGGGGACCACCCACCACCAGCAGCAGCAGGCCCCCGACAGGAATGGCGGAGAACTGCCCCGAGAGCCCACAGCCAGGATTGGGGAGGGACCACCAAAAAGCAGCGACGGCAGGCCCCAGCCAGGAATGGCAGGGAATTGCACCCAGAGCCCTCAGCCAGGATGGGCGCCGGAGCACCACCACCACGAAAAGCGGACCCCAGCCAGGAGTGGCGGGGTACCACACCCAGGGCCCTTGGCCAGGATTGGCGAGGGACCACCCACCACAAGCAGCAGCGAACCCCTGCCAGGAATGGCGGGGAACAGCCCCCAGGGCCCTCAGCCAGGAATGGCGGGGGACCACCCACAAAAACCGGCGGCAGACCCCAGCCAGGAGTGGCGGAGAACTGCACCAAAGGCCCCCAGCCAGGATTGGCGAGGGACTACCCAACACCACCAGCAGCAGACCCCAGCCCGGCATGGCCGGAACTGCACCAAAGGCCTTCAGCCAGGACTGGCGGGGGCTTGCCCACAACACACACACGCCGCACGCACACCAACACAAGCACGCACGGCATCACAGGAGAGACAACAACCACCACACCACAACGCACCAACGCACACGCCACACACCACGCACACGCACAAAACACAAGCCCCCACTCCACGCTGGCAAAAACACCCACCACCACCAAGAACAGCCAGGGAAAGCCGGGAAACCCCAATCAGGGCCCGCGGCATGGATTGGCGAGGGACCAACCACAGGACTAGTCCCAACACCAGCCGCAAGCCCCAGCCGACAGAGACAGGGACAGACAGCCGAAGACCCACAGGCGACACACCACGCCCACACACGCACATACACCACGACACACCCACACAACCCCTACGCAGGCACCACAAGCACGGAAAACGCACTAAATGACGAACCCACCACAGGGCGAGCGCCACACGCACCCATCCGCGGTACAGACACACACGACGCAGGAAAACCCCTACCCATCCCAACAAAAACCAGTACCCAAACCTCAGTCAGGAATGGCGAAGAACCAAGCACTGAACCCCAACAACAGACCCCACCAAGGAAAGACGGGCAACGGCTGCCAAGAACCTCCGCCAGGATTGATGAGGAGCCGCCCAACACGGAAAACGACAAGCACCATCGGGATCGGTTGCCTCACCAACCAACAACGCCTGCCAGGCCCTCCGCTAGGAGTGGAGAGGTCCCACGCCCAGAACCGGCCACCGACCGCCAACATGCGGGCCCACAGCCCGACCCCCGCCAAGGGCGGCACAGGAAAGAGCGACCAGGATGGACCGGCGCCAGGCCCTGACCAGGAGCAGCAACACCACGAGCACCTGAACGAACCTCAGCAAGGGGCAGCGGAAAACCACACCAACCAGCAGAACCAGAGAGCCGCTCAGCACCACACCCGGGAAGCAAGAACTGCCACCCCAAACCGGCCCCGCAACACCACCGGCAGACCTCAGACCGGTAAGACAAGCCACGCCACGCCACACGGGGCACGCCAAAACAGTCGCCCCACACAACGGGGAACGCCATCCCACACCGCCCCAAGCCAGAAGGAGCCAAAAGCAACCAGCAACCCCCACACGCAGGTACACAAGCCGCGTGAAGTCAGACCCCACACGAATCCCACCCACCACGCAAACGACAGACCACCATCGCCACCGACTGATTGCACAACAAACAGCCACACGACCCCACCGCCCATCGACCAGAACACCACCAGCGCGCAGCAAGCCACCAAAACGCGGCACTGAAAGTAAGAAAAAGTCACTGCCATGTCGTTCTTGGAGGGCTTGATCCAGGCCAAGCCCCCCTTAAAACCCTTTTGTTGATGCTAAGACTAACTCAAGTAGTTTTATTACTCTTTTGAACCTTTTAGTACACTTTCCCAAAGTAACTAGGGTTATAACCCTAGCCCCCCATGAAGTTCACCCCTACCACTCAACTGAGCGGACGTATCCTCCTTCATGGAGGATATACTGAAATAAAATAGGCATTTCATCCCTTAGGCCTTGGTGGTTAAGCCTAGTGGTATCCCACCCCAAGACCCCTATACTCAATGGTTTCTACCACTTATTGTGGTTCTACGTTTTAACTGTTTCTGAATTCAGTTGCTTGGCCAAGTCATAATCCGTGTCTGGCCTAACTCCTATGCCCCACATTCCTAACCATCTCCATTTCATCCAAAAGAGTGCACATGAAGTGCTTGATGCTAACTTGGAGTCTAGAGTCAGGCCAGCTTTCTCATAAAATCTTTTGTTTTATCCATTTGTGATTGAATCTTCGTATCTATACCTGCTTTGTCTATCTACAGCCCTTCTGTGTTACACCGGATTTCAAACTATCCATTGATTAAATCCACATCCTGTTTTTGCACTACATGCTCCTTTGGGTTTGGGATTTCACCATCAAAAACCTGCAGGATTTCATCAAAGACTATAGGGCACTAATCAAGGACATCTTTCCGGTAGCAGAGGCAAACCCTGAGTACCTTTCGAACCGACTCTGAGCAGAAGCACAAGAAAAGCACACTGAAAAGCACATTGAACATGTCCACTAAACTGTCCTCCCGAACCTGGCCGATCAGAAGTGTACAAGTACAACTTGGCAGTGTAGCCCATCCAAAGAGTGAACCGCCACTCAGAGCAGCATCTGGGTCTCAGGAAGATCCAGAGCACAGAAGGGCGAATGTAAATCCGCCCAGAACAACACCATCAACCATCGAGACCTTAGCGGCCCATGGTGAGGAAACCCTGCAAAGGCTCCGCAGGCGTGTCGAAGCCTCCATCGCCCGGTCAGCCTGTCCGGCCTCTTCTTCTACTGTTCTTGGAGGTGGTCCTGAAGAACAAGAGGACCTACGAAGGAAGATGGACGAGTTTATGGTCCAGGAAGAGTACCACAAGTTAACCCAAGGAAAAGATGGAGAAATACCTCTTGATGCCCTCGGGTCGCCGCCCCAAACTGAGAGGGGTTCCTTCCTCTTTTCGGGGCCATCTACAGACATGGCAGACACAGTATCACTGCCGAGGGGACCAAGAGTACACGAGCACTCGAGAGCATGGCATTCAGACCTGGCGAAAACTTCAATGGCCCCTGAATGGACTCTGGATCCTCTTTGCCGAGAGCCCACCTATGGGGCTCTGGATCGCACGGCCGAACCTTTGGCCAAACTTCTGTCCGGATCAGAAGACCCGGGTGTGACAGCTCTGTCAGAGGCCTTCAAAGCTAAATTGGGTATCACTGAACCCTTACCCAAGCCAGCGCTACTCTCACCTTCACCCGGTTTGAGCACGTTGGCTGATGATGTGAAAAGATCAATGGTGTCCAGGTTGCTACCGAAGGTCACTTGCCCCGGCCCTTTTCATCCCCGCGCCAGGACAGTCCCAATTGCTGAACTACAGGACGTGCCGGTGACGGAGACTGAAAAAAGAGGGCTGTCAGCCCTGGCACCTCTTGCTGGCGTATCTCCCCCCCCCTTCAGGCCTAACTCCGGAGGCAGGGAAGATGGGCAGACCAATTGCCAAGGCGAACATCCAGCTAGAATTGCCGGAGTTCGACCCGAAAAATCTGCCCGAATGGGCAGAAGAATCTGCTGATTTTTTTGTGCTCACTGGCCAATCCCATGTGGATGTGGCCACCGGATGCTCACTGCTGAAACGCTCATGAAAAAAGAAATTTTTGCAAAAACAGGTGAAACAGATTTTGAAAACCTTTTCAACCTGGGCAGAGGTACTCCAAAGACTGGAGAAGACATCCCTAGTCTATTCCTGTTTTTACCTGTGTAGAGCAAAAAAAAGGAGCATGCGAACCCCCAACGAACACAGCGTTGACAACCCTAACGTTTTAACGAAGCAACCAACACAAACGCAATGCATGTGTGTGAAATGACACTGGCATACCTGAGAGGTGGGTTGTCCACCTGCTCTGTGGTGTGGGTTGATTTTGGATACTTTTCGCCAACGTTTAAAAAAATATTGATGCAACTGTGCAAAATTTTCCTTTAGAACTTTAAAAACTACGGCTCATACCTTCTCTTTCAAGAGCTGTTTACACTTGCGCACCCCTCTTTCTGAAATCTGCTTCTGTTGCGCTTGTTTACGCCTTCACGTTTTGGTGTAAAAATGACAATTTCTGGCGTTGTTTCGTCGATTTTTAGCTCTTTGACTTCTTAAATTGCTACACCTTTCGCTAAACCACAGGATTCACTCCCTGTTGTTTTCATTTTCTATTTTTTTCAGCTCTTGGAGTTTGTGTCCTCCATGGGGAGTATTGCTCCGCCCTGGCCCTTGGTCAGGACGTTTACTAAAATGCTGTTTATGCAGCGATAGCCGTCCGCATTAGAGCGTTCGACTGTACCCTAGTGGGCTAGCATGTGTGCTCTAGGGAGGGATTCCTGGGTTCAAACCCCACTACCCCAAAATTTTTACCGAAATGTTTCGTGGCGCGCTGGCGACTTTTGATGAATGCCCCATCGAAGGGACATCATTCACGGTACATTACACTTTTTTTTTCCAGGGAACCTACAGTCTGATAGGCTTCTGTGAACTGATCAGAATGTTTTTGATAGGTTTAATGCATTTTCTGAGGTAACCTTGGGAATATTTTAGTCCCTTTCCTTGGTCCTACTAGCTTGATAAACTAGTACTCCAGGGGGGAGTAGGAACAATTCACTGCCATGTCTTCCTTGGAGGGCTTGATCCAGGCCAAGCCCCCCTTAAAACCCTTGTGTTGATGCTAAGACTAAGTTAAGTATTTTTTTTACTCTTTTGAAGGTATCTTCCTTCATGGAGGATATACAGAAATAAAATAGGCAATTCATGCCTTAGGCCTGGGTGGTTAAGCCTAGTGGTCTCCCACCCAAAGACCCCTATACTCAATTGTTTCTACCACTTATTGTGGTTCTACGTTTTAACTGTTTCTGAATTCAGTTGCGTGGCCAAGTCATAATCCGTGTCTGGCCTAACTCCTATGCCCCACATTCCTAACCCGCTCCATTTCATCCAAAGGAGTGCCCATGAAGTGCTTGATGCTAATTTGGAGTCTAGAGTCAGGCCAGGTTTCTCATAAAATCTTTTGTTTTATCCAATTGTTATTGAATCTTCGTATCTATACCTGCTTTGTCAATCTGCAGCCTTTCTGTGTTACACTGGATTTCAAACTCTCCATTGATTCGATCCACATCCTGTTCTTGCTCTACTTGCTCCTTTGGTTTTGGGATTTCACCATCAAAAACCTGCAGGATTTCATCAATACTTACAGGGCAAGAATCAAGGACATCTTTCACCGAACACCGCCAACAACAGGCCATGCAGCGCCGACCACGCCTCAAAACCCGACACCCAGACCAGCAGCCACAGCAGGCGAAGTCCCACTGGCCAGCATACCAGAAGGCACCCCACAGGCCACCAGCAACGCACAAAAAGAGGCCGCCAACACCGTTCAGCACCGCCACCTAGTTTGTGAGGGCCTCAGCCAGGAGTGACCACCCAGAGACACAGCTCAGACGATAACAGCAGGCCACCCCCATGGAACCACTGCAGGTGACAGTTAGCCACCGGTACCTGGTCTCAGCCCGGAGCATGAGGAATCACACACACACACAGCCACCAAGTCGGGAAGGAAAACCCCAAAAAGAACCCCACAACGCACCAGCAGGACCCAAGCAACCGCCACCGCTACCCCCAAACAGCACATCCAGCCACACCACCGCCGACATCCCAGAGCAAAGAGAAACACCGCCGGCCTGCCACCAACCGCCCACAGGAATCCACCAGTAGACCTCCCCCAAGGGAGATACACAAAACCAAACCAAGACAAACTGGCGCCAGGCCCCAACCAGGGGCAGCACCACGACCAACACCCACACCGTCAACGCCGACATATCGGAAAGACCACCCCCTTGCCGCCGGCCGCGCCCACGCAGACCCACTACCAGACCCCGACCAAAGGCGATACAAGAACACCCAACCAGGACAAACCGGCCCCAGGGCTGAACCCGGAGCGGCAGCGCCGCCAACACCCACACCAACCCCGACCAGGGGCAGCAAAAAAGCACAACCGCACACAAAACCACACACCCACAAGCACAACCACCGAACTACTCAACACCACACCTGTGGGCACCGGACACCCAGTCACGGAGGAAAAGGAACCACCCCAAGAGGAACCCCACGGCGGAGACACCCAGCACATCCCACCAGAAGATAACCACCACGCAGCAGCCCACCGCCACAAGCAGGCCACGCATAGCCGACCAGCAACTGGACCCTAGCGCCATGCCAGCACAGCACCACGCCCCGGCCCCACCGCACCAACCAGAACGCCAGAAAATACCCCGGACATCACCACCGATTCACGGACATCGACAACCAACACACCGATCCAACAAAATTGACACCACACCAAAGCCAGAAAGAACAGGAAACAGCGCCCAAACACCCCGCCGAGAGTAGCAGGAAACCGCCCAACACCGCAGGCCAGCCCACACGACCCCCAGCCAGGAACAGACAGGACCAACACCACCAACCACCCCCCACCAGGAGGAGAGGGAACACACACCCAGAGACACAGGAACAGCAAGCCACCCACGCGGGGCCGCCGCCGGCGGCGAGAAGCCGCCGGGACCAGACCTGGGCCAGGAACGTGAGAAACCAGGCCAACACCGACGAGGCTGGAGGGAGAACCCTACGCTGGACCCCCAAAACACACCAGTGAAACCTACGCCACCGCTGCAGTTACGGACCCCAAGCCAACATATTCAGCCACGGCACCGCCAACGTCCGAGAGCAAACAGAAACACCGCCACCTGCTGTGGCACGTGACCAACGAAACATCCCACCAAGACACCCCCACCAGCCCACGCACAACTACCAGGCTAACGGCCACCCCCCTCGCACATCCACACCACCAAGGGAGGCCAGGCCCCGCAAACCAAACAACACCAACACCATACCAACTAAAGACAACCACCACCACCACACACCACACCACCGCACTCGCAGCCCCACAACGCCAGCAATCACCACCCACCACACGGACGCCCAACAACACCCTGCTACGAGCCAGCAGCACAGCGCCACAAGACATGAAAGCACCAAACACCGCAACACCGAACCGGAGCCGAGATACGAACACCACGTCCCGCCAACCACCAACTGCCACCAGCCCACACGGCACCACCCCCACAAGCACCAAAACAGGCCACCACAGGACTCCCCACACACGGGCAGGACCCACACACCGCCCATCACCGCAAACCGCCACGCCATTCACAGGCCACACCAACCACCCAGCGGAACCCAACGCCCAAACCAGCACTCCGCCACAGCCCCACCGGCCAAGACACCCGGCGACATTCCACAAGCCACCGACGGCAAACCCGAGCCAGAGAAAACAGGAAGAAGCACCCAAGCACCCCGCCAAGACGGGCAGGACACCGCCCAATGCCACCCGGCCCACAAACCCCCTCAGCCAGGAAACGCAGGGACCAACACCACCGACCAACCCCGCACCAGGTGAAGGGAAAACCCGAGCCCAGGGACGCAGCCCCCATGGCACCACCACAGGCAGAAAGAAGCCTCGGATACCAGCCCCCAACCGAGAACGTGAGGAACCACACCCACAGCCGCTGGACCCCACAGAACCACACCCACACGCAGCCGTCGAGCCGGAACATAAAACACGAAACCCAACACCACCACGAACCACAGACCCCCAACTGTTGAACCACAGCCACCCCCGCCCCGCCACCGCCCACGCCCACGCGGATAGACTACTGGACCCCCACCAATAGCCAACCAACACCAGGCACCAACCAGGAGCAGCAACACCGCCAACACCCACACCAACCCCTACCAGGGTCAGCAAAGCACAACGCCTACAAAAACACCCACAGGCATGGTCACCAAGAAGGCAGAAGGACCAACCGGAACCAGCCCCAAAAAATCACGAGCAGAACCCAAACTGGAAAGTCAAGCGAAACTACACGGCACGGGGCCACACCAAGACAGACAGCCGAGAAAGACTTGGAATGCCACCAAACCCCGCCCCAAGCCAAGCCGAGCCAACAGCACAACCCCCCCCCACATAGGCACACGAATCACAAGGGGCCAAGCCCCAACAATGCCGTCCACCACACCAACCACACCAACAACAAACGGCCTACTACCACATCTAAAGCACAGCAACCAGCCCAACAGCCCCATGGAGAACACACCCACCACACGCCAAACACTACCTCGCAGCAGCTCGCCGCCACCAACAAGCCGCGCACCACCGGCCACCCACGAACCCACAGACACCGATCACCAACATACCCATCGAACAACACTTTCTGAGTGTCTACTCTTTTCGGTTGACCCACAGAATTTATTTGATGGATCCAGCAGTAGTCCAGGCTACTCGGTCATTTGCGAAAATCCTGGGCTGTTCAAGTTCTGGGACAAATCTGTGGATTATTGACAATAATAAAAAGCCCGCAAATTGGAGCTGAGGTAAGCGAAACACCCTTGCCGTCATTTACTAGTTGCCTAGCGCAACAGCGCACTCAAGAACACCATCCTAGCCAGCTTGTTTGAAAACGCCCTTTTCGTGGCAATGTCGCAACTTGGGCCCAAGGAGCGTTCCGCAACATCCAAACCGGAAAGCAAGCAGCTAAAGTCCGTAAAAAATTTTATTGCCCGAACTCAAGCTGAAGTGGACGCCAAATTGACTCAAAGTCGTCTTCTCCCTACACTTTTGCCTTCAAAATACGAGAATGACCCACTACACCACTCGATCTATCCCGGTCACGCAAAGAACAATCATCATTTAATGTTACTTCAGACCATGAACAACCCGAAGATGTCGCAAAAGAACTCTGTCCACCCACTGACAACCACGGTGACAAGGCCAAAGAAAAAGCAGTTAAGGAGCAACAACAACAATTCAAACTGCTTGCACCGCCAACTGGCACCGAGAACATTCTGGACACCGAGCCCGAAGACACGCACATGATCACCGAGGGAAAACCACTCATGTGGTGCAGGTGAGCTGGAAGTGACGACTCCGTCGTTCTTTGCAAGCAATATGAAGAGCTCTCGGAGACCGTCATTGTCTACCGACCAGGACCAACCCGAAGATATCGCAAAAGAACTCTCTGCACACTCCGCCAACACCGGTAATGCCGCCAAAGGAAAACCGTCATTGTCTACCGGTTCACTCCCCGTTCTTCCCCCTCCTCTGCTTCCTCCTCTTCCCGACACCGCTAGAGAAGAAATTGGTACGGAAGGCATTGGGAATCCGAGTGGAAAAGACCATCCCTGAGACAAAGTTCAGCTCTTTTGTCAAACCCCCAACTCCGATGGAGTGTTCCGCGCCTTTTGTGAACAACAGAAATCGCCCTTACGCGAACACGATCAACAAGCTCTTTGGGCCGAACCTCATAACGATGGAGAAGTAGACGTACCTCGAAATCAACTGATTCTCCAACATTACCACCGCCAACGAATCTATGAAGCCATGTGCCCAACAATTGACTTGAGCGCAAGTGACGGCTGCACCTTATTTCACAACGTCAACACAACCGGCCCCTGCCGTATACTCCACCGTTGCACGCAACAACTTCCACTCTCTCTCCGATATATTGCACTATCACCCACACTTCTACATTTTCCCCCACCCACAAGACTACTATAACAACAAGAAAACGTTCGGCCACACTTGGTCCGAACGGGCAAAAAAAAGGTGAAGTGGTCGGAGAAGCTTTTGAGTCCGGTGTGTTGTAGGAAGAGTCCCTCATCATGCCGGGCATGGAAGACAAGTTGTCGGCCCAAACCTTGTACATGAACCCTGTCAACGCAGGAATGATCTCTTTAGCTCCTTGCATATGTGGCATAGATTGCCTACGGGACGCCCGCACTTACAACCGCACAGTCCATTCGGACGGCGTGATTCGGCCCGTCTCTTTGGATGATCCCATGTATCCCTACTTCCATATACGCTCGTCTACCAAAACCAAACACCGTGTTTCCATTGCCTGCGGTGACATCATGCTACCACACTCGTCACTCCAATGGGCGGTGAATAAGGTGAACAATGAGATCCAACTTCAAACCGTAAAATCTATGCTCTGCTTTGAAATCGCCCGCCACCTCTTACCCAACTTCAAGGTCCCTCCCAAATCCATGCTTGACAAGATGTCCAATAGGGAAATAGGCCAGTATCGCTGCTGGCGCAGCAGCGCTCGAGATTTGTTCGTGCTCATCAACCGACTTTTGCACTTCAACGATGACAAAACTTCGGTACGCACCAAAAATTCCAAATACCCTGAAGAACGCATACAACCACTCACCCCATCTTCCGAAAGAATGTTTCGTTTCGATTACACGATCTTCACCCCTCTTGCCAAGGAATGGTAGGCACCATCATGAACCATCCACTGTGGACCATGGGAAATGTCTTTGCTATCAACAGTGCCGACCTCGCGCGAGGGATCACGTTCAAAATCACACCGTCCAAGGCTTTCAAACGCGCCTCCCCCAACTTTCAACCAGTCGACGTGTGGAGAGCAATTCTCACTAGCGAGGCTGCCTGCCGGTGTGGTGTTTTCGGAACCATTTCCCGCCCTTGCAACGGATTCTATGTGTGCATGAACTACAACCACATGCCGGTAATGCCCAACAAAGACTCCCTCACCAAGACAGGTTTCATGCTTTTCCAAGAAAACAACTTGGTCACCTACCGGGGCACAACGTGTGTGATGATCTCCTGGGCGGTTACGCCTCATGGCGTGCTAAACACCCGCGCAAAGAATTGTCATATCCATCACACGCCACGCTCCCGAGGCATCGGCGTCCCCAAATACTCGCACTCTGACTCCTCAATATGTCCCAACGCCGAGTCCAGGGAACCCAATGCTAGTGGAGGTCCACTTCCCGGCAAATACCCCGGACATGGATGTCATGTTTGCCATGGCGTTGCTGGGCAAGATAAAACACGTAACTCCCTACAGCTCTAAGATCGCGCATGTCTGCTTCTATCATGTAACCTACCTGACCCGAGAGTCAGCTATCCTTGCCACAGGTTTCCATGTGGGACAAGTCGTTTTTCACCAGGAAGTCCCCGACTCGCTGAAACAAGCAGAGCGGACTCCACGAGATAGGGAAGGGCAGTGTGCGGGCTGCGATCGCCTCTGAAGGGTATCTGTCGGACGACAAATTGAGATTGCACGATATGCACATGCATGATCTGATATTTATAACAAAGAACGGTGAGCATGTTGAGGAAATTTCAATGAAGCAATGATACATGATATGTTGTGGAGGGTGTGGAAAAGTAAGGTGAAATGAATCCTTCGTCTTTCAAGCTTGGTATGGCTTTTCCTTTTCTGGTGCGAAGCACCATCAAAAGAAAAGCCTTATTACGTTTTTAGCCATTATCGGGTCACCTTTCTATGGCGGAAACGGAGCTGGGCAGTCACCTATCATTTTGTGGGGCATTCTGCGGCAGAAACCGCATTTACGCTACCGCACTGGATCTGAAACGGCCGCGGTGCCCAAAATTTGTCGTTGAAACATGAATTTTTGCGAAATCCATTACTTGAATACATTTGATTCCTTGGCACAAAAGTGTCGATGTGTCAGAGCATGACACTGCTGTGGTTGAATCTAAGGATGCCTGCCAAAAGTCGTTTTGATATTGTTGTTCTGCTGTTTTTGTGCTGCTCAGCTGTAGTGCAGATCGCTCCAGACATTTCCGGCTATTGACTGCTAAATTTTAACACAGCATTTCTGACTAATGCTGTGCAATTGCCTTTGTTTCGCCTTGCTTGCAAACACAACGTTGAACTGGTGAGAACTATTGAGGACTGAGGTCCCTCGGACTTGATTTGTGTTGCTGGTAAAGGTTCCAGAACAGTTGGCAGTTGACGTGCTGTGCACTTGCTTATGTTGTGCCTTCTTTGCCCGGTCTTGGCTCTGTGAGTTTACTATTTGCCTGATTTGTTGCAAAGCCTGTTCTGCAACCCTTGATGCTCTCTGAAAAAGGATCTCCTGTGGTGCAGAAGTACCCATTCCAACAGTCAGGCTTTGTAGCTCATCTTTGGCAAATAGTCTCAAACTTGCAGGCACGGGCCCTTTGCACCGCACAATGCTCAAAAGAACTAGGCTTCACAAAGGTTGGCAGGTGTTTGAAATGACAATGAGAACTGAGGTGTGTGGTTAACTGAGAAGTCAGTTTGAACTGGTCCAACCCTACGATGCTCAAAAGAAAGTTGCTTCACAAAGGTTGGCACAGGTTTTTGAACTGAGGTTGAGGACTGAGGTGTGCAGGTAACTCAGAACTCAGCTTGAACTGGTTGCAGCGTACGAGGCTCCAAAGAACTTCGCTTCACAAAGGTTGCCACAGGCTTTTGAAATGACGATGAGAACTGAGGGGTGTGGTTAACTGAGAACTCGGTTTGAACTGGTCGCACCGTACGAGGCGCTAAAGAACTTCGCGTCACAAAGCTTGGCCCAGGTTTTTAAAATGACACCGAGAACTAAGGTGTGTGGTTAACTGAGAACTCGGTTTGAAATGGTCGCAGCGTACAAGGCGCTAAAGAACTTCGCGTCACAAAGGTTGGCCCAGGGTTTTGAAATAAAGTTGAGAATTGAGGTGAGTGGGTAACTGAGAACTCGGTTTGTGGTGCAGTGGTGGTTGAAGCTGTCTTGAATGGTTGAGAACTGCTGTAAGGAACTGGATGTGTACTGCCGGTGCACGGCATGCTGCTGCTGCTGCTACTTGCGGCTTCCTGTTTTGTGTCACTCCTGGTTTTCCACTTCCGTGCACAGTATACTTCGAGTTGACTTCGGGCATGGGCCTGATTTCGATGACCTTCCACCTACGGGCTTTCTTCACCTGCTTTGCATCGCCCTCCACTTCCACAAGTTGGGGTATTGACGAGCATATCACATTATAACTGCATGGTGCAAGACAAAAAGCACAAGGACAATGGGAATCGTGTGTAGATCAGGGTCAATCTATGTTGTCTACATACATTGCAATGGTTCCAATTTCGTATTGTGTTGGACAAGTAAGTAATTCATTTCTCCACACAAATTAAGTTTTTGTTTTGCCCGAAATATTGGATGTGCATGACATCTTGGCACTCAAAATGAGCCATGCGTCAACTCTTATTATGAATGATAGGCAAAAACCACAAAACCTTCAAGACAAGATTAATACACAACAAGGATGTGTCAATTTTGTCAACCATTTGGATAGAATCCTGGTTTTGGCCACTTTGTGCCCGGTAAAATCAAAGGTGGTGACAAACAAACGCAAAAACACTCCGTTGCCTTGTGTCTAAGCTAGCAGCCCAAGGACAGGGAGGGTGCATTGGGCAAGATTAGCGACAGAGGGTGCAAATAGCATACAATTGACATATTCATAACTCGGGCCTATTGTATCGGACTTCGACAAATTTAAGTGCACCTTTGGTCAATTTGAGGGTGGATTTCTCATTCCTGAGCCTGGGGAGCCTACTGAGTGCGCTGAAAACCGTCAAATCAAAAAGCGGTGCTAAAACAGAATGACGGCGTTTTCTTCAATTAAACAGCAAGACGAGGCCTTTGGAATCATTTGTAAATCTGGTCCTAGATTGAAATTTCGTGCATTGTAGCCCGATTTCACTTTGGACAGTCAAAATGAAAGATCGCAAATGCTGGCAACTGCAAAATGCACACGTGCACAGCAAACAAATAATATGGCAAATAGAGTTCTTGAGATTTCGGGCCTGTGGCTTATATATAGTGTTGTCCGGCACCTCAACTTTGCTAGTGCACCTTTAAATCGCATCCCTAGCATATATGGAATTAGTGGATGCCGGTGAAGAATATAAAAGCTTGTAACGGTCCTAACTTTGCAAAGGAGCCATCATTGATCGGAACAAATATGACGGCGCGAATCAACTCTTTGAGGGACTGCATCGTATACTTTTGGGATATGTTTTATTTCAGCGCGCGGATTGATCATAATGGCATGAGGACTGCTTCCAGAGGGGGGCGGGACCCCATTCCCCGGCCCCCCAATTGAAAACCCCCCATGGGGGGGGAGGTGAACAAGATTCCATGCCCGGCCCATTAAACCCGTCAGTGAACGAACGCTACGACCTTGTGAGCAGGATACTGGCCGCAGCGGCGGCATATGATAGTGCAGAACAACTCAGGGTTGCGAGGGACCACTATCTCACCACTACCAATCCTCTAACACTCATGGAAAAGGTTCCTCAACCGGCCGTGCATGATTCTGACGAGAGGGAACCCATTGAGGGGCACCCGGGCGCCTTTCTAGCCCCGGACGTTTTTTCCGAGGACGAAGAATCCCTCCTCACCGCGCGGGCAGAGGACCCTGAACTTGATTGGTCGGAGGAGGGTCAGCGTCGCCTCATCCATCACGGTCACACCTACAACCTTGAGCTTAAGTCAGTCACCGCTGTGGACAGACACCCCCCTGACTTTCTTGTGGCCATTAGTCTACGGGCGTGAAGAGTCGAGAAGTGTATGTGGATCCTTCTTCCTCATTGAGGTTTCGGTAAACGAAAGGCGTGGGGGGTGGCTTAGCGAGCAGAAGGGGGGCGGGGCATTTGAATGTTGCGGAGACTGGATGATGGTTGGAATATGGGTAGTCGCTAAGGATTGAAGCGTCTAGAACGGGGAATTTGGCTACTGTGGTGGTGGAGGCGAAAATGTAGTCGAGCCTGGACTCACTATTCCATCGAGCACATTGGTACCTGGTGTACTCTTGGGCGGAGGGGTGATGGTAGCGAAAGGTATCAACAAGTCTAGCAGGGACGTAGGTGAATTCGCCGGACAGCCACGGCCATCGATGAGGGTCAGATACTCCATGTTGGTCTAGGGCTGGGTCAATGACGCAGTTGAAATCCCCTCGTACGGTTGTGGCGGGGGTATTTATTGAAAAGGTAGGCAAGGTGACATTCCATGATGTCACGAAGAGGCGCAGGAGCTCAAGTAGGCACTGGGGGACAGTAGACACAAAAGACACCAAGTGCCGGGGCTTCAGGCAGAGCCAGGACCGCTCTGGAGATGAGGCCTTCATGGTCATGGTCCGGAATCGAGGTGGCATATTTTGCTATCCTGGGACCGAAGACGATGGCGGAGCCGTGTCGTTTGCTCCCCACGTTTTCGGAGATTTTTGCTTTGTCGAGACCAACAGAAAACTGGTGAGGCGGAAGGGGCAGAGAGAAATGAGTTCTTGGAGGAGGACTATGTCATAAATCTCGCGCAGAAAAAGTAACATGATGCCAGAGTTGTCTTTGCGTTCTTCAACATTTATGCTGAGAACTCGCAGGGCCGTGACGGAGGGTATGGAGGGGGGGGGTTGGCGGGCATAATGGGGTTTATATTTTTTATTGACTTGGGGAGGTAAGGCAAAAGGGGGGTTTGTTGGGTTCTTAACAGGGGGGGCTGTGACTTGGGTCGGGCAATCCCGGAGCAGGGGACTTGCAGAGGGGGGGAGATGGGGGAAGGAATTGTGGGGGTGGCGAGAGGTGGTCAGTGATGACCGTTTGGCGGAAGCGCGCAGTGGAAGTGCTCGGGGCAGAAGCAGAGGGAGGAGCAGAGTTCAGTCTGTGCGAGGTGCTGCGAAGCGTGGCCCCGGTAACGCCCAAGCGGGCGAGCGAGCCAGCACAAGATCTCATAATGCTCGGAACGAGGACTTCGTGAGGTGGGCCATGGTGACTAAGAAAGGATATGACTGTACAACTAGGGGCGTCAGCTTGTGGCCAGAGCTTCAGTTTGCGATGCCAAGAGGCACACATAAAGAACGGCGGACAGGTGGTCCGTTCCAAGGGGCAGAGCCCCGATATACAGTAGGAATCATGAATGTGTGTCCTCTGCCACAGTGCGCCCGACGCGGGCCCCATGTTGCCTTCAGAAGGATCCCGTACGGACTATAGGGGGTTGGGCAACCAGTGCATTGGCAGGTGGCAACGTACAACAGAGCGCACACCTTCCCCTCGTCCATGATGGACTGCGTTGTGGAGTCGTAAAGTCCAGCAAGGTGACACATCTGGCCTGGGTCCGGGCGTATTCCGGGGGGAGGGTGCGGGTCAGGGTGAGCGAGGGAGGCAAGGGGTGAGCGCTGACGCACAAAGTCCTAGTGCCATTGGAGGGGAAACCAGCTGGAAGGTTCAAAGTTGCGTGAATGGAGGGTTAGGGCAAGGGTAGCCTTGCTGGTGGCGCTGCAGTGGGGCTCGAAAGATTTATTCATGCAGCTGTGGGGCAGGGTGCTCTGGGGGATCTCTGGGGTCTTGTGCCGGCAGATGAGGGCAAGGTGGTTCATAGGTACTCCTAACCAGCAAGGGAAGCCGTTTCTCGCCGGAGATTTTTTTCTTTTCCACTAAGTCAAAGTCCCTAGCCGGCATCAAGTGTTTCCAGCTTGACCTGGCGTCACCCGTCAGGAGCAGAAGAGACCGGCGCTGAAAGAAGATGCGCTTTTTGCCTTTAGGGGGCCTGGTGTTGGGGAAACACCTGGGCTCAAAGACTATCACGGCTCGGGAGCCCAAGGATCCACTGAGGAGGCAGCTGTCCAGGGCTGCCACATCCACATGGCTCTTGACCCCAGAACCTGGTTCGTACTCGGCAAGCGACCACATGTTGTCAGGGGGGAGGGAGCACTGAGTATGCGTTACAATGCTAAAGATGTAGTTGACACAGCGGATGCCGAACAACTCATCCCTGCTGTTGACTCACTTTTGTCACAGATGGCAACAGCCTTTCACAAGATCACCAGTCCTCGACCCAAGCGTAAACACGTAGGGAACACCAAGCGGCTACGTTCCTTGGTACGTGACACCCCTCCGCCCTCCTCTCCCTCCTTCTCTGCGCACATCGCAAAAATCCGGGACACCGTAGAGTCCCTGCGTGCTTCGAACGACTCTGATGCAATCCGCAAACTCCACAGAAGCCTGGTTGGCGGCTGCAAAATGAAAACAGTAGTCACTGAAAGCCTATGTCCCAAGGAGATGCCTCCCACTGTGATTTGCCACCCTGCTACGAGACAGTTGGAGCAAGACCCAGTGCGCGTCGCGAAGATCTTCGGCTCCACACTGCAGCACCTTGGTGGGGACCCCTCTTACCAACCTCCGCCTGGGTTTGTTGACGAAGTCCTCACCTACTCCCCCTCCTGCCCTGCTCCGGCTGCGCTGGAGGCGATTGCCTATGTATCATGGACTGCTTTTGCCGCCCGACTGAAGCACAGCAAACCCAGCAAATCTGGCTGTGGCGACTGTACCAATAACTATCTTATGCACCTTGCACCTGAACCGATTGAAAAATCCTTTCCCTGGAATTTGAATAGGTTTTCGAGTTCTCCAATGCCACACCACTGGCTTGGGTCGCACATTTGCCTCCTCTACAAACGCGGCAATCCTTATCAAGCCGCCAACTACAGACCCGTTTCATTACTTAACAGAGTATACAAACTTGTTGCCACCTTCACCTGTGGTCACCTACAGCAACAAACCCCTATGCACTCCCAACCTTCCCCCATCGTACACAGGGAACTCCCCCGCCATCAGTGCGCCGACCACATATACCACCTTAAGAGTTCATATGCTCGCTCTAAAAGTGGTTACTCCCTCTACATCGACTTCAACAAACCTTTTAATTCTGTTCCACTGTCCACGCTGTGGACAGTGCTCGAGCATTCCAACCTCTCTCGCGCCGCCATTACGTCAGTGCAAAACCTTTACGCGTCCCCTGTGGACGCTCCCATAATTAACGGTCATTGCCCCCACTCCTATGTCCAGGCCAGCGGCCTGCGTCAAGGCTGTCCTCTGTCTCCCCTTCTTTTCATCTTATACCTAAACGCCCTTTTCTCTTACTCCTTGGCCACTACCCCTCCCACCAAACAAGGTCGCGTCACCAGCCACCACGCCTTCATTGACGGTATTTTGATGTGCAGCGAGGACCCCTCCCATATACAGTGAGCCATCAACTTTTTCGACGGCCCGGCCAGATTAAGGGGCCTCGACATGAATGTCCCAAAAACAGAACTCCAGGCCATGGGCCAAGCAGGGCAGCGCACGTTCACCACCGCGGCGGGCAGCTCATTTCCCGCTTTCGACCCCAAAGCCTCCCGCCTACGGACCCATTTAAAATACCTGGGGGTCTACATTTTCACTCAGCACCAAGCAAAAGGTCTAGACGCCATGATTTGGTCTGACGTTTCAAGGTATTTTTCACGATTCTCTCCGCTCCCCCTAAGCCTCAGTGAGAAGATTCAGTTAGTCAACAGTCAGCTTATTCCTGCGGTCACCTACCGGTTAACTGCCCACCCTCTTCCCCCCACGAGCCATTGCTTTGCTGGAAGACTTCATCTCGAAGGCCTGGCAAATGGGTCCATAACGCGCGTGGTCTCTCTCAAGGACTGGTATGCCTCCAGAGCCCGCGAGGGTCTTGCAATCAAATGCCTGGCCTACAACGTCCATAGAGCAACCATTGATTTTGCTCTGCGTGCCCTCCACGGCAGGGCCCCAGCCTCGGTTGGTAGCCTTGTCACTAACTCCTTATGTTGGCCAAACCGGCAGAGCTCAGACGACCTTCAAAACGCAGTCATAGACGCTGCGCACACCCTCGGCCTCTCCGTCCACTCCATCGGCCCCTGGCGTCCCAGCGCGTATGAGCACCTCCTGGTTGGTTCAACGATTACAGTGAAATTTGAATCATGCCCCAGCACAGGCACAGTATTTCGCACCTCCCCCTCATGGGCCAGCGTGCATTTTGCTGACGGGGTATGTTCCATCTCCAGCGACGCTCATTTTTCTCATCACCACGCCTGCCACTCTTTCCTCAACAACTCCCGCCCGCCCCACCAACTTCCCATCCCCACATTGCTTCGCCCACAGCAAACCATCCCGGGCTGACCGGGTCCCCCACATCTGCTCAGTGACCGTTCACGGCCATCTATTCGACCTGCCAGGTGTCTGCCATCGTTTATACGAAGGAGATTGAAAAACCGGGGGCTGTCGCCGCGCCCTGTCCTGCCTGCTATCCCCCCCTATAGAACAAAGAAAGCGTTTATGGGCCTACTCCAATGGTTCTTCAGGTGCAGATGGACATGGCTCCGCCATCGTCCTATTCCATCCAAACAGCTGGACCAAACTCCTGTGGCTGTCCTTCCCCCAGCTATCTTCCCTGGGGGCAGAGCACTTGGGTGCAGCCGCTGCTTACCGCTGGCTGAGCGGGAAATTCCCTGATGGCGATATAATACTTCTCATCGACAATGAACAGGTCGTTACCATGTACCGTTAAATCCAAGCTTTGACCGGTAATCAGAATCCCTTCACATAGGTTTTTAAAGGAAAAAGTGTTAGTTTATTCCGAAAACTAAGAAAATGGTGGAGTGACTTGTTTTGGAGCTGAAATATCATGCCAAACATGGTGCGAAAACTATTTGGGTGCGTTGGGCACCTGCAAAATAGGGTGCGGGGGCCTTGAAAGGAGCCCCCAAGCCTAAAACATACATATTTTTTGCCAAATACTGGCAATGTTAGGCCATTTTTTGACACATAATGTCCTTTTTCAGGTCGAAGAGGCCCGGAAACACCTATTTGCTGGCTCCAATAATTTTGAATACAGGTTTTTTTGCGTCAGGCATCTGCAAAATAGGGTGGGGCGGGCTTGTACTGGCCATCCGAGCCAGAAAAACAATGTTTTTTTGCCCAAAACTGGCGTTTTGAGGCCATTTCCGGGCAAAAAATGGGCATTTTTAGGGGGAGCGGCCCTGAATCACCCATTTTCTAGGTTTCTAACCCTGCAACACATGTTTGTTCTTTGTGGGGCACCTGCAAAATAGGGTGGGGGGGTATTGAATGGACCACCCTAGCCCAAAAAACACTGTTTTTGGCCCAAAAATGGCATTTTTAGGCCATTTTTGGGCAAAAAATGGCCATTTTTGGACAAAAAAGGCCATACTATTCAGCAATTCGCTGCTACTCTCCCAGTGGCAGATTTTGCGAAAATGGCATTTCTTTGACTTTCATTTTGCGGCGATCGGTGCCACGGCAGTTGCATGCGGCTACAGTCCGGCTCTGGCGATGGAACTCGGACCACAGTGATTTTGGAAATAAGAAATTGACGATTAATTTCCCGATTACCTCGACAGTCACCTTGGGACTGATGATTTGAAACCGAAAAAGCTGACTTTCTGAATTTACAGACAAATCGTAAATAGAAAACCTATGTGTCTGCCCCGGTGACACTTGGACTGCCGCGGTCCACGACCTTGTGTACGGCAACCCTCTGTCCCCCAATCCAATCGCCCACCCTCTTGACCCCATCTTGTGCCTTAATTTCTGCCCTCGGCTGGAGGACCACCTTCAGGCGTTTATCCGCGCGTGGCCCGCCCCTTTTACTTCTGTCGTCCAACACTGGTGGATCACATGCTCCTCCAGAGCGGATAAACGAAACTTCGCGTGCACACTTGTACCCACGTCCCTATGGTCCTCCCTCCAAGTGCCCATTCCTGGATCTGCTGCTTCTGCCCACCGTCTGGAGCTTAACTGAGCCCCGGTGAAGCGACTGCCCCCCCTTAAAGACGCTCACTACCACGCACATGATTGGTTCTGGGACAACCCGCAGCTCTGGGACCCCATTAACTGGGCACACCCGCTCACCACGATCAACCCTTCACGCAGTCCACACGGCGCTTATAGTACTTCAACACCTCCCACGATCCCCCGCGCCAAGCCGCAATACAACCCCCCCCTCCTGCCCTCAAAAGTGTCTACCCCCCCCAGAAGGAAATCAAACAACGGCCAGGCGAGAAGCCTCCACGCAAGCAGTCAACACAGGGTGGACCCCGGGCTGCCCCCAACCCCCCATGCGGCTCCCCGCCCCCATGCGCGCCCCCTTCCCTTTCCCCCACATGTCGCACTGCCACTTCGCTGCCTTGTTCTCTGGTGCGCAGATTGCAAGCACCCCAGAAGCGTACTTCCCCCACCGCGTCTCACATCGGAAAGCGACAGCGGACCGACTTCCACTCCATCGCATCTCAAATCTCAGTTCCTTCCCATAATCTAAAGCAAACAAGGCTTCCCTTCGCCCTCTCTTCCCGCGGGACTCCTACTCCCGACCCTTCCGCCTCAGCCCCCCCCCCCGCTCGGTCCTCCCCGACATCCGACAGTTTTTCCGGCTTGCCACCCCAATAAACCCAGCCCCCCCCCGATTAGCCTAGGGTCCTCACAGCCACCCACATTGCCACTGTTCCCCCCCTCTTCTTCGACTGATTTCCTCCGAGGGGTTGTCCCCCCCTCCTCCCTTGTCAACTTACCGCCAGAGCAACCCACGTTCCTCCAGCCCCTCTAACCTCTAACCTTGAATGTTCTAAACATCTCTCCCCCCAAGGGCAACGATTCCTGGACCGACAGCTAGGTATGCCCACACGTGCTGTACAATATACTCTATTTGTACATACTTTCCGTGCGCAGGGTCTCTCTTTGGGGGACACCAGCCCCCGAACAAGTTGGTGCGTTAAGAAGATTTCAAAAGCACACCAATCCAACCAAACAGACACCACAACCCGGCCATTGGGAACAGGGAAAAAAACCCGAGCGGCACGCCAGGGGTACCCAAAAACCTGCCAACACCGCTACCCAGCCCACAAGGCCCCCAGCCACAAAGGGTGGGTACCAACACCGCCAACCACTCCCACACCAGGAGAAGGGCAAGCCCACACCCAGGAACGCAACCGCCAGCGCTCACGAGCACAACAAGTCACCCCTGCGGAGCGACCAGGGGCGGCAACAAAACAACCAAAGCCGGCCCCAGCCCAAGCCACCGCCGCCACCACAGACCCTGAGCTGGCGTGTCTGGCCACACCACGACCGGCATCCCGGAGCGAAGAGCAACACAACCTCCCACGGCTGGCAGTCACCCGAAATTGGACCGGCGAGCCCACGCACCAACACCAAGCCAAGCGAACGACCGAACCCCCCCCACCCCACAACCAAGCCGCCATGGGAGACCAGGCCCCCACACGGCACCAGCAGCACACAAGCGAAGGACAACGAAACCGCCACCACCGTACGTTATCGACTCCCTGCACTGCCACCACAGCAACCACCACCGCACAGCACACGGAAGACCGCCCACCTACCCTACACCCGACTACCAACCAGCCACACACCGCCACAGAAACACCAAAAACACCACGGCACCTACGGACACCACGACCCATCAGCAGAACCTGCTGCCGACAGGCCACACAGAACCAGCCCCAAAAGTACCACAACAGGCCACGGAACGCCGCACACCCAGACGCAATACGGCGTGGAAGGGGGGGAAGCTTGCAAAACACGCGACACGCATCCGAACGCCCTGAAGCTCCTGAGCCACCCAGCAGCATCTACCACACGGAGCACGCCAAGCGGACTGCACTGCGACACGCAGGTCGCCCATGCGAGTAGACAATCGTAGCGGCACCCCCACACCCCCACCGGCACCCCGCAACGATGAGGCACGCTGACCATGACAGCAACACCATCGGGTACTGGACCACCACAAGGCAGCCCAAAATGCACGACCACGAACACCCGCCAACCATCCGCAACAACCCACCAACCACTCCAGGCCAACTCACACAAAACCCACCCGGCACCGCAACCCCGCGACCTTAACCCAGCCCCGACGACTAACGTTGAGCGGGGCCGGCCAGGACAAACAGCACAACATACCACACCACAGAGATCAGAGGTCACGGGACACAGCGGAGCACGCAAGCCCCCACCCACACGCACCGCCCACCCTACCGTACACCGCCCCGCGACACAGGAACTGGACCGTCCCCCCGCTTCCTGCAACAGGACATGCGTGGAGCCCACTGCCCCTGGGACGACGACTACAACGTTCTCCGGGCAATGCATCAGCCCACCAGCAAACCCTAGACACGCAGGAGCCCGGCCACCAAATACAGCCCCTCGCCATATCTCCAGATTGCACCGAAGACCACCACGAGTAGCAGCTGCAGAGAAGATCTGACCGCACCGCCATGCCCCCACCGCTCCCGCCACCCAAAGACATCGAGGAAACGCTGGCCAGTACCCTACGCCAACCTATGGAAGCCCAGCAGTGCTACCAACACGTACTCCAAGAACTCGCAGCGACCCACGCGACCCTCCAGGAGTGGAGGCAAGAGAGATGGGGCAACAACGAGTGGGGCCCAGAAGACGACCTTCTCTGGAAGGGCTCCTACGGGACCATTGACATCTTCCTAGAGGCGACAGCCTCAACATACCCCTGCCCACCCGGGAACACTAGCTCGGCCTCCACACCCTCCTTGCTTTTCACAGCTGGAAACATCACCACACCTTCATCCTCCAACCCTGGACCACAACCCACAGCGATGGACAACTCAGGACGTCGTCACAACCGCAATCACCGTACAGCAAGACCGCAACAACTTGACGGGTTACCACCTCAACTGGAGCGATCCGGCCCACCCTCCACGACATTTGGCCTCCATCAGCACAGGACTGCAAGGAGCAAAGGCCCTGCAGCGACAAGACGACCAGATGCCCCAAGCACCGCCCCCACCAACCGCAAGGGAACGCCTGTATGAGGAGCCCCTCGCACAACCCCTCCTCAGGATGGAGCTCCCCCCACAGCACCGCACCACGGCCGACAACAAAAGGTATCGAATTGTACCATGGGTACGGATGGTCCACCACAGCACGCTCCGGTGGGACGAAATCACACCGGGACACATATCAGAACCACGAGACTCTCACGCCCCAGCCAGGCCCCCCCCCGTGCACCCCAACACCACCGCCCTCTTCCAAGCCACGCAAGCGAAAACACAAAACAAGCCCCCGGCGCCTGAACCGATCCACCCCCAACTGAAACTGCACACGGCAGGAGAAGCTGCCCACGATGAGTGGGCGGCACACTACACCATCCCACACACCACCAGTCGCAAGAAAGACGCCGCCAAGACCATCGTCACCTGCCACCTCTCCCACACCGCCCAACCGTACGAACTGACCACCCCTAAGGTCCTCATCACCCACCACCAACAAGACGATGTGCACCACACAGGCGGAAGGGACCAGCACGGGGAGACCTCCCGCACCCCGGCCTCCATCACGCTCTCTCCTGGCCCGCCCCCTTCAACACGGCGGACCGCCCCAACAAGAAGCCCGAACACACAGGTGTACAAACCCCCGCCCAGGAAGTCAAGCACCGACACAACGCCAGACGCAGGGTCCGCAGCCTGCTCGACAACCCGACAATTCTGCGCATAGGTGCCCCCCCCACTAGGGTGTCCATACCACCCACACCCGCACAATCACGGGCGGACATTGTGTGGATCAGCAAGGGGCACTCCCACACACGGGCGCAGGCGCGCCTCAACAACATCCAGCCCCAAAAAGTACAGCGCGCTGTCAGACCCTTCGCCGTCCACATCACCCCATACGGCATCAACCACGCCCATTGTGAGCACCAGGAACCGCCCTGCTCATCCCTGTGCACCTCATCCCTGCGCCAACCACTCTCAGCCCCAACGATATCGGGCAACATGTACCTGGGCACAGTGCCAGGCAACCAAGGCATATACATCCTGTCCGAAAGGTGAAGGGAGCGCGCCCCCCCGCTGCACGGGGTAGAGTCTCTCGCCCTCAGACTGCCCCCATCAAAAAACACCATCACGAACACATCCCGGGAGACAGACAGTCGCAGGCGACCGACGGGGAACAAAAAACCGAAAACCGGCTCTAGCCTGCATCACCGTCAACCCCACAGCCCACCTACCTAAACACTTCGGGAGGGAGCGCCACATCGTCCTGGAGAAACAAGCCCCGCACACGATCTCTGCCGCCCTCTACACCCTCGCCGCCTACGAACACCACTGGGACCTCACTACCATCCCAGCGATGCCCCCACCACCCACCACTGCAGGGCCCCAAAGACTCCGTCATCCCCCACTACTTCCTTCAACCCCTCCCCCACACGGACGTCCCTCACCTCCACACCTCCCAAATTGAAGGAGCCGTCGCACCGTAGGACAACCTGGACGCACCCCAGCAACGCCCTGCCGTCCATATCCTCAAAGCGGACGCCAAGTGGTGGGTCATCCACTGGGTGCACGGGGTCTTCATGGCGGTCCACACGTACACCGGAGGACCCACCAGGAGGCCCGCAGCGACTCCTCCGAGCAACCACTGCCACAGGATGGGAGGGCGCCTCGTGGGCTGCCCTCTACACGGCACTCTACCGGTGGTTAGGGTCCTACAACGGTGCAGAAGCACCGGAACCCCCGGAGGCCTGGGTGAAGCAGGCAAAGGCGACGAGGAACTATCACCTCCACAGCCCCTTTGACTACAGCCCGGACGCATTGCCATGGCCCACAGACCCCCCAGAGACAGTACAGAAACTCGCCGACCTGAAGCAAAATCGCGCGAAGGCGACCATGCAAACACCGGCCGAACCCCCGCTGCGAGACACCGGCCGTCAGGCTACACACCCCTTTTTCCTAGCCCGGGCCCCACCGGTCCCACCACCTCAAGTCCTGCATAAGCGAACACGAAGAAAAAGTGGCAGACCCGCCTCTGGCCCCCAACAGGCCAGAATGGACAGCACGGCAACACCCTTTCACCCCCCCACACCCGCCCTGGCCTCTCCCCTGAACCCGGCGTCCGCCCGCCGGAGCTTCCCGCCCACCCGGTCCAGGCATCCTCGTCATCCCCCCTCCCGCCAGAGGCACCGCCCCAGCCCGGAGAATTTCCACAATTCCAAAGGAGCACGAGAGTCCAACGACCCGGCCGACTCGATCTGGTGCAAGGACACGATCCAGTACTGCCTCCAGGGCAACGCGCCCAAACGGTCGGGTGCAAATCAGGGTGACCTGACACCGCCAACGAGAGCTTGACCAAGGAAGCGCCCCGGACAACCCAGAGGGCGACACCTTGGCGCTGAACAGCGCCCACGCCATCTGGCGCGTCACCCTCGGGAACACAGCCCACAGGGGCACCAAGTACACCGGGGAAATTCCCCTTGAATGGAGCCAGAGCCTCCCCCCACCACGCCCACCCAAGCGCCCGGCACCCGGGGAAAAGTCCCCGGGCCCCAGTCCTCCCCCCTGACGGGTTTGAGGTTGGAGGTTTGAGGTTTCGGGTACTAGGCGCTCTTTGACCTCGGGGGCCACCTGGTCGGGCCATGTGATATCCTCCCCAACAGGACCTAGTGGGGCGCCCCTCATGACACACATCCTGCCTGTTGGCGGGGTCCCCCGGGTTCACGGGGCTCAAACCCCTGTCCCTCCGCGGCTTCACCTTTTCGCCACTCCCCGGTCAGTGCGTCACTTAGCAATGACGGTTGCAGGCACTTACCTACCACGCCGCCCCCCTAATGCTTTGCCGCCTGGGTGCCGGCGCCGCCGGGCCCGTGCTACTGGCTTGTCGCTAGTAGGACCCCCTCAGGCTGGCACGGAGGCTGCCTAGCTGGGAGGCTGGTGCGTGGCACTGTGTGCCACTACTGCCTTGGCGGGTGTAGTGCCCCTGTCGCTGGTCCGGGGGGTTGGTGCTGGTGCCGGTTACCGCGTCCCTCTGGTGCGCCCTCTCCTTCCCCCGCGCTGTTCGCGGTGCGTGTGGCGGGTCGTCCTGTCTGGGTGTCTCGTCTCCTCGCTTGCCGGTACGTCATTCCATGCGGTCTGTGCGTTCCGTGGGCTCGGTCCGGTCGCCCCTCAGGTCCGCGCCGCGTGGCCTTTGCGTGTGTGTGCGCTCGCAATCCCGCGGCGTTCGCGCCCTTTCCCCCTCTCTGGGTCTGTGTGGCGCGCGCACCTCGCGTGGTTCCCGGGTAGGGCGCCAGTAGGGCCGTTCTAGCTGGTTCCTGCCCCTCCGCGCTTCCTGCCCCGGTCCCGTGCTTAATCTAGTTAGCTCAGGGTGGGGGTTGGCCCGGTCCCTTCCTCCCCGTGCCTGGCTTAGGGTCGTGTGCCCCCTGTCGGCGGGCCTGTGCGTTTGGGGCGGTCTGGCGCCATGCGGGTGGGGTGGGTGGGGGGCTGGGCGGTCTGTTTGCCGCCACCCTTTGGGGCGTGGTCTGGTCCGGGTTGGTCAGGGGGCACCGGGGGGCCGGGGGCGCGTGGTCGCTCTGCCTCAGTCCGTTTTCTCCCTCTCCCTTGAGCGAGCACCAAGGCAGGCTTCGTCGGCGTCGCTCAGTCCATGGAGGGTGTGGTCTCCATACTGCTCCGGTTCGTGTCCGCGCCCTTCGGTCCTGGCGCGGTCTGAGGGGGGCCCTTGCGTACCGGCGGGCGGCTGGCGGGCAGGTCGGCAGGCTGGCAGGCGCTGCGGTCTGCTGAGGTCACTGTGGGAGCTGGCGGGTGATGGTCCGTGGGGCGCGCGGCGCGTGGACCGAGTGGCGCTCGGCCCCCGGGTCCGCGGCCCTCTCGGGCGGGAGGGGGGGGGGATGGGCTCCCCTGGCCTGGCGGGGGGGTACAGGGCCGACCTCCCTTAGCCTGCCCCCGGCATTCCGCGGGCTGGGAGGGGGCAGAGGGGGGGGGCTGGCTCGCACCAGGGTTCGCCGTCGCCCCCCTTCGGCCCCCTGGTTCATTTCCCTGGCGGCTGCGGGGGTTGGCCTGAAGTCCCAGGACCCCCCTGCGGCCGGGTTTTTCTTGCGCCTCTGGGGCCGGCTCGGCGATGCCTGGGCCACGCGGTCACTGCTTGGGGCGGGCGCTCTCCCTCGTGCCCGGCGACGTGCAAGTCGCCGGTGGGGGGTTTGCGGCAGGGTGGCTTCGTGCGCGCCTCCCTGCAACATGCTCGGCCAGGGCTGTCTGGCGTCCTTGGGCACCAGGCGCGGCCCACGGGATTAGCAGCACGCGGGTCACTCCTTGCCGTCGTGTCCATCCGTGTGCCGCGCGCCGCTGGCGCACGGACGGCCAGAGGGGAAGGGGGGGGGTGCGGGGGGGTGGGCGCCGGCTCTGGGGGTCGGTGCCTGTCAGGGGAGCACCCTGGGCCGCTGGTCTACACTCCCCTCCCGCAAGCCTTTCAGGGCCCGGCCAACGGGGCGCCGGTCGCTCGTTTGTGCCTTCGCCCACAGTCCCCTTGCTGCCCGCGTCGCCACTGCAGCGTCGTGCGGTGCTGTGGGGGGGGGAAAGGGGTGCGCTCGGCGTTCGCGGGTGCTGGGGGCGGCAGCCTGGGCAAGCGGTCAGTGGTCAGTGCTCAGCGGGTCACAGGGACCCCTTTGCCGCGGCGTCCGCGTGACCCACACCGTCAGCGCACGTCAACCGGGCCGCGTCCCCGCCCGCGTGCCTGTGGCCTTCCCGGTCTCCAGGATCGGGGGTTATGCTTCTGCTCCTCCTGTTTTGCTGCGCGGGCGGCCAGGGGGGGGTTGGCGCTCAGGGTTGGGGGGCCCAGGCGTGCCGCGGGTGGCGCCCCAGGCCGTCGGTCCGCTCCCACCCCCCCGTGCTCACTGTCTGGGGTCCGAGGCCCGGCTCGCCAGGAGTCGGGCCATTGTGGTCGGGTTTGGCCGTCACATGCGTCTCTGCTTGCGTTGGGGCTAGGGCTGCGGCGGCAGCAGGTTCCTCGGGCGGTAGCGCCCGTGGCTGAAGGCAGTGCGCAGGGCCCAGGGGCACCCAGACATTGGCCTCCGCGTCCGTACCGCGGAGTACCGCCCCCCCTTCCAGGAAAGCCGCCCATTCCGGTTCCAGGTCGGGCCATCCCTCCCAAATCACGGCCCGGAGGACCCTCTCATGGTCTTCTCGGGCCATCCGGCCCCTGGGGGCACTTCCTGGTTCCCCCCGTCCCCCCAGAGGGGCAGAGCATCGAAAGGCTGGTTCCTCAACCCCCTCGACGTCTTTGAGGTGGCCCGGGTCAGCCACCCATTCACCTCCATCACCAGGGGGGGCGCCTCGCCCCCCAGAGAGTCAGGGATGGCGTCCCAGTCGCAGGCCCAATCGTTCCTGGCCTGAGCGGGACGCGGGGCCCCCACAGCTCCCTGTGCCAGCTCCGCCCGTGGCTCCTGTGCCAGCCGCGCCGGTTCCGCGCCGGACCCCCGCGCCGCTGGGGCTGCGGCAATCCGCGCCGGTTCCGGCCGTTGCTCCCGTGCCGCGGGGGCGGGGTTGTGCGGGGCGTCGCCGCGTAGGCGGGGGGGGCGGCCGGCGGGGGGGCTGGGGGGGTGATAAGGGGATCAGGTCAACCATGTCGTGGTCGATGTTGTAGATGGGCTGGTGATGGCGGTGGGCGTGGTGCGCCGGCATCTGCTGGATACCGGGGGAGATGCACTGTACCGCCTGGACTTCCGGCTGCTGAGGTGCCCCGCCTCCCTTTCCCTGTCCTCCGCCCTTCTCTCCCCCCCCCATCCCCGCAACCTGTCCTGCCTGCCCTCGGTGGCCCACGTCACCCCTCCCCTCCTTGCCTCCGGGCCCCCTCCTTGCCCCCAGCCCCTGGCTCTGGTGCGCTCCCTCGCACCTGCCTTCCTGCCTGTGTCTCGGGTCCCTCCCTCTGTCACCCGCGCCCTTGCCTTTTCCGCTGGCGCCCGCGTCCTTCCTGTGCCCCTGCCTGTGCCCCTTGCTGTGCCCTGTGTCCCTCTTTCCGCTGCTCGTGCCCTTGCCTGTCCTGTGTGCCTGTCCTCCCCCGCCACTGCTTGCACTGGCGCCCTGCACGTGCCCCCGCCCCCTCTCGTCACCGCGAGCGCCCTGGCCCTTTCTTTGGGTCCGTCCCCTGGCGCTGCTGCCCGCGCCCTTGTCCTCCCCTGGCGCTTGTCCTCCTCCTCCACGTTCCACCCTCCCTCTGTCCCCATCTGCCCCTCCCCCCGCGCCCCCGTGGCTGGCAGCAAGCCCCGCCCGATCGCCGTCCCCCCCCTTCCGGACCACGCGCCGCTGCAGCTGTGGCACCGTCCGGCGGCCTGCGCTTGGGCGTCCGGGGGCGGACGGGCCGCAGACTCCCCTCGGGGAAGGCGGCCTTAGGCGGGTACGGCTCCGGGGGGGCTGGTGTGGGTGTGCCTGGGGTTGGTGGGGGCGC
The DNA here is from genome assembly GCA_964036045.1 of Eutreptiella sp. 'Long Island Sound 2002'. Lineage (NCBI taxonomy): Eukaryota > Euglenozoa > Euglenophyceae > Eutreptiales > Eutreptiaceae > Eutreptiella > Eutreptiella sp. 'Long Island Sound 2002'. Next base: position 95,845,709 of record OZ038382.1, on the reverse strand, counting down.
GGTACTTGGCGCCCTCCCTGCCGTCCGCTGGCGAGGCGCTCAGGTCCCCCGAGCGCGCAGCGTGCCAGGGGCCGTGGCGTGGCTGGCCGGGGCGGCGGCCGCGGCCCCTAGATCTTCCAGGGCCCCTCCTGGGGGCGGGACGGCGGGAGCAGCGGCCTGGACGGCGGGGGCGGTCTCCCAGGCCCGCACTGGTTCCGGGGCTGGCGGTTCGGGGACGCTGGGGGCCGCCTGGGGATGCTCGGCCGGCGGCCCGACTGCTACCGCGGCCGTCGCAAGCCGCCGCTCCTCGCGCGCCGCGGGCGTCTCCCCCGCGCACCCCGGGGAGACGGGGGAGCGGGACCGGGACCGGCGGTAGTGGCGGTCGTCCCGCTGGGAGGAGCCATCAGAGTCCGACATTGCTGTTATCCTGGTAGGCATGCGCGGCTGCAGGCGTGGCCATCCCACTACCTCCCAGTGCATCGGTGGCCTGCCGCGGGCAGTGCTGTGCGGTGCTGAGGGGGGTGGGGCCCTGGTTGGTCATCTGCTGGCACTGGGGCGGGAGGCGGGCGAGCCACTCGGCCCACTCGCCGCGCCACAGCTCCCAGTCCGGGGTGGGGCTCAGGGCCCTGGGCCCTCGGGGGTCGTCGGCCGGTGCCGGGAGGAGCCGCACAAGGTGGACCCCCCTAACGGCGGTGACCTCCGGGGTCCGCAGGAAGGTGTGCACCCCGTCCCGTTCCTCAAGCGCCAGGAAGGGGGGGCGGGGCACGTGTGCTGCCCCGTAGAGGTTGTTGGGGGTGACCCCCAGCACCTGCTCTAGGTCTTCGCGGGTCGTGACGATGAGGAGGATCAGGGGGGTGCCCGGCCGCTCTTGCCAGAGGACCTGTCCTGTGTTGTGGGCACCCCTGGTCCCGGAGAGGCGGGGGGGGCAGGCGCGGGTGCGCCCAGCCGCGGGGGGCGTGGGTGGCCGGCAGGAGGGCGGGGCACCCGGTGGGCTCTCCGGGGAGCGCCTCGCACACGACAGCGTACTGGGGATTGGCTTGGTGCCGTTGGGCCCCTTCCACGAATATACTGATCCCGCCCACTTCTAAGTCCTCATCCGGCTAATGTAGGAGCCGGAGCGCCGCCTCCAGTTCGGACATCCCTCCCGGGTACATGGCCCGCGCCTGGTTCAGGTACGGGGCCGCGTCCATGGGCAGGCGCGTCCTCAGGGCGTGCAGCAGGACCCGGGCGCTGCTGTGGAGGAAGGTGGCTAACCTTTCGCCCGTCAGCCGCAAGGTGTCCCCCATGGATAGGAGCCTGCCCGACTGGTTGGACGTGCGCCACTCCATCCAGTACCCGTAGAGGGCCGTTTCAGGTCCTATGAGCCCCGGCCGGACAGCGTTCACGACCCGATGCATCGCGGGAGGAGCTTGGCGGCTCACGCCCTGCTCAGGGCGCAGACAGCTGGAAGGGCGGCCTCCCTGAGAAAGGTCCTTGCGCTGCCCGCCGGGTCGTGCAGGGCGGCAGCGTGTGCCGCATGCGCCTTCGCCAACGCGTCCGCTACCAGGCCCAAGACGCTTGCCTGCTACCCCTGGCAGCGGGCTCGCGCATAATCTGGCCCGTTCCCCCTTCGGCGGGGCATTCTGCTGCGGGTTCTGCAATGCGCGGCTTCAGGTGGGGGTCAGGGGGCGAAGGCGTGCGACAAATGCGCGACGGACGTTGGGTCCCTCAGGTGCACCTGGATACACAGGAGGGCGACACCCGCGGGGCCCGCTTGGCCGTGCGAGGGGGTCTGCTCGGCTGCCCGGACTCCTGGTCTCCGGCCTCCCACCTCCCGCTCACCTGCCACCTCTGCGGGGACTGCGACACGTTGTCCTCCGCCACGCCAACAGGCGCCAACAGGTGTGCGCAGTGCTGCCAGGTGGCCGCATGCCCCTGCCCCGTACCACCGGCGGGCCTGCGCCTGCGCACGGGGGAGGAGGCGCTGCAGAGACGCATGGAGGGCACGTCTTCCCACCGTTGGCGAAGGGGGCCCCGGAGTTCCAGCTGGCGGGCGCGGAGACGGCGCCGGTTGTCCCTACTGAGCGTGTCTCTGCCGGACCGCTTGCCACGTGTCGTCAGGGAGTATCCTGTGGTCGTGGAAGGCCGCTATGAGGTCATTTCACGCCGGGCGGGGGTGCCCCTGGGGGATCGTCATATAGGTGTGACACCCGGTGAGGTGGGGCACAAGAGCGTCCCACCGGCACCCGTCCGCGGTGCCCAGGTGGGGGAGGTCCAGCTAGGTGCCATCTGCGGCCACCTCCCAGCCCTCCCTCAGGCAACCGCAGCCGTCCAGCTCCCGGTGTAGCGCGGCGGCGACGTTGGTGGCGAGCATGAGGAGCAGGGGTCCTGGAATGTGGTCCAGCCGGGACAGGGCGTCATCGTACCTAGGCCCCCCTTTTTTCAACTGCGCCACAGTGAGCCGCGTGCCCCCGTCCTCTGGAGGGAGCCATCGGACGGTGGCTGCGTCGCACCCCCATGTTTGTATCTCTGTGGCCCGGAGCATGTTCACGGCGTGGGACATGAGGCGGGGGGGGAGGGGTGCTTGGGGGAGCGAGGACACATGGCCTCCCACCCCATTTGGGGCTCCGGGGCCGCCTGCCGCCATTCTGTGGCCGCCGCGTCCCACGGGCGCTCAGGGCCCCCCCGTGGATGCACCATAAGCCGTGGCCCGGTGTGCTGCCCCCACCCCTCGAGGCGGATGGCAGCGTACTGTGGTGTGGGGGTGCCCGATGCGCGCGTTGTTGCGCACCAACGGGTCCATTCGCGCGCCCAGTCCGTGCCCACGATGTGCGCCTCCCATGCAGTTATGAAATTGCGTCAGATGATCCACGGCCGGAAGGGCGGGGCCCGGAGGTGCTGCCGCAGGAGGTGGTGGATGACCTCGGCGTCCACTGTATGGACCCACGGGCTGTGGGTGCCGGACTGCAGGGGGAGGGAGGCGGCCACCCTCTCCCCGTCGGGTACCGTGCCCGAGATGGCCATCGCCCACGATCTCGTGAGGTTGGCAGCCAGGAGGACACTGATGGCGTGCCTGCAGTGCCTGCCACCCGATGCTCCGGAGGACTTGTGGCCCCAGGCCTCTGGGATGCAATCCTACCCGCTGGGGCTGAGCCACCCCGGGTTGAGGGCAGCAGAGCACTACTTGACGTCTGGGTGGCCCGGGGTCAGACCGTCCACGCTCAGTGCCAGAGTGTCGTCAGGGCGGATTAATGGCTGGTCGTGCAATCGGACTTCAGCTCCGTTGACCGTGCTCGCCCAGGACCGGTGCGCTGTTAGGTGCTCCTTGAGCCTCGCCGGGCCTCCGCGTTGGTGCACCAACAGGTGCCCCGTGTTTTCCGGCTCGTCCTCCAGCGTGTGCACCGTCATGTGCAGATTGTGTGGCACCGCTGCAGCCACCAGTAGGGTGGTGCCTGCTCCCTGACGGGGCAAGGGATGGGGACGAAGGCCCCAACAGCCCCTGCCTGCGGCCACCAAGGCCACCATCAACCTCCTCGATCTCAGCCAGCCGGCCATGACATACTCCAAGGGCGCCACTGCAGCCCTCCAGGAGCTCTCGATGGCACAGGGGACGGACTGGGTCCCCCACCTTCTTACATTCCAGGAGCAAGGCCTTCAAGGCGACCCTCCAGAACCCAAGCTCGTTTACACCCTGGACCAGAAAACATACAAATGCTACTGGCACAAGGGGACCCCCTTGTAGGCCCGGACGGGCATCCACGTCCATCTCGTCCACCACCTCAGCATCCCAGGGAGACTGAGCGTCTACAAAGTCGTCGGGGAGGGTTGGCAACTAAATGTCATGAACACACACGACGGAACCCTTTCTCCAGGCCCTGGCCGAGGCATACTGCCAGATGGCCATGCTCGCCCCTACCATCATCATCGGCGACATGAACGCCGCCCCCAGCCCGGCATACCGAGGGGGCCAGGCCACACCCCAAGACCATGCAGTCCGCAACACCAGCGACATGCTGGGGCTCGTGTACCTGACGGCCCACCTAGAAGGCCAACCATCCCACTTCCCCGACCAAACGCAGGCTGCCCCCTCCCGCATTGACGTATGCTACGGCAACCCCACCACCATCATTGGGGCAGAGGCCCGATACGGCCACCTCCGACTGGGACCCACAGGCCATAGGTCACTACACATCCGCCTCATCATCCCTAATCTTCCCCCCGACCCCCCAGAGGATGCGAACCAAGGCTTGCCGCCCCCCCTGAACATGCTACGACTGCAGGACAAGCAAGCCTGGTCCCAGTACCACAGGGCCGGAGACCGCACCCGGCGCAACCAGAACGACCCAAACGACCCACTCACAGCCATGCGCACGGCCGCCGTTTCCTGCGGTTTCCTGCAGCAACCGCTGACTGAGGTCGATGAGCCACCCAGAGTCCTGGGAGACATGCTCCATACCCTCTGGCATGCAAAGCAACAATTGGCAACCCCCCCCCATAACGATACCCTGCAAGCCTGCCACCACAAAAACAACTGCGTGACGCAGATAGCCCACATCAGGGCGGACCTGCAACAGTGGCACATCCACATACAACAGCTCATCGCCCAAGAACACGAGCGATATTCGGGACATGAACTCCCGCACAAGGGCATACGCCACCTTGACAACCCGGTGACCAACAACGGTCACCGCACCATCACCAGAGTCCCACAGGCAGAATGCTTCCTCACCAACGACCCGGTCACAGTGCTCCAGGCCACCCAAGACAGCTTCCTCCACCAACACACTCCCACTGAGGACACACCGGACACAGATACCGGAAAGAAATTCGAAGGCCCCCCTGAGGTTTTCAACCACGCCCAGAGAAGGCAACTAGAGAAACACCCCTTCACCATTCACGAAGTCGTGAGGGCCATCCACAGTCTCCTGAAACACAAAACCCCGGGTTACGACGGCCTCCCTGCTGAGGCGTACTACCACCTCCCCGCCAACCTCCTCCGCATCCTCGCCAACCGCCTGTGGGACATGGTCACGGGCCAGACCCCCCTGCCACCGGACTCGGCCAACGTTGTCCGCCCCCTGTACAGAAAGGGGGACTGGACCAACCCGGACAACTGGCGCCCCATAGTGTGTGCAGTCACGGACGTCAAGATCGTCTGGACCATCCTCCTGCGCCGCATCCGCCCCCACCTTGACCCCCACATACCTGCCAGCCTGTGGGGAGCCATTCCGGGCGGTTTCCCACACGAGGCAATCTTCCTCCACGACAACATAGCTGAATTGGACCCATTGGACCTGGTCATTGCCTCCCTGGACGTCAAGGGAGCCTTCCCAAACACCCCCTGGCTGCTTTTGGAAGCGGTGTGGAAACGCCTGGGCCTCCCCTTCTACAACTTCACCTCAAACTACATCTGCACCCGCAAGTACACAGTCCGCACCGCAGCGGGCCTCACACCCTTCCTGGAGCCAGGCAGCGGGGTCCCCGAGGGAGGAGCAGAGGGGCCCTTCCTGTACCTCCACGTGACACCCCCCCTGCCCCTCACCATCGAACGGGACTACCCGGACTAGGCGCCCTACCCCCTCCGCTCCCCCATGGTGGGTTATGCGGACAACACCAACGTCACGGTTGCACCCCCCCCATACGAACCCCACACGCCAGACGACGGACCCAGGGTCACACAGCAGGCCAACGACTTACTGGACGTGACCATCTCCCGCCTCTCCCACAACAACCTCATCGTCCACCCTACCAAGTCGGTGGCCATGATCAAAGGGTCTGCCACGACCCCCACCCTGGGACCACAAGGGCCCCCCATGAATGTCCTGGAAGCCACTACTCACTTGGGAGGGATCCAGACCACCAACCCTGACGATACAACCTTCCCCCGAAAAGTTGCAGTCACACCTGGCCATCTCCCACGATATGCGTCTTCAGCCACAAAAGCCCTCTTCCTATCACAACAAAGCTTGGCGTACTACCTCACGGGGGTCCTGGACGCCTCCATAAGCCTCCAAGCACTCCACCTGACACACTGTACCACCGCCCTCCAACTTACCACACGCACCCTCAGCAAAGCATGGGCAGCACACGGGGGCTGGCCCACCTCCATACCCACTCGAGCAATCTGTGCGGCATGGCCCCATTATGGTGAAGCCATACGAGACGAGGTAAAGGCAGCCTACACAGGACACACCGCACTCCTCCTCCACTGCATAACCTGCAAGAACTCCCCAGAAGTCCGCAAAGTCGCCACAATCCGACTACGGGCCGCGCAACGAGCCCGCAACACGTGCCCACGCTGGATACTCCACCACACAGGCATGCCCACCAACATCAACGGCCGCATCTGGAACCATCTACAGCTTTTGCTCCCTTCCCGGCACCACGCCATACTCACCAACCACACATGCCAGTAGGAAGGACCCCTGACAGTCCTCTGCAAGGACCTCCTCCACCGCCCGAAAGGCACCATCGACACCATCGACCTTGTCGGCGCCTCCATCACAGTGGCGTATGTCACCCTCTCCCAAATGAGAGTCCTACCACAGCGGGGTACACCACACCCCTATCCCACAGATCCCCGAGTGGCCTCAGCACCGCCTCTTCCACCAGTACCTCACAGAAACGGCCCTGGCAACGGGGAAGGAGCTACCGGTCAACAAAGACATCAAAACAGCCTACCGAGACTTCAGAGCACAACAACCATGTCCCGTCCCAGGGACAGCGCCCTACACAGCCATCCGCTCGAAGCACGAACCCATCCCCGCAGTGACGAGCAAGGTCCTGCCATTAACCCGACTACTGGCCTCAAACCAGGCCAAACACACGCAGACCAGCGTCATCCGCTACGGGGCAAAGTGGCGCATACCAAGACACCACATCACACCCCAGGACCTACCGGCTGATTGGACCCCGGAGCTTTGTCGTCCGCCACAGCCTGCCTCACGGCGTCTTTGAGGTCCTGCAGGGTGTAGTCCTGCACCAACCTCCATTCCTCAGGCACTCTCGGGGGATGTGGGCCCGGACCAGCCGCTCGAAGGCCGGCAGGTTCACAGGCCGCTTGGCGTACAGCGCCTCTCAGTACCTCTGGACCTCACCAATGACGTCTGAGGCCTCAGAGAGCACCTTCTCCGACTCGCGGACGCGTACGGACCACAGGCCCGACGGGGCATAGTTCACCACGTTGATGGCCCCCCGTATCGCCGTCCACCGGAGTTGCAGATCCGGCACCCTGCCCCGCCAATGGTCCTTGATGGACCGGCGCCTGCTGCTTCTGACGACACCCCGCAGCTCCTCCACGCGCGTCTCTAGCAGGTGGAGCCGTTGGTCCAACGCGGCACGTAGGTCCTCTACCGAAGGGGGGGACAGGTCGGGGTGCACCAGCCGGAGGTGCTGTAGCAAGGCAGTCACTTCCTGGGAGTGGAGTCCGGCCGCCGCCGCGTCCCGTTGCCACAGCTCATGGGCGCGCCTGATGATCCGAGAGGACCTGGGCCAGAGACGCCTCCGTCCCCGCCTGCACGTACGCGTACTGCTGCCCCATGCCCGACGGCATGCACACTCCCGTGACCCTCAACACGTCATCCCGGAAGGCGTAGAGCAGGTCAAAGACCGCCTGCACCTCTGACGTGCCTATGGTGGCAGTGTCCTGCTCCAACAAGAGCCACGCCCGCAGCCGCCGATCCCCGCAGGCCTTCTGCAGTACTGCCGCCGCCGCCTCACGAACCCCCGGGGAGTCCGGGCGTATGGCATGCAGCCTGCCTCGGGCGTGCGAGTAGGCCATCCTGGTGACCCTTGCCTTGCCGGCCACCGCCGGCGGGATGTCCAGGACGACAGGGCCATGATTCCACGCCAGCGACGCTAGAGACCGCCCCGGCGCCAAATATGGGCGCTCACGCGCCGCCTAAGGGACCAGAGGCGAGCTCAGCAGGAAAGAGTCCAGTCGGTGCCCTGCCCTCGTGGGCCTCCTGTCCTCCTCCTGTTCCGGGCCTGCCATGCGGAAACCACACTGTTCCCACAGGGCTTGGAACCTCCTCGTGGTGGGGCGCCACAGGGACTCCAGCCACAAGTTGATATCCCCCCCGAGGAGCACGGCCCTGGTGCCCCCCGCGCTTTTGGCTGCCGCGTACATGGCCACGTCAGCCCAGAAGGACGCCTTAGACGCCCAGGAGTCGCCGCCGCTGTCCGGGCCGTGGACGTTGATGACCGTGAGGGTGCCACCTGCAGTCACCACATCGAGGGCCATGGCCTTGCCTGGCACGATGTCCACGACGTCTCGAACTTCCTCCGCGGGGAATATGTCCGCCCGAAGGGCAATCAAGAGCCCGCCGCGCACCGCTGCCGCGGACGCAACCTGGGTATCCACCCCCGGGTACACATGATACCCGTGGTGACGACACTGATTCTCCGAGTGTACCACACCTTGAGGGTCCTGCAGGCCGGTCTCCTGGAAGAGGCCCAGGATGGCACCCTCGGCCTTAATGATGCCCGCCGCCACCACCTCAATGTCGAGCATACCTGGGGCCACTGGTACGCCGTCGCCCCGCATCGAGCCCTGAACGTTCCAGGACACTGCCGCTCGGGTGTCGGAGGCGGGGCTCCTTCACGGCTGCACGTGTCGACCAGGGCCCCCCTGCCGGATCTGGATCACTGGACGACGGGGGGCCACCAGCAGGTCCAGGTGGACCACCCGCGCCCGGTGCGGGTGGCTGGCGAGGTGGTCCCTGTCCCCGTCGGCCCCCGCCCGAGGCGGCCGTTGCCGGCTGGGACCCAGCAGATGCAGCGGGCACCCCCTCTGCCTGTCCGCCGGACGTACTTGCCGCCGTACTCCCCGTAGAAGTCACCGCCCCGCGCCGTGCTGCAGGCCCAATTGCTCCACGTTGCGCCGCCGACTGCGACGCTCCTTGCTCCTCCGCAGGGCGGGCACCCGTGGGCAGCATGAGCGCTCTTGATCTCGCCTGGGCTGACGCAAACGGCCCCGCCCGGGCCCCCCCGGCATAACGCCAGTCAGCATGGCCAGCGCCTGGTCCCGTTGCGCCGGATCAGCCACATGGTCCCGCTGGAGGTTCTGCAGCAGGTCCTTGGCATGGAGGTGGGCGGATTGGCAGTGCTTGCCAGCTCTCCATGTGCAGTGACCAGCCCCATCCAGCCGAGACCAGGGGCAGAGGTTGATCGCCTTCGACCCACGCTGCTCCGTGGCCAAGTTGCCGCCGAAGTGCTGCAGCACGTACCGAATGTTGGCATAGGCGCCATACTGAGGTGGGGGGCTCCTCTTGGGTGGCGGCTTTGGCGCTGCTTGTGGGGCCAGCCTCGCCGCCGCGGCCCGGGATGCCGCAGGCCGAACCAGCGGCACGCTTGGTGGCTGCGGCGGCTGCAGCATCCCCCCCACGGGAAACTGCTCCTCCACCCTGCGGCGCCAAGCGTCGGCGAAGTTCTCCCATTCGCCCTCGACCTTCCACCTGGACGTGGAGAACGCCCGGAGCCACAGCCCCATGTTCTCCGCCATGACCAGGCAGAAGGCATCCCCTCCGCTCTGCTGGCGGAAGCGCGTCGCCGCCGCACCCGTCACGGTCCCTTGGAGGTACAGCGCCGCGACCCCGCCGCCACTCAGTGCACCATGGTGCAGGGCCTCCAGGTCGGCGGGGCGGACCGTGAGCACCGTGCCCTCCTCGCGATCGTACAGGCGCAGTGCCGAGGAGTGGGGCTCCAATGCCGCCACGACCCAGCACCATGCCCGCGACACGCTACGCAGCAGCGCCAGCGAGGCTGCCGGCCTGTTGCTGGAGGACTGCGCTGCCAGGGCCCTTGGGAGGGCCGCCACGTGACCCTGCAGTGCCCTGCACATGGCAGCTGCATGCTCAGCCTGCCACATGTTGCTCGGGGCTATGGGCCAAACGTCCTGCCCCTGGACCGCGGGCGGTCGCGTGACCTCCACGAAGACCGCCGGCGCCGGCGGGATGTCCTCGACAGCGCATCTGTGTGCCCTGCGCACCGGTCCCAGCTCCCTGAGACACTCCCGGAACACCCTGCAGCAGGCCCGGGCCCTGGACTGCTGCCTCCTGAGCCGGCACGCGGTGACGACGACCCACTCCACCCCAACACAGGCCCAATACTCCGCCCCTTCCAACACCACCAGCCGCCCCATATCCGCAACGCCCACCGTATGGGTGGGAGGCACCGTCTCCACCCGCAGCCATCGCTTGGCGCTCTCTTCCCACGGCTGGGGGGCATGCATCCGCTGCTGCTGCATCGCATTCTGCACATGCTGCAGGGGCACTGTCATCAGCATGGACAACCCCCCGTCCGCTACCGCCGCCATACACAGCAGGGCATGTTGCATGCACGCCCCGGGCAACCCCACGCCGTGCAGGACGTCCGCCACGTCCAAGGTTGCGCGGGGCGCCGGCAGGGCATCCAGCACCGCTGCGGGCAGCTCCCCCAGGGTCGGCAGACGCGCGATGGGCCCCATGTCCCCGTTGAGGACCACTGCCGCCACCCACCGCCTGTCCAGCGCGGACAGGAGGTTGCCCGGTCTTGGCACCCAGAGAAGGGTACCGACTGTGGACATGAGGGCGCACACGACACAGTCCTTGTTGTTGCCGGCAGGCTGCTGCACCTGTGCCGCCCGGGCCGTCGCCAGCAGATGCTCCGCACCCGGCCACCCCGCCCTCTGGCCCCTGGGTGCCATGCGCATCGTCCAGACTGCCATGTGCCATGTGTGTGGCCACTGGGGCGGGGCCCGGACACCGCAGGCTGGCCTAGCGGGTCCACTGTCAACTCCGTGGCAGGGGCCAGGAGGTGGTGAGCCTTCAAGTGCCGCATGCCCGGCGTCTCCGACCGGTCGGGGTACACCGCCTCTGAGCCGCCCAGCTCGACGTACCTCGCGATGAGGAGGGCAGCCGGGGTTTGGTCGTGCTGCTGGCCCTCCCACCCCTCCTTCAGGAGCAACATGGCGTGGGGGGTCAGCTGCCAGCACGACCACATCGTCGCTGAGCTCCATCCCATGGTCCGCGGCCACCAGGAAGTGGTGCCTGGGCTTGGAGTACAGGTGCTCCAGGGCGCCCCGCAACTCAGCTGGTGGGGGAGAGGCGTCTCCGCAGTCCCAGCAGCCAGGGGAGTGCGCCCGGGAGATGCTGCCCTTGCTCCTTCTGGCCAGACAGCTGCCCTAGGGACCCGCAGGTCGCGCCAGACAGCCCTAGCGACAGGATCGCGCCAGGGCTGTGGCTTGTCAGCCCCTCACTGGAGGACGGCCACCACGACATTCGTGGTCAGGGGCTCTGCCGTGAGGTGCAACGCCGTCCACCGGTCGGTCTCGATCACCCTGCCCTGTGGGGCAGCCGAGACGTGGCCACCGGTCCCAAGGACCGCAACTCATCCCCACAAGACCGCCACAGTCTCCCAGCTGGCGTGGCTGGTTCTCCTGGGCAGGACCACCACTGGCGTGCATGGGCTGTTGGCGGCCCACACGCGCCATTCCACTCCCACCAGATGCTGATGACCAGTGGGCCGGGACACCTGGGTCCATGCGTCTGAGAGCCGGCGATGGACGGTGGTCCACACATCAGCCCCGTCAGCCCGCGTGAACTGGAGTCCCTCCAGGATGTCCCTGTCCACAGGGCTGGGGAGGCGGGCAGTGCGAACCTCCAGCCCATGGCCCAGACGAAGCCCTGGCCCCTCTCGGTCCCCCAGCAGCAAGACTTCCGGGTCTGTGGCCGCATGGCGAGCCGCCACCGTGGGGAGATGCAGGGAGACAGCCCACGGCTGGACGGAGACGGGCTCGCGCGGGAGGTCAGGGCAGGCCGCCAGAGCACTGCCATCCCTCGCCCAGCGGAGCGCTCTGTCCCACCACTGCGCCCATGCACCCGGCGCTGCCGGCCACGACCAGGACAGGTACGTCATGACCGCCTTAGCCTGCCACTCGCGAGGGTCCATGCCGGCAGGATATGTGTGCCATGTGCACACCCACCCCAGGCTGGCCTCCCTGACGGTGACCATGTCCCTCCATGGGACCACCGTGAACGGGGTGAGCAGGGCCGCCATGCCACATGCCAACGCCACCGCCCACTCGGTCAGGACCCCACTCTCCACCGCATATCCCACCGCTCGGAGTCCTTCTCCTTGCGCCTTTACCACCACTTCCCGCAGCAAAGTTCCCTGGCCCCGGACGTGGCTCTGGCTGTGGTCCAGGCTGAGGGGCCCCACACGGGCCATGGCCTGGAGGATCAGGAGTAATTCCTGGGGTACTCCCGCGGCACCGGCAGCTGCAGGTGGGCGTACTGGCAAGCATCTGCTCGCATGCACCACCCCTTGGCCCAGTGCCTGCAGGTTTTCACCCCCCCCGTCTTGGGGCCAGCCTTGTCCGCCACTCCCAGCCCCCGTGGGCCCACCTCACGCGGCGCCTTCTTACTCCCCATGAACTCCGGCTCCTCGTACCGCTCCATGGCGACTTGTGCATCTTCACTCCTCCTTCGTTGGTCCTCCTCCTCCAGTGCCTCTGTCGTTGGCGACGGGCTCGCTGCAGCCGTGAACCTCGCCAGGGCCGCCGCCACAATGGCTTGCACGTCCACCTCTTCCCCGGCCACCTCCGGCTGACCCTGCTGCTGCTCCTCCCCTGTGGGCTGCTCCTGCCCCACCTCGTCACCGTCACGGCCTGCCTCCTCATCACTCCCCACCGGGACCGCGTATTCAAACCCCTGGGGGGCGGCGCTCTCGTCGAGGCGCATGCCCACCATCACCAGCAGCCTGAGGTCACCGCCGCGTCTCTCAAGGCGGTAGCTGCTGGGGCTGGGGAGGAGAACTACTCCATGCCCGGTCAGCAGCAGGCGGTCCGCGCCAAACACGACCTCTGCGACCTCGGGGTGCACCGCCACCTGGAGCGCATGGCATCCCAGCGCTTGGGGCGTGAGGGGCCGCACAGCCTGCTCGCGACGCCATGCGTCAGCCCCACCTCGCCACAAGGCGGTGTACAGGCCTTCGTCCCGCCGCACGTCCTCCAGCCACGCCTCGTCCAGCAGGCGTCCCACGGACAGGCGCACCGACAGGGGGAGGCCTTCCTCGGACTCGGCCGCCCGGACATCACTGGGGTGGTGACCCAGGACCGCCGCGTCCCCCAGCTGGACACAGCGGACCTGGCCGTCGTCCGGGGACGCAGCCACTAGGGCCATCTCCCGGGCGACCTGCCCTTGGCGCTGGAGCTCGTAACGCTCCAGAACGCTCGCCAGCATCCCTGCCTCCCGCTGCCCCTTACAGATGAGGCGGTGCCTGTTGGCACCCTCGGCCGCATGGTACCTGCAGTGCCGCTGCTCACAGCTCCCCAGGGGAGGGGGCGGCACCGCAGTGGGCATGGGCCGCAGCGGCGCGTTGGCCGGGTCCACGTTCATGCGGCGTAGACGTCAGGCCCGGCGTCGTCCTCATACATGAGGGCCAGCGCCAACTCGCCGGGCCCGTACGCCTCTTCGTCCTCCTCGTCCTCCGCCTCCTGCTCTTCCTCGGCCTCTTCCCCAGCCACAATCATCACCGGCGCCGTGTCCGGTCGTGGCGGGAAGGGCCCCAGAGGCCGCTCGTCAGCGCTTCCGCCCCTTGCCGCCTCCGCCGCGTCCAGCCGTGCCTGCGGGTGGTCAGGCAGCCGGGCCCAGCTGGTGCCCGCATGGAGGTCCATGCTGTACGCCAGCCCCGCCAGACACAGCTCACCGGGTGCCACCTGGCGCCACTCCCGCCACTCCCACATCCAGTCCTCCACTCCTTCCCCCTTGGCACGCTGCCCACTGGGCTCCACGACCCCACCGCCCACCACCGATGCCTGCGCCTCCGGCACTCCTCGCCCCGCGTCCTGTCCACCCGAAGCAACCACCTCCGACGGCTTCTCCTTGGCCCCTTCTGCCCTCGGGGCGACGGCCGCGAGCGCCTGCGCAATCAGCTCGCCGACGCCAGCCTCCCTCCCTGGTGCCTCCGGCGCGGCTCCATCGCCCCCCGCAGCTGCCCGCCGATGCGCGTCCAGGGCCTGCAAGAGCAGCTCCCTGATGTCTTGCGGGCGGGCCGCCGCCGCCTCCTGCGCCGCATCCCCCGCCTGTTCCCCCGCCGTAGGCCTCCCCATGGGGGCTGTGCCCTACACCCCATGCGTCGGGGGTGGACCATCCGGCACCACAGGCTCAGGCCTCGTCGGGACCACGGGCGGGGCCCCGCGCGGCACGGCTGGATCCGGCACCGGGATTGTCCGCGGTGGAGACCCCGCCGCGGTATGCCCCGGCTGAAGCAGCGCCAGGGGTGGCGCAGCCGCCTGCGCCTGCATTCTACCCGCCTCGCCTGGGGGCACGCCACGTGCCTCCCCTTGCAACACCCCGAGCTGCTGGGCGCCCCGCCCCGGCGCAGGCACCGGTACCGGTACCGGCACCGGTACCGCATGCTGAGGCGGCCGAGGGTGCTGCTGGGGCAGGTGATGCGGGTACACCACATGCTGGTGCGGACGGTGATGGTGATGGTGATGGTGAAGGTGGACGGGGAGCTGTGGCACAGCCGCCGGGTGATGGTGATGGTGAAGGTGAACGGCGAGCTGTGGCACAGCCGCCGGGTGTACGCATTGGTGGGGGAAGTGATGCTGCATCATGGGGAACTCGACGGGGTGGTGAAGTATGTGATGGAGATGGAGTTGGTGGTGGTGGTGAGCCCGAAAAGGCGGGAAGGGCAGGGGCCCGAGGCCCGGGGGCGGCGGCATCGGAAACTTACCTGGCCCCGCATACCCCGGCCACCCCGCCATCGGTCCCATTGGGGCCCGCCCGCGCTGCGCGTCCTCGAGCTGCCTGAGATCATCTTGTAGACGTCGAAATAGTCGGTTGAGCAGGTGCACCCCGAGCGGCACTGTGCCTGCTGCGAACTGCGCCTGAATGTCAGGCGCATTGTACGGTTGGGGATGGCGGGCCAACATCTGCCGCAAGCAGACATCGACGAAGTGGTCCCATCCATTGTCCCCGGCCGGACGGTCCGCGTCCACGCGCGCCTGGAACGCCGCATACGTGTGTGGCCCGTGTCTGACGAGATCAGACACCGTGTCTACCACGCACCGGGCACGTCGCCGGAAGGCCGACAACTCCACGGGGTTGGTGGGGACAGGTAGCGATATTTAGCTAACGAAGGCTGTGTGAGCTATGGACATGGGAGAACGGGTGGACTCTGTGGCCCGTCGGGCCCGCAGCTCGCCTTATGATGCACGCCACATTGCACGAAACAGTTGCCCACCCCTCTTGCACGTCCCCCCCCCCTTCCCTTTCGTGCTCCATTGCCCCCGGTTTCGCCCCCCGAGGTGTGCTCCTTGGTTCTACCCGGTGTTTGGTAGGTGTGGTGCCAGGCAGGGTTCGGGGGGGGGGGGGCGCTTGACGCTGGCTTGGGGCCCTCTCTCCGGGAGTTTCCCCACGGGGGGGTCGATGCATGCACTCCCCGTCAGGTTGTAACTCTGTTGTGGGGGCCGTCCATTTGTACCCGTTTCGTACAAATGGAGCTGCGTCGTCACCAGGTACGTCCGCCCTTCCCCACACCGGGGTCGGGTACACTGTGGGTCGCAGGGGAGTCCTTGCGGGATAGGCGCGTCTCTTGCCTACCCCGATGGACGGTGTGCCCTCCCCGCAGCCCCTCACAGGACACGAACCGCAGTACGTGCCTTGGGGAGTGCTCCAGGTCAGGCCCATTGGCCACCCCCCCAGGCCGGTGCCACCTCGGGCCGCTGGCCAGCGGTCCCAGGCGTAACAGACCTTATTGCCTGCGCTCAGGTGGGGCCGATACAGACACCGGGGGGGCCCCCAAACCCCTGAGGTCGCGTACCTCACCAGCGTCTCTTGCGGGCTCCTGTCACCCCGCCCCCCCCCCCCGTTCGCTGCGGTGTTGGTCCCTGCCTCCCCGCTTTCCTCCCCGGGGTTTCCCCCTTTCTCGCGCCCCTTTCTGCGCTCCCTGGTTCCTGCCGTGCCCCGTCCGTTTCTGCTATATGTCCCTGCTCTGGCGCGTTGTTTTGCTTTGTTTTCTTTTCTTTTTTGGTTTTTTTTCTTTTGGGCTCGGGCTGCTTGGCGTCTCCACCGCTCGCCGCCCGTCTCCCCCCCGGCGTTTCGGTCTGTCCTCTGCCCCCCCCCATGTCCCCTCGCTGTCCCCAAGGCTGTCCTCGCCCATTTCCTGGGTGGGTGGGGAGAAGGGGTTGGGGGGGGGGGGCATCCTCGCTGTCTGTCCTCTGGCGTAAGCACGTTGCGAGCACGGTGCAGGCACGAGGCGCCGCACTTGTCCCTCTGCAGGGGGGGGGGCTTGCCGTGTCGCTCCCGTCGTCGCCCTTCCTACCCTGTGTTCGCACACCGGTGGTCCCCCTGTTGGGGGCTTGCACGGCGCGTGCTCTCTACGGACACGGTCGTCTGGTCCGTACCGCACCCTCTCCCTGCTGCCTCCCCACCCTGCCGCTTTGTCCGCGGGGGGCACTTTTTCTGCTTCCCTGTTTCGGCACCGAACAGCCCGGGGGGGGCTGACTGCCCGTCCTCTCCCTGGTGCCTGTGTATCCACTTCTGAGCGGCCTGATACCGGTGCCGTGGTATCAGTCCGCTGGAAGTGGCGGCTACAAAGCGGCCGGGCGCTCTCGTCCCCCGGGTCTCTGCCACCCCTGAGCGCGATGGAGGCCCCTGAGGTCCTACGGCAGAGACGCGGGGAGACAGGCGGGGGATTCATTTGTGGCATCCCCTGGCCACCTAATGATTCTGCAACATCGCTGCCGTAGGGGGCCCACCAGATGGCGACACTGGTGCCCGTCCCCACTGCGCATCCCACCTGCGCCACAATAACTGCAACAGG
The DNA here is from genome assembly GCA_964036045.1 of Eutreptiella sp. 'Long Island Sound 2002'. Lineage (NCBI taxonomy): Eukaryota > Euglenozoa > Euglenophyceae > Eutreptiales > Eutreptiaceae > Eutreptiella > Eutreptiella sp. 'Long Island Sound 2002'. The sequence continues at coordinate 95,828,942 of OZ038382.1, read as the reverse complement.
CGCAGGGGGTCCAATGGATGGCGCCACGGGTGCGTGTCCTCTCTGCGCCACAAATTGGGTCACTGCACGGGAGGCCCTACGGATGGCGCCGCAGGTCCCCGCCCCCCCGTGCCACTTCCTGTTTCCGGCACCAGGCATGGTTGACTTGACATGACACATGCACGAATGAGGTCAGAGCCAGTTTCAGGACCCGCACTGTGCACGGCACGGCGCAAGGCAACTATCCCCGACCCTGCCTCCTCTGCTCCCTCTCTCGCCCTCTGTGCGCGCACGGTGCAGAGCAAAGCGCAGTGCCTCCCCTGTCTCTCTCGTCCCTCCCCTCTCTGCTCCGGCTTTCCGGCCTTTGCACGCCTCCCATGTGTCCTACCTCTTTCGCCCCGCCCGTGCCTTGTTCCTTCGTCCCTGCCCGCCCTCGTTGCATGACACTACGCAGGCACGCTGCACACTGCACCTTTGGCGGCGGGCTGCCTTGTGGCAGGACGCCGCGGCGCCCCGCCTTGTCCAGTGCCCCCGCGCGCTGCGGGCAGCTCGCTCGGTTGTGGGGCACCTTTTTGTTCCTGCCCCATGATTGCTCTTACAAGCCGCCGTGGCATACAATGCGCATACGCCGGTCCGCGAGCAGCACGCCCCCCTCCCTGCCCTGCCATCTCTGACCCTCTGCCCTCCGGCCAGCGCGAGCACAGTGAGGAGCAATTTTCGAGGCAACGCTCTCCCTCTGCCCCCCCTCTCTGCCCTGGCCCCCTGGCCCTGTCCTGCCCCCTGTCTGCTTGCCCTCTCTCACCTTGCCCTGCCTCTTGTCCCTGGTTGCGCGGTCTGTGGCCTCCTATCTCCCTATCCGCATTCTCCCTCTATCCCCTCGGCGTGCACCCTGCAGAGCAATGTGCGAGGCAACCCTCCCACTCCCTCTCTTCCTTGCTGCCCCCTGGTGTCCTGGTCTCCTGGCAAGTTGCACGCATTTTGTACCGCACACTATACCTCCGGGGGCAGGCTGCCTAGCGTCCAGAGGCCCCGCTCGCCGCAGGTGGCCAGCTCGGTCGCGGGGCACCCTTGTCGTTCTTGCCCCTGGTCCGGCGGAGGTATGGAGGTGGAGGGAAGAGGACTGAGGCACGCTAACCACGGACCTTATGCACCGTTGGTGCATAAGGTCCGTGGTTAGCATGCCTCAGTCCTTCTCCCTCCACCTCCATACCTCCGCCCTCCGGCCAGCGCGAGCACGGTGCGGAGCAATTTGCGAGGGAACCCTCCCTCCCTGCCCCCCCTCTCTGCTCCCGCTCCCTGGCCAAGCCCTGCCCCTTGTGTGCTCGTCCTCCCTCGTCCTCCCTTGCCCCCCTTCCCGGGCCCCAGGGTCTCTGGCCCTCCGTTTCCCTGTCCCCATCCTCCCTTTACCCCCCCCGCGTACACTTTGCAGAGCAATGTGCGAGTCATCCCTCCCACTCCCTCTTCACCTTTCTGCCCCCCGGTGTCCTGGTGCCTTGGCAAGTGGCACGTACGTTGCACTGCACCCGCCTGCGGCCTTTTTCCCTCTATGCCCGCCCTGCCTCCCCCTCCCTCCCCTGCCCATTTCCCCCTCTGACACTATGCAGGACACTGTGTAGGCAAGTTGCACGCATGTTGCAGGCACGCAGATGGCCTCTACCATCCGCGTCGTCAGGCTGGTTGGCACCACGCTGCCGCCGCCCGCCGCTGCCACAGGCCCCGCAGGAACCGCCGCCGCGGGCAGCCACACCAAATGCCGCGGGGGGCGCAGCCCTGGTAGGCCCCGGCTGCCCCCCGGCCAGGGTTTCACTGTACCCCCCGCGGCACCTGGTCGCCGGGGGGGATCCATCACAAATCTTGTAAGACATCGAAAAGAATAGATATATATATTTATATTTATATATATATATATATGTATATATATATATATATGTATATATATATATATGTATATATATATATATGTGTGTGTGTATATATATATATATATATATATATATATATATATATATATATATATATATATATATATATATATATATATATATATATATATATATATATATATATATATATATATATATATATATATATATATATATATATATATATATATATATATATATATATATATATATATATATATATATATATATATATATATATATATATATATATATATATATATATATATATATATATATATATATATATATATATATATATATATATATATATATATACATATATATATATACGGGATTCAGGGAGTGGTCCCGCGTGGTGTCGGCGCAATCGTGGGCCATGGTGCGTGGTACCATGGTGAGAAGCCCTGACGGCCAGAGTGATCCCTGGGTCCAGGTGTACGCCAACCATCCAGCTGTGGGGAACGTCATGGGCTGGCCTCGCGAGGTGCTGCCGGTCCTTCAGCAACCTCTGTGCAGTCTCTCAATCCTGGCGGTGGCTGTCGAACTTGACGTGGGTACGTTGTGGCTGTATGACCGGCAGCTGCGACGAGCCATACCAGCGGTCACAGAGCAGCGGTCCATGGCAGTGTTAGTGGGCTCCAAGCGGCTGGCACGGGTACAGGGCGGCGATGCGCAAGGCCACGTTACGGAGGCCATGTTCTCTCTGCCAGAGGGGAACGACCACCAGGCTGCTGATGTCCGTCACACCCTTGACACCCTGGGCCTCGCGGCGGTCATTGAGGCTCGGGCGGGAGGACAACGCTTGGTTCTAGCATCTGCCGCTGGCCCAGGGCAGGACGGGGTTGATGTCCTCAGAGATGTCTTACGGGACTACGGTTGGGAGCTCCTGGCGCATGGCACACACAGGCCCAAAGTTGCGCGGTGGCCCCGGCTGCTTGAGAGCCTGCCAGTGATGTGCGACGGGCGACCGATACTCCGCCCGGTGTCCACGTGGGAGGAAGCGAGGCGCAGCCTCCTCAGTTGTGCCACAGCACGCACGCTGGCAGGTGCTTTACTCGGACTCCAGTACGCGTGCTGCGATGTATGGCAGGACCTATGGTCGCAGTGTTGTAATAGTAGCTGCGTTCTGTCGCGGTCTGTGCTTCCGCAGCGATGCCACGGGTGCGGGGAAACAGCGTCAGTTTGGGTTCATCAGTGTGCCTCCGTCCCACTATGCGGGACATGTAAGGAGCCTGCCGATAGGGGGTGGCCTAAGGCGAGGTGGGCACTGCGGCACTCTGGACAGATGTCCTCAAGTGCCTGGAAGACAATCCAGGGTGGCCTGAAGAGCGTCCGAGTGGAAGGGGTACGGTGCCCTGGAGCGCCGTCAGCAGCCCTGCCCCTGCTGCTGTGGTGGGCGGCTCTGGATTGTGACTCGCGGATACTCTGGTTGTGGCATCACGGAGGAAATGGTGACGGCGTGGTGGGGGCCGGGGGTGATGCAGATTGATTGGGTTAGGAATTCTGGGTGCACCTTGCTACCGTCCCTACGCTGGACGCAGCGGAGGGGGTAGCGCCTGAGAAGCAGTGCCCTCATGGCCTGATTGTGCGGTACTGGCAGGCGGCGTATGACGGCCAACGCGATGTGACAGGTCGTGCCAGCCTGATGGTGAGCCGTATTGCCCCCGTGCATGAGGGTCGGACAGGGATGCTTCACCTGCCTGCCCCGGGTCGCCGTATACAGCAGTGAGGTGTCATGGGTCGTCCCGACCAGGGTAATATGGCCTAAAGCCCTGTAGGGTATTCCCATGGCACCGGGGTCTCTACTGGCGACCTGGCTACGGCAGTATTGGGAGTGGTTGCTCGGGATACACCGGGGGTGCACGGAGTTGTCTGGGCGTTACGGCGTTACGGCGCCCCCTGGGAGTGTTACACGGGGTTGCGAGGACGGCCTGCAGGCCCGGGGGGCGGCGACGAAGCGATGATGTGTGCGTGGAGGGATGTGACGGCGAGGTCCTCAGGTGGACAGTATGGCGGGCGTCCTGGAGACGGCGTGGCAGCCTGGGAGGAGCACTCACGGGGGGCACGCGGAGTTCAAGGTGGCGGTGTACTGGCTTCTTGGGGGTATACGCGGCGGTGCTGGGATCCGTACGGTGGGGGTATGCGGCGGTACTGGGGAACCGTACAGTGGGGGAGCAGCGGGGATGCATGGCGGTACTGTGGTGTCCCCTTGACCCCTCTAACAACTCAGGGGGCGCGTGGGGGCATCCCCTGGCCCCGTAAACAAACTAGAGGGACTGTGCCTGCGGGCATGTACATAGTCTGACCTCTGACCATGGCCTTGCGGTTGCGGTGGTGTGTATGGTGGCGGCTAGCAGGTGGCATCGGCGTGGCAACAGCGGTACAGCGCGGCGTTGTAGCAAGGAGTATGCGGTCGCCTCACCATTTGTAACGACTTACCCCTGGGGAGCGCCGGTCTGGTCGGCTGAAGGCGGGGAGAGAGGAGGAGCGGCATACTGAGTGGTCCGGGGGGTGACGCGCGGGCCAATGCTATAAGTAGGCTCACCACGCCGTCGGTGGGGGCCGAACCTGCAGTTTGTCCGCTGCTGTGGCGGAAGAGGCGCAACCACGGGAGCCGGCCGAACAGTGCAGGTAAGGGTCAAGGGTAGACGCCAGGGCAATGTATGTGGGCGAGATGAGGTGCACCTGGTTACCACAGCCCGGGGCGAGCCTCTGGTGGGTACCCCTACAGGGGGTCGATAACCAAGCTACGGCACCCACCAGCCCGAATCCCAGCCAGCGAATTTCACGGGTTGAGCCACTCCCGTCGCGTAGCGGCCGCCGTCCCCCCTGTAGACCCTCATGTCATATTATACATGGGCAAGAGGATGCCTCGAAGCTGATTTGGTGCTGGCCCCTGACATGGAGTGCCGGCATGCTATATATCTGGGTTGCGGGTGCAGCTCAGGGCCACGGGGACGTGGAGTTGATACCGTGTTTCTGTACTATACTAGGGGACTGGTGCGGTGGGTCAGCAGCGTACATTGTGGGGACATGGGGGCGATGAAGGCTGAGGGCCAGGCTAGCCTGGAGCCTCCGAGAAATCCTGGCTATGCATATACGGGTTATTGCGTGCTGGCAGTGGGATACGTGGAGTCAGGGGTGGTGGGTAATTACGAGTACGCAGATGGCAATGGATTCCGTGGGGTCACGGGTGATTGACGTCTCCACGCCGGCGGGGGTACGCGAACGACAGAGGGTCCGCTCTTGCTTCGCCACATGCGTGGTGCTTTGTTTTTTGGTTGCCGCTTTGCGCCGGACAGAGAAACCCTTGCTTTCTGCTTGTTGCGATGATGCTGTGTTGCTGTGCCTTGACCCCTTACCCCCGGCGAACAAACGGGCCAGCGTCCGTCGCCATTGCTAATGCTAACGCTGTGCAGTTGCCACTGCCCCCAAAGCCTTGGCCACCGGTATCCCCGGTCCTCTGGGTCGTCCGTCATGCTGTCGGCCACCTCAGGCAGCCCTGGGACCCAAGGGATCGAGGGAGGCACGAACCACCTGTTGGCGCGAGATGCCCGGTAACTCCAGTAGATGGCATAATAAGTGGTTATGACTATGACTATGACTAAAAACCCTAAAAACCAACCCTAAAAACCAGAGCATCGCCGACAACACTCCCAGCCAACACCTGCACCGCCCTCAAGAACACCACCGAAAGCAGCACCGTCGACCGATAGCCACTACACCCTCCCAAACCACCAGGATACGGGTCCCCCTTCCCAGCCCCCACCATCTGCACAACGAGTGACACCATCACCAGCACCAACCGAAACACCAACGACAGCAGTCTCACCAACAACCGACACCCCCACTAACGCTGCCACCCACCAGTCACGCCACCCACCGTCGGCGGCACCCACCAACGCCGCACTCTAAACCACACCTACACCCAAAACCCGCAGCAGCACCAGCGGACACCCCACGAGCGACATCGGGCTCTGCCAGACGACGATGATCAGCACCAGCAGGAAAGCCAGCCCATAGCGCCCAAAACAACCCAAAAACCTCCCACACCCGGACCCACACCCACCAACAGCGCCTACGCCGACCCACCATCAGTGTCACTGACACCCGGAAAGACACAAACCTCGAAGAAAAAACGACCACAACACTGCCGCCACCGCACCCACACCGTCAGCATCACTGCCAGAACACCCGGCCGGGCCGTCAATGGCACCGCCGCCCATGGCACCACCTACACTCACCAGCGCCACCACCACCCCGCGCGAGGCCAGGAACCCCTGGCATCGCCAACGGCCTCAACGAATATCAACACCACCAACACCACCACCGCCGGACGGGGACTACCCACAAACCAAGAACAGCTCCACCACCAACAACCAATACACCACCTGCGGCACCCCACCGTCGCCAACACCAACCTCACCACCACGGCACCTATCACACCCCCACCACCGGAGGCGACGTGGGCCACACCACCCGTCATCTACAGCACCCTCGCCACCACCGCCACGTCCGGCCCACAAACGTTACGCCCCAACGGCCAGAAACAACACCCTCACCATCGACACCACCGGCAACACCACATACGCCCCATACGTCACCCTCGCCATGCTCACCAACCATCACCCTCGCCATCAGTGTCCATGACGTCAGAGGCACCAAGACCACCAGCAACGACGACAGCGACAACAGCTGACCCACCAACTAACCACCATCAACTAGCCCAGCACCAACCTCATCTACGCTAACGCCCATACCACCTTCGCCAACAACACGGCCAGCGGCACAATCATCCACTCCGGCACCCACACCACCCTCACCACCTCCATCACCACCACCCCCCAAGGGTCACGGCTCGCGGGGAACGGAACGGGAGAGCGAGCACGCCACCACGCGCACGCGTCGCCCACCCTATCGTACACCGCTCCGCAACACGCCCCCCCGCTTCCCCCGACAGGACGTGCGCTGCAGCCCACTCCTCCCGGCCATCCGACACCTACTGGCAGCCACGGCCCCGTGCCCACAAGCCCACCAGCAACCCACGGAACCGCAGGAGCCCGACCACCCCATGCCACCACGCTCCACATCCCCCGCGTCCACCGCACACCAGAACGCGGAACACCAGCGAGAGCAGCCCGACCCCGACCGCGCCGCCACGCCCCCACCGCCCCCCCCCCCAAAGGACATCTACGCCACACTGGCCAGCACCCTAGCCCCCATGGACGCCGAGCAGTACTACCAGTCCATCCAACGAGACCTCCCTGAGGACCACGCGACCCTCCAGGGTTGGAAGCAGGAGAAAAGGAAGGACAACGAGTCGGGCACAGAGGAAGACCTTCTCTGGGAAGACACCTGGAAAGGCACCACGGACGCCTTCCCGGAAGCAGCAGCCGAAACCTACCTCCACCCGCCCGGGGACACTAGACACGGCCTCCACGCCCTCCTAGCGTTCCGTAGCTGGAAACACCGCCACACCATCACCCTCCACCCCCTCCAAAACAATCCACGCCGATGGACACCTGAAGAGGACGCCACCGCCGCCATCACCGTACAGCAAAGCCCCAAAAACCCGGAGGAATACCACATCACCTGGAACGATCCGGCACCCCACCCCCCCGCCTCCCCCACCCTCCCAGATGTCTTCGCCACCATCAGCGCAGAACTCCAGGAGGCGAAAGCCCCACAACAACTGGACGAAGAGATGCCCCAGGCACCATCACCACCAACCACACAAGAAACACCCCGCACAGAGCCCCTCACCCACCCCATCACCACAATGGAGCTCCTTCCACAACACCGCACCACCCCGGACCGCAACAGGTTTCGAGACCTGCCACGGGAATGGGCGGTCCACAACGGCACACTCCGATGGGACGAAATCACACCGGGCCTCCAGGCCATCCGCCTTCACTTGATCACCGAGCCCACCACCACCTGGGCATCACCGACGGGCCGCCACCACCTCCTCCTCACCGTCCAAGGTGATGCCACAATCACACCCACTGAGGGAGACCCCGTAACAGCAGCCCCCGCCCACGCCGTCCACATACCCCCGCAAGCATCGTCGGCACCTATGACGGTACATCCAGGCCCCACCCCATGGCAAGCCATCGTCATCACCTACCCCGCCCCCAACGACCACATACACACCTGGCAGCAACGGTGGGAGGACATCCGGGGGGACCTCCTCCAAGAACACCTAGGGCTCACGCGCACCCACCACACCCTACACCCGATACGAGGAGTAGGCAAAGCACCACACGGCATACACACCCCGGGATTCTGGGCGTACGCAACACCCATAAACCCACAAGCAGCGGAGGACATCAAGACCGCCCTATCCATCCAGCAAGCCAAGACCCAAACCCCGCACCGCAACACCCAACGAGGCTACACCATTTGGTGGGCATACCAAGACCACGACACCCTCACCCCCCAAACGGGGGCCTCCCCTCTAGACACCAACACAACCGCCCTCCTCCAAGCTGCAGCAGCAGCAGCCACACAGGTAGGGGCCCCGGAAACCTGGGGCCCGCAATACCTGGTCAAAACCAAAGTGGCGCCCCACGCGAAGGCCGAAGAAAAACCCCCAACACCGAAGCCGCTCCACCCCCCACTCAAGCTGGACACGACGGAACACACCCCCAAGGACGATTGGGCGACCCACTACATCATCCCCCACACCACCACCCGCAAGAACGACGCCGCCAAGATTACCGTCAACCGCCACCTCCCCCACACCACACAGGTGTATGACCTGACGGCCCCCAACGTCCTTGTCACCCGTCGCCGACACGACGAGCGATACACCATACAGGTGGAAGGGGCTGCCGCGGCCACCCTGTACACATGGGCAACACGGGGGGACCTCCCACGCGCCACCCTCTACCACGCCCCCTCCTGGCCCACCCCCTTCCACACAGCAGACCGCCCAAACAAGAAGCCCAAACACACAGGTATGCACATCCCCGCCCAGGAGGCCCAGCACCGACACGATGCGAGGCGCAAGGCCTGCACCCTCCACGACGACCGTACCCCCCCCCTGCATCAGAGCCCCACCCGCCAGAGTGTCAGATGCCACCCACAACCGCACGATCACAGGCATCACCACGGACTGTTTGAACCGGGCGGCGTCGCGGGCAGACGCCGTGTGGATCAGCGAAGGCCCCTCCCACACACGGGCGGTGGCGCGCCTCCACAACATCCAACCCCACAAACTCCAGCGCGCCGCCGGACCCTTCGCCGTACACGTCACCCCGTACGGCATCGACCACCCCCGTTGTGAGCAGCATGACCCGCCCTGCTCCACCCCATGCACCTTGCCCCTGCGCCAACCGCTGCCGGCCCCCACCATAACGGGCAACATGTACCTGGGCACCGTACCAGGAGACCCGGGCATATACATCCTGCCCAACAGGTCGAGGGAACACGCCATACCCCTCCACGGTGTAGAATCCCTCGTCCAGGGACCGCCCCCACCAAAACACCAACAGCAGCACATCCCGGGGGACAGACGGACACAGGCGCCAGACAGGGGAAAAAAGTCCCACCAACGCGCCCTAGCCCACATCACCGTCCACCCCGCAGCCCACCTACCAAAGGACTTCGATACGGACCGCCACATCATCCTGGAGGGGCAAGCCCACCACATCATCACCGCTGCCCTATACACCCACGCTGCCCACGAACGCCACTGGGACCCCACAACCATCCCAGCGATGCCCCCACCACCGCAGGGCCCCAAAGATCCCATCACCCCCTTCCACATCGATCAACTCCTAAGCTGCAGGGCCACCCCACACCTCCAACCCTCCAGGATAGAACTAGCCATCGCATCGTGGGACACCCTGGACATGCCCCCCCAACAACCCGCCATCCACATCCTCAAAGCGGACGCCCAATGGTAGGTCCTCCACTTGGCACACGAAGTCCTCATGGTGGCCCAGGCCTATACCCCGGAAATAGACCCAGATGACCCCACGCTGGGCCGGCAGCGACTCCTCCAGACCACCAGCCTCACAGGCCGCGAAGGCGCCCCCTGGGAAGCCCGCCACACAGCACTCTACTGGGCTCAAGGCTCTGCCAACAGCCCAGACACACCGGAACCCACGGAGGCCTGGGTCATGCAGGCCAAGGCCATGAGGAACTACCACCTTCACCACCCCTTCGACGACAGCCCGGCTGCACTGCCATGGCCATCCGATCCCCCAGAGACCGTGCGCAATCTCGCCGACCTCATGCGCAGCCACGCGAAAGCGAACATGCAAACGCCGGCCGAACCCCCACTGAGGGATCCGGACCAGCAAGCAACGCACCCCTTCTTCGATCCCCACGCCCCCCCAGCCCCGCTACCTCCAGTCCGACCCAAACGAGCGAGACGAAAAAGGGGCGCAGCCGCCCCCAACCAAGCCGGAAAAGCAGCGACCTCCCGACCCCCTGCACCCCTCCCGACCCACCCGGCGAACCCAGACCAAGCATCCTCGTCATCCTCCCTCCCATCATTACCACCGCCCCACCCGGCCCAAGCATCCTCATCACTCTCCCCCCCATCATTACCACCACCCCACCCGGACCAGGCATCCTCATCATCCTCCCTCCCGCCACCAGCACCGCCCCCGCCCGAGGCGTACCCAGGATTCGAAAAGGGCGCGAAGGTCCAGCAGCCCTTCCGCAACGACCACACAGGCGACTGGGTCTGGTGTGAGGGCATGATCCAGTACCGCCTCCGCAACCCGGGGGACAACGGGGGGCCCCTGATCTGGGTGGTCTGGCACCGCGAAAAGGAGCTAGACCAAGGCAGCAGCGCCCCGGACAAGCCAGAAGGCCACACCCTGGAGCTCACCAGCGCCCACCCCATCCGACTCCGCACCGAAGAGAAAAAGGCCCACGGAGGCACCAAGTACACTGGGGAGCTCCCCCCTGGAGTGGAGCCAAGGCCTCCCCCCGCCGCGCCTACCGGAGCGCCCACCAACCAGCAAAAGGACCCCGAGCGCCAGTCCCCCTCCCTGACGGGGCAAGGGCCGAGGGCACAAGCCTCCACAGCCCCGGCCCGCCCCCACCGAGGACACCGTCAACCTCCTCGACTTCAACCACCCGGCCGTCACATACTCCAAGGACGCCACAACCGCCCTCCAAGAGCTCCCGATGGCACAGGGGCCGGGGTGGGTTCCCCACCTCCTCACCTTCCAGGCACAAGGCCTACAACGCGACGACCCCCAAGAAACCACCCCCATATATACCCCGGACCGAAAAGCGTACAAATGCTACTGGCACAAGGGGACCCCCCTATACGCCCGAACCGGCATCCACGTCCACCTCGTCCACCACCTCAGCGTCCAAGGGAGGCTAGGTGTCTATGAGGTCGTCGGGGACGGATGGCAACTCAACGTCATCAACGCCCACGTCCCCTTCGGCGACGCCACAGAACCCTTCCTCCAAGCCCTGGCCGAGGCATACCGCCAGACGGCCATGCTCGCCCCCACAATCATCATCGGCGACATGAACGCCGCCCCCACCCCAGCGGACCGAGGGCAACAGGTCACACCCCAGGACCATGCAGTCCACGACGCCATCGAAATGCTGGGGCTCCTGGACCTGACGGCCAACCTCGAAGGCCAACCATCCCACTTCACCCACCAAACAGATGCCGCCCCATCCCGCATCGACATATGCTACTGCGACCCCACCACCATCATCCGGGCGGAGGCCCGATATGGACCCCTCCCGCTGGGACCCACAGGCCATAGCCCCCTGCACATCCGCCTCACCATCCCCAACCTTCCCCCCAGCCCCCCAGAGGATGCGGACCAGGGCCTACCATCCCCCCTGAAGATGCCGCCACTGCATGGCAAGCATGCCTGGTCCCAATATCACAGGGCCATAGACCGCGCCCGGCGCATCCAACCAGACCCCACCGACCTACTCACAGCCATGCGCACAGCCGCCGTCGCCTGCGGCTTCCAGCAACAGCCCCACACAGACGACGACCAACCATTCACGGCCCTAGGGGACATGCTCCATGACCTCTGGCATGCAAAGCAACAACTGGCAACCCTCCTCCACACCGACACCCCCGAAATCCGCCGCCAGATACACCACTGCAGGACGCAGATGGCCCACATCAGGGCAGAGCTGCAGCGGTGGCACATCCACAGGCAACAGCGCATCGCCCAGGTACACGAACGCTATGCGCAACATGAACTCCCCTACAAGGCCATCCGCCACCTCAACGACGCCATGACCGACATAGGCCACCGCACCATCACCACGGTCCGGCAGGAGGACAGCTCCCTCACCAATGACCCAGCCACAGTGCTCCAAGCCACCGAAGACAGCCCCCTCCGGCAACACACGCCCACCCAGGACACACTGGACCCAGACACCCAGGCCAAAATCGACCGCCTCCCTCGGGTCTTCAACCACGCCCAGAGGAGGCAACTGGAAAAGCGCCCCTTCACCATCCACAAAGTCCGGAAGGCCATCCACAGTCCCCGGCAACACAAAACCCCAGGCTATGACGGCCTCCCTGCGGAGGCATACTACCACCTCCCCGCCCACCTCCGCCGCATCCTCGCCCACCGCCTCTGGGACATCGTCACGGGTCAGACCGCCCTGCCACCAGACTGGGCAAACGTTGTCCGCCCCCTCTACAAAAAAGGAAACTGGGCAAACCCGGACAACTGGCGCCCCATAGTGTGTGCGGTGACGGAGGTCAAAATCGTCTGGACCATCCTCCTACGCCGCATCCGCCCCCACCTGGACCCCCACATACCAGCCAGCCTCTGGGGGGCCATCCCAGGCCGGTCCCCACACGAGGCCATCTTTCTCCAGGACACCATCGCCGACATGGACCCGGTGGACCTCATCATCGCCTCCCTCGACGTCCAAGGAGCCTTCCCGAACACCCCCTCGCTCCTTCTAGAAGCGGTCTGGGAACGCCTGGGCCTCCCCTTCTACAACTTTGCCTCCGGCTACATCCGCACCCGCAAATACACGGTCTGCACTGGAGCAGGCCTCACCCTGTTCCCCGAGCCAGGCAGCGGGGTCCCCCAGAAAGGAGCAGAGGGCCCCTTCCTGTACCTTCTAGTGACGCTCCCCCTGGCCCTCGCAATCGAACAGGATTACCCGGCCTAAGCACCCTACCCCCTCCTCTCCCCCCTGGTGGGCTTCGCGGACGACACCAACCTCACGGTCGCGCACACCCCACACGAAACCCATTCCCTGGACCCCGGGCCAATGGTCACCCAACAGGCCAATCACTTACTGGACGTGACCGTCTCCTACCTCTCCCACAACAACCTCATCGTCCACCCCACAAAGTCAGTGGCCATGATCAAGGGGTCTGCCACACCCCCCACCCTAGGGCCACAAGGGCCCCCCATGCAAGTCGTGACAACCACCACCCACTTGGGGGTAATCCAGGCCGCCAACCCTGAGGACACCACCCTTCCTCCCAAGTTGCAATCACACCTCGCCCATCTCCCCAGATATGCGTCCCCGACCACCAAGGCCCTCTCCCTGTCCCACCAGAGCCTGGCCTAGTACCTCACCTGGGTCTTGAACGCCTCCATAGGCTTCCAAGCACTCCACCACATACACTGCACCACTGCCCTCCAGCAGGCCACACGTGCCGTGACCAAGGCATGGGCAGCACACGGGGGCTGGCCCACCTCCATACCCACCCGCGCCATCCGAGCGGCATGGCCCCACTATGGGGACGCCATAGGGGAGGAGGTGAAAGCGGCCTACACCAGACACACCGCCCTCCTCCTTCACCGCATGACCCACAACCACTCACCGGAGGTCCGCCAGGTCACCACAGTCCGCCTCCAAGCCGCACAACGGGCCGGCAACACATGCCCGCGCTGGGTACTCCTCCAGACGGGCATGCCCACCAACATGAACACGCGCCTGTGGAACCACCTGCAGCTTCTCCTCCCATCCCCACACCACGCTATACTCACCAACCACACGTGCCAAGAGGAAGGGCCTCTAGCGGTGCTCTGCGGGGACCTCCACCATCACCCAAAGGGCGCCATCCACACCATAGACCTTGTCGGGGCCTCCATCACCGTAGTATACGTCACCCTCCCCCAAATGCGGGTCCTGCACCACAGCGGGGCACACCACACCCCCTTTCTACAGCTTCCCGAATGGCCTCAATACCGCCTCTTCAACCAGTACCTCACGCAGACGGCACGAGCAGCGGGACACACTCTGCCGGGAAGCACAGACATGCAAACAGCCTACCGAGAGTTCACAAAGCAACACCCCCGACCCATCCCAGTGACACCGCCCTACGCACCCACACGCTCGGAACACGAACCCGTGCCCCCGGTGACGGGGCCAGTCCCACCACTAACCCTACTACTGGCCCCGAATGAAGCCAAACCCACGCAGACCAGCGTTATCCACCACGGGGCAAAGTGGCGCATACCGAAATACCACATGACCGCCCGAGACCTACCACGGGTCCCCCATGACTCCCAGAGCATGCCAGAAACATGTTGGGCCTGTGACCCCGAGGCACCAACCACACCATGGCCCGTACTACACCTCATAGCACGCCACCACACCCACCCCACAACCCACCGACCACCACAGGCCTACGCATGGGTAGCCCCATGGTTCCAATGCACCGACACTAACCCCACGGTAGCATGGAAACCCGACCACGCGCCCAAATGGCTCTTCACCACTACACCCACATGGCCCCGCCCCGACCCGGCAGGGGTCGCCATCCGTTACAGCATGTACGAGCCAGGCAGAACGGGCAATCACGAGCACCCCTACTATCCGCTCCACCACTCCTGCCACACACCGGAGCACCAAACACACACCCTCACATGCCACGACCTAAACCCAGACACAGCCTACATCCTCCACTACATCTACTCCTACGTCACACAAGAACAGCCGGAGCAGGGACTCATAGCCCTTTCCCCCCAAGCGAAACACATCATCTCCAAAGGAAGAGGGGTGTAAACCACCCCCATCCTGCAGCCCACAACCCCAGTAGCCCACCTCGCCACGAGCCTCGCCATATACGCCTCCCTGCCCATGAACCCATGCCGCCTCCCACAACCATCACCGGCGGACCAGCTCTTCTTCACCGACGCCTCAGGCGAATCCGCCCTTACGCCCATCACCGGGGGGGCCACCCTGCAGCTAACCCACACCGGGGGACACTACCACACGGATCACCACACGGGCCACACCACCTATGGGGCCTCGCCCACGGGGAGCTAGGGGCCATGGCTGACGCCATCACCGAGATCGCGGCCCACCTACCCGCCTACCTCCCGCACATCGTTCTGGTCTGGTTCATGGTAGACGCCACTGTCGACACACACCTGCTCCTCCGCATAGCAAGGCAACCACTTCACAAAGCCACCACGACGAACCTCGGCACCCGGGCACGGCTGCTCTGGAAAGCACTTCGCAGCCTTCTCTCCTACGTCCAACTCCACATCGTGAAACAAGAGTCCCACAGACACCAATACGGAAATGGTAAGGTCGACAACCAGGCAGTACACCAGCACACAACGCACCTACCAGCCCTCCAGATATCGGACCTCGGCCGAAACCCCACGCACCTCCAACACATACCCCCCGTACCCGAGCCCCTTCAGACCCCCGACTGGGTACCAGAAGACGCCCCCTATTCCTCCCACGACAGAGCATATCACTACCCCAACCCCATCCAACATCTCGCCCGCGTGCTTGGCGACACAGACTGCCGGGCGCACATCCAGGAGCTCCAGGACAGACTGCAAATCCCCCTCTACGACTCATCGCTGCACCCAGCAAACCTCCCAGCCCACCTCCAAAAACGACGCATCCAGCTCCTCAGGGTGCAACTACCATTCCTCACCAGCGTCACCAGATGGCTCGCCCGCAAAGACATCCACGTCCCCGAAGAACACACCCGTTGCCCGTGCGACCACACCACCCCGGAGGACTGGGAACACTTCAAGAATTGCCCCCTCCATACAGGCAGGGACACGCTAGTGGGCTGGTCCCCGGCGGAAACCCTACGACAACACGAAAGATGGCCAACCCACAGCCACGCACACCAGGCCACGAAACACCTCTTCCGAGATCCCCTGGTCAAAGAAGCCACCATGGGAGGGGCGGTGACACAGGCCCTGCACCGACACCTCACCAAACACACGGAAAGCCCCATGGAGGCAGCAGCGCACCTTCAGCTAGAGGCAGTCCGCAGAGCAGCGGCCCAAATGGTACACCGCAAACACCTCCTGTTAACACAGGCGGAGCAACTCACCGACCCCACCGCCAGGGAACACATGCAGCGTCTCATCCATTACCATGCCGTGCATGACCCAGACGTCCACTAACCCACTCCGCGCCCCGTACGCGCCCCCCATCTCCATCTGCAGGCCTCCAAGACACCACCACAGCGCCCCGAGGCCCATCTCTCACCCAAGAAGCCACCCGGCCCCGCCCAGCCCGTCCGAGCCCAACCAGGGCCAACCATACGTCGACGTAGACGCGCAAGACCCCGGCAACCCATCCAGCCCACCCCCCCCCGAACCCAGGCAACCCCCCCTCACACGGGCCACCATCCGCGACCCCAACCTCCTCCGAGCAACCCTCCAAGGCAGGGCCCCGACCACCCCCCTGGGCTGGTACCGCCTACAAGAGGACTGGACCAAGCTCACCGTCAAAGCCCTCCGGGACCTGACCACCCGAGGCAACAGCCTCCACGAGACCATCGTAGACCTCATACCCTGGCGTGCCCGCAAACACACCCAGGGCGAGCACGTCTGGATCCCCCCCGATCGAGTGGGGCCAGGCCCTGACACACGACACCGACATCAACGTCACGCGTCGAGGGACTGTACGCCTACGACGGGCCCTAGCGGAGAAGGACCACCCAGCGGACCCGAACCGCCCGGAGCAGTGGGAACAGGCCACCGCACCAACCCGCGACACCGCCCTCGGCGCCGCCGGCCTCCGCACCTCAGACGACGACCTCCTCCCCCCACCTACAAACAGTGAACACCCCCCTGCCGGAGGTCTGGGTTACAGTCCTCGAGCGCAGGCACTACTACGTGATAGCCGCTACGGCTACGTCCCCCGGCCCGCAATGGCTCGTCAAAGGGACAGACACCATGCTCGCCCCAGGGACCGCCCCGCCAGGGGCAGTAGGGGACCCCACCACCCCGCACGGGGTCCTCAGGGGCGTCCTCCAGCCAGGAACAAGCCCCCAGCCCGCGCCCTGGCCCAAATCACCTCAGTGAAGGCGGGCTACCACCTGGGATTGGCCATGCTCTGCCTGACCGACTGGATCCAGCGCCGCTGGCCACCCACGGGGACCGTGCCCTGGATTTGGGCCATCCCCACCGCCCACACACAAGTCGAGGCAGGCCCGGACACGCGGCCAAACCCCCCCCCCAGACCGCAGCAATCCCTCACCTGCGGGTACCACGCCATCCACAGGGTCCTCAGCCGCGTGGGTCTTAGCCCAAAGCTAGCATACCCCCTTCCCACCACTGACCAAGAGGTCCACCAGATACCCAAGCTCGTCTGCGAAATCCTTGCCGCGGCAGCAGAAGACGGCAAGCTTCTCCTCCAAACCGCCCGGCCTACAACTGGCCACGCAAGCGCGCCACGGCGAGCGGACACATACACCGACACAACACACCCCACCGCACAATCCCCGCCAAAGCCCCTCCCCTCTCGCTGCCCACCCAGAGACCCAAACCGGCCCACCATCGCGCGCACCCCCGAGCCCCAGCGACACGGGCTTCCCCGACCCGCCCGAACACCAGCACACGCCCGCCACACACCCATCCGCCTGACACCCCTCAGCACCCCCACACTCGACAACCGACAAACACCAGCCGAGAGGAGCCCTGCGCCCCGCGGCACGCCCAGCCCACCCAGTGGCCCGCCAACGCCCCCCGCACACACCCCAGGAGACCCAGGCCCACCCCCCCCGGCCCCTGAATGCAGCCCAGGCAAACTGTTCCCCCCTGCCGACGCCAACCCACACCACCCCACACATTGCAGGACCCGGGCCCAGCCAAGCCCAGAAGGAGAGGGCCACAGCCCCGCACCTCCCTCCCCAGCCGCTGCCGACCAGATCGGCCCGCCGGGCCGCCAGGTCACAACCGGGCCCCCCCAGCCGCCCGCCCCAAACCTACAGCCCGAGGACATGCCCTCCATCCTCCCCGCCGTGGCCGCAGCAGAAGCCGCCGCCCGCAAGCCCGCCCGCATCACAGCCCAACCCGCGTCCACCACCTCCTTCTCATCCTTGTCAGCCTCATCCACCTCCTCCACCTCATCCTCCGACCCCCCCCCTCCCCGCCGCCCTCATCCTCAAGGCCACGGCAAAAGCCAAAGCCGCGGCCGCACGCACCGACACCCCGACCCCCACACAGGCGACTCGGGCACCCGGGCAACGCACCGGGAAGATCCCCGACCAGACATCGGCGCCCTCACACCTCCGGAAAGAGGTCCTCCTTAACCTGGAACTGGACCCCAAACCCGACCCCAAACCCAAGCCGGCGCCCACGCGAGCACACACAACACCACAAAAGCAACGACACAAACCCAACCGACACCGCCCCAACCCGAAGCCTCACCCAAGCCAGGACCCCCCACCCACCACAACCCACGCCCCCCTCCCACCAGCAGCCACCACCACCGCAGAGGCGGCCACCCAACACGACCCCATCCAAGCCCTCGTCCACATCCCCGTCACCAAGCGCCCCGTCATCCATCCCCCACAAACCACCACCACCGCCGGCCAAACCGACCCAGGGACGTGGGACCCCTCGACCACCGTCACCGTCAAGCCCGGCCCCAAGCCCGCCCCCCCTGCCCACCACATAGTGCAGCCCCAGGGGCTGCCCACGATGCCCAACCCCCCACCCCCACAAGGGGGACCGGAAAACCCATAAGGGGTTCATGGGCCATACCCGCAACACCAACCCCACCACTACCAACACCATCACCACCAGCGGCCCCACCACCACCACTACCAACACCACCCCCACCACTACCACTGCCCAACACCCTACCCAACCGGGCCACGACCCCCGGTGCACGAACAGCACCAGCGAATGGGATGGCAGCCACCGAGCGCTCCACCCGCATACCCCACCTACCGCAAGGGGCCACCCCCCCCGTACCAGCCACCCCCCCCGTACCAGGAACCGTATCCCCCCGGCCACCACGTCCACGCCGAAGGGGCCCCCCTGGCCCAACCCCGCCAAGGACAGTCACTCGACCCATACCACCAGCCGCTGCCGCCACCACACCCCTACGTGGCGGATTCATGGACAACGGGGGACCCCCACCCCCCCCAGTACCAGGCGGCACCAAGCGAAGCCCCCCAGGACCCGCCGACGCCTCCTAACTGGCCTGACACGAGCAATGAGGCCCGGTCCCGCAAACGGCGGCGCTCCCGCTCCCCCCCCGCACGGCACACTCGCCCCTGGCGCCCACACTCCCCACACCGCCACCGCGCCTCAACCACCCACTCGCGCCGCTTCCGCTCCCCCAGGTGCCACCACGACCCCCCAGGACCCCCCTCCCGCCGCTCCTGCTCCCCCGGGCGCCACCACGAGCGCCACCGCCGCCCCATGTCCACCTCCCCCTCCCCCCTCCGGCCACACAAGACCCCCTACCCAAGCCCCCGCCGCCACCACTCCCGCTCCCCCCGAAGCCGCCAGGTACGCCACCCCCGCCCCACGTCCACCTCCCCCCCCCCCCACAGGCCCTGCTGGGCTCCCTGTTCCCCCCGCCGCCCATACCCATCCACCACCCCAAGCCCCCGCCACCACCACTCCCGCTCTGCTGGACGCCATCAAGCGCGCCACCGCCGCCCCATGTCCACCTCCCCTCCCCGTTCCCCCCTCCGCCCGTACCCGTCCTCCACCCCCAGCCCCCGCCACCGCTGCTCCCGCTCCACCGGGCACCGCCGGCCCCACAACCACCGCAGGTCCACGTCCTCCCCCCGCCGCCCCAGCCAGGAGTGGCGGGGCGCAGCCGAAACCCGAGCCCAAACACACACACCCACACCGCGCACCCCAGCCAGGAGTGGCAGGGTGCAAGCAGAGCGCGCACACGAGCACACACACAGCCCAACGGGCCAGCCAGGAGTGGCGGGGCGCAGCCAAAACCTGAGCCCAAGCACACACAGGCAAGCCGCACACCCCCGCCAGGAGAGGCGGGGTACAGGAGGAGCACGCACACCAGCACACACACACCCCAACACCCCAGCCGGGACTGGCGGGGCGCAGCCGAAACCCGGACCCAAACACACACATCCACACCGCACAACCAAGCCAAGAGTGGCGGGGTACAAGGGGGGCACGCACACGAGCACACAGACACCACAACACCCCAGCCAGGAGTGGCGGGGCGCAGGCGAAACCTGAGCCCAAACACACACACCCATGGCGCCCACCCCAGCCAGGAGTGGCGGGGTGCAAGCAGAGCGCCCACACCACCACACACGCAGCCCAACACCCCAGCCAGGAGTGGCGGGGTGCAACCGAAACCCGAGCCCAAACACACACACCCACGAAACGCACCCCAGCCAGGAGTGGCGGGGTGCAAGCGGAGCGCCCACACCAGCACACACACACCCCAACACCCCAGCCAGGAGTGGCGGGGCGCAGCCGAAACCGGAGCCCAAACACACACACCCACGGCGCACACCCCAGCCAGGAGTGGCGGGGTGCAAGCGGAGCGCCCACACCAGCACACACACACCCCAACACCCCAGCCAGGTGTGGCGGGGTGCAGCTGAAACCCGAGCCCAAACACACACACCCACGGCGCGCACCCCAGCCAGGAGTGGCGGGGTGCAAGCGGAGCGCCCACACCAGCACACACACACCCCAACACCCCAGCCAGGAGTGGCGGGGCGCAGCCGAAACCCGAGCCCAAACACACACACCCACACCGCGTACCTGTGCCAAGAGTGGCTGGGGGCAAGCGGAGTGCACACACGAGCACACACACAGCCCAACACCCCAGCCAGGAGTGGCGGGGCGCACGCACCGACCCCCCAACCCCCACACAGGCGACTCAGGCACCCCGGCAACGCACCGGGAAGATCCCCGACCAGACATCGGCGCCCTCACACCTCCGGAAAGAGGTCCCACTTAACCTGGAACTGGACCCCAAACCCGACCCCAAACCCAAGCCGGCGCCCACGCGAGCACACACAACACCACAAACGCAACGACACAAACCCAACCGACACCGCCCCAACCCGAAGCCTCAGCCAAGCCAGGACCCCCCACCCACCACAACCCACGCCGCCCTCCCACCAGCAGCCACCACCACCGCAGAGGCGGCCACCCAACACGACCCCATCCAAGCCCTCGTCCACATCCCCGTCACCAAGCGCCCCGTCATCCATCCCCCACAAACCACCACCACCGCCGGCCAAACCGACCCAGGGACGTGGGACCCCTCGACCACCGTCACCGTCAAGCCCGGCCCCAAGCCCGCCCCCCCTGCCCACCACATAGTGCAGCCCCAGGGGCTGCTCACGATGCCCAACCCCCCATCCCCACAAGGGGGACCGGAAAACCCATAAGGGGTCCATGGGCCATACCCGCAACACCAACCCCACCACTACCAACACCATCATCACCAGCGGCCCCACCACCACCACTACCAACACCACCCCCACCACTACCACTGCCCACCACCCTACCCCACCGGGCCACGACGCCCGGTGCACGAACAGCACCAGCGAATGGGATGGCAGCCAGGGAGCGCTCCACCCGCATACCCCACCTACCGCAAGGGGCCAACCCCCCCGTACAAGCCATCCCCCCCGTACCAGGAACCGTATCCCCCTGGCCACCACGTCCACGCCGAAGGGGCCCCCCGGGCCCAACCCCGCCAAGGACAGTCACTCGACCCATACCACCAGCCGCTGCCGCCACCACACCCCTGCGTGGCGGATCCATGGACAACGGGGGACCCCCACCCCCCCCAGTACCAGGCAGCACCAAGCGAAGCCCCCCAGGACCCGCCGACGCCTCCTAACTGGCCTGACTCGAGCGATGAGTCCCGGTCCCGCAAACGGCGGCGCTCCCGCTCCCCCCCCGCACAGCACACTCGCCCCTGGCGCCCACACTCCCCACACCGCCAGCGCGCCTCAACCATCCACTCACGCCGCTCCTGCTCCCTCAGGTGCCACCACGACCCCCCAGGACCCCCCTCCCGCCGCTCCTGCTCCCCCGGGCGCCACCACGAGCGCCACTGCCGCCCCATGTCCACCTCCCCCTCCCCCCTCCGGCCACACAAGACCCCCAGCCCCAAGCCCCCGCCGCCACCACTCCCGCTCCCCCCGAAGCCGCCAGGCACGCCACCGCCGCCCCACGTCCACCCCCCCCCCCCCACAGGCCCTGCTGGGCTCCCCGTTCCCCCCGCCGCCCATACCCATCCACCACCCCAAGCCCCCGCCACCACCACTCCCGCTCTCCTGGACGCCAACAAGCGCGCCACCGCCGCCCAATGTCAACCTCCCCTCCCCGTTCCCCCCTCCGCCCGTACCCGTCCTCCACCCCCAGCCCCCGCCACCGCTGCTCCCGCTCCACCGGGCACCGCCACCCCCACCACCACCACAGGTCCACGTCCTCCCCCCGCCGCCCCAGCCAGGAGTGGCGGGGCGCAGCCGAAACCCGAGCCCAAACACACACACCCACACCGCGCACCCGAGCCAGGAGTGGCAGGGTGCAAGCAGAGCGCGCACACGAGCACACACACAGCCCAACAGGCCAGCCAGGATTGGCGGGGCGCAGCCAAAACCTGAGCCCAAGCACACACAACCAAGCCGCACACCCCCGCCAGGAGAGGCGGGGTACAGGAGGAGCACGCACACCAGCACACACACACCCCAACACCCCAGCCGGGACTGGCGGGGCGCAGCCGAAACCCGGACCCAAACACACACATCCACACCGCACACCCAAGCCAAGAGTGGCGGGGTACAAGGGGGGCACGCACACGAGCACACAGACACCACAACACCCCAGCCAGGAGTAGCGGGGCGCAGCCGAAACCCGAGCCCAAACACACACACCCATGGCGCCCACCCCAGCCAGGAGTGGCGGGGTGCAAGCGGAGCGCCCACACCACCACACACGCAGCCCAACACCCCAGCCAGGAGAGGCGGGGTGCAACCGAAACCCGAGCCAAAACACACACACCCACGACACGCACCCCAGCCAGGAGTGGCGGGGTGCAAGCGGAGCGCCCACACCAGCACACACACACCCCAACACCCCAGCCAGGAGTGGCGGGGCGCAGCCGAAACCGGAGCCCAAACACACACACCCAAGGCGCGCACCCCAGCCAGGAGTGGCGAGGTGCAAGCGGAGCGCCCACACCAGCACACACACACCCCAACACCCCAGCCAGGAGTGGCGGGGTGCAGCTGAAACCCGAGCCCAAACACACACACCCACGGCGCGAACCCCAGCCAGGAGTGGCGGGGTGCAAGCGGAAAGCCCACACCAGCACACACACACCCCAACACCCCAGCCAGGAGTGGCGGGGCGCAGCCGAAACCCGAGCCAAAACACACACACCCACACCGCGCACCTGTGCCAGGAGTGGCTGGGGGCAGGCGGAGTGCACACACGAGCACACACACAGCCCAACACCCCAGCCAGGAGTGGCGGGGCGCAGCCGAAAACCGAGCCCAAACACACACACCCACACCACACACCCCAGCCAGGAGTGGCGGGGTGCAAGCGGAGCGCGCACACGAGCACACACACACCCCCACACCCGAGCCAAGAGTGGCGGGGCGCAGCCGAAACCGGAGCCCAAACACTAACACCCACACCGCGCAACCGTGGCAGGAGTGGCTGGGTGCAAGCGGAGCGTGCACACGAGCACACACACAGCCGAACACCCCAGCCAGGAGTGGCGGGGCGCAGCCCAAACCCGAGCCCAAACACACACACCCACACCGCGCACCCGAGCCAGGAGTGGCGGGTTGCAAGCGGAGCGCCCACACCAGCACACACACACCCCAAAGCCCCAGCCAGGAGAGGCGGGGCGCAGCCCAAGCCCGAGCCCAAACACATACACCCACACCGCGCGCTTGTGCCGGGAGTGGCTGGGTGCAAGCGGAGCGTGCACACGAGCACACACACAGCCCAACACCCCAGCCAAGAGTGGCGGGGCGCAGCCGAAGCCCGAGCCCAACCACACACATCCACACCGCGCACCCCAGCCAGGAGAGGCGGGGTGCAAGCGGGGCGTGCACACAAGCACACACACAGCCGAACACCCCAGCCAGGAGTGGCGGGGCGCAGCCGAAACCCGAGCCCAAACACACACACTCACACCGCGCACCCCTGCCAGGAGAGGCGGGGTACAGGAGGAGCACGCACACCAGCACACACACACCCCAACACCCCAGCCAGGACTGGCGGGGCGCAGCCGAAACCCGAACCCAAACACACACACCCACACCGCACACCCAAGCCAAGAGTGGCGGGGTACAAGGGGGGCACGCACACGAGCACACACACACCCCAACGTTCCAGCCAGGAGTGGCGGGGCGCAGCCGAAACCCGAGCCCAAACACACACACCCACGGCGCGCACCCCAGCCAGGAGTGGTGGGGTGCAAGCGGAGCGCCCACACCACCACACACACAGCCCAACACCCCAGCCAGGAGTGGCGGGGTGCAGCCGAAACCCGAGCCCAAACACACACACCCAGGACACGCACCCCAGCCAGGAGTGGCGGGGTGCAAGCGGAGCGCCCACACCAGCGCACACACACCCCAACACCCCAGCCAGGAGTGGCGGGGCGCAGCCGAAACCCGAGCCAAAACACACACACCCACGGCGCGCACCCCAGCCAGGAGTGGCGGGGTGCAAGCGGAGCGCCCACACCAGCACACACACACCCGAAAAAACCCCAGCCAGGAGTGGCGGGGTGCAGCTGAAAGCCGAGCCCAAACACACACACCGAAACCACACACCCCAGCCAGGAGTGGCGGGGTGCAAGCGGAGCGCCCACACCAGCACACACACACCCCAACACCCCAGCCAGGAGTGGCGGGGCGCAGCCGAAAACCGAGCCCAAACACACACACCCACACCACACACCCCAGCCAGGAGTGGCGGGGTGCAAGCGGAGCGCGCACACGAGCACACACACACCCCAACACCCGAGCCAGGAGTGGCGGGGTGCAGCCGAAACCGGAGCCCAAACACAAACACCCAAACCGCGCAACCGTGCCAGGAGTGCCTGGGTGCAAGCAGAGCGTGCACACGAGCACACACACAGCCCAACACCCCAGCCAGGAGTGGCAGGGGGCAGCCGAAACCCGAGCCCAAACACACACACCCACGGCGCGCACCCCAGCCAGGAGTGGCGGGGTGCAAGCGGAGCGCCCACACCAGCACACACACACCTCAAAGCCCCAGCCAGGAGAGGCGGGGCGCAGCCCAAGCCCGAGCCAAAACACACACACCCACACCGCGCACCTGTGCCAGGAGTGGCTGGGTGCAAGCAGAGCGCGCACACGAGCACACACACAGCCCAACACCCCAGCCAGGAGTGGCGGGGCGCAGCCGAAACCCGAGCCCAAACACACACACCCACACCGCACACCCCAGCCAGGAGTGGCGGGGTGCAAGCGGAGCGCCCACACCAGCACACACACACCCCAACACCCCAGCCAGGAGTGGCGGGGTGCAGCCCAAACCCGAGTCCAAACACACACACCCACGGCGCGCACCCCAGCCAGGAGTGGCCGGGTGCAAGCGGAGCGTGCACACAAGCACACACACAGCCCAACACCCCAGCCAGGAGTGGCGGGGCGCAGCCGAAACCCGAGCCCAAACACACACACCCACACTGCGCAGCCAAGCCAGGAGTGGCGGGGTGCAAGCTGAAGCGCCCACACCAGCACACACACACCCCAAAACCCCAGCCAGGAGTGGCGGGGTGCAGCCCGAACCCGAGTCCAAACACACACACCCACGGCGCGCACCCCAGCCAGGAGTGGCGGGGTGCAAGCGGAGCGCCCACACCAGCACACACACACCCCCCACCCCAGCCAGGACTGGCGGGGCGCAGCCGAAACCCGAGCCCAAACACACACACCCACGGCGCGCACCCCAGCCAGGAGTGGCGGGATGCAAGCGGAGCGCGCACACCAGCACACACACACCCCAACACCCCAGCCGAGAGTGGCGGGGCGCAGCCGAAACCGGAGCCGGAACACACACATCCACACTGCGCACCTGTGCCAGGAGTGGCAGGGTAGAAGCGGAGCGCACACACAAGCGCACACACACCCCAACACCCCAGCCAGGAGTGGCGGGGCGCAGCCAAAACCCGAACCCAACCACAACCCAGACCCAAACACAAGCGCCACGCAAAAGTAGGAAACCCAGTGTCCATAGCCCGGGCACTGAGGCAGCCCGTGCCATGCAGGTGACCTGGCCAAACGAGATCCGGAGACCGGGGGTAAGGCTGCATCCTAAGGCCTGCGCTGCTTTGGGACTCGAGACGGAGCGTGCGACACCCAAGCACCTCGCAACCCCAGTACCAAGAACATGAATGCATGCCTTGGGAACGGGATACGCCAGGAAGTCCGGTGAACCTCTAGGGTTCCGCCTAAAGGAGGGGACGTGCGCAAGGACGGGGGCCCACCCTCTCGGCATGACAGACAGTCACGCTGGCGGCAATCAGCCCTCCCGGTGTTGCCCGGGGCTGCTTTGTAGGGGGCCACCAGTCAGGTCTAGCGGGATGTAAGCCGCCTCCCCTCTTCACTCGCGGAACATCTTCCTGTTCGTCAAGGGGGTGACACCAGGGGGAACCATGGGGCGCCTCTCCACGACCAAGTGCACCTACCTACCTACCTGTAAAGTCTGCATAGTGTGTGTTGACTACAAAGATGGAATGTGTTTTGTCCAGAGGCGAGAATCTGTGACGTGAGTCCTGTGAAAGCTGTATGCTTAGTGTACATCGGTTCCCAGTAGTGTGCCGAATGAAAGCAATGTTCAAGCCAGAATATACTAAGCAATTAAGGACAATCGAAGGAGAGGCAGATCTTTTTGCACACAACATACACGGGCTATAACATTATTTTGCCATAATATGGGATGGTGATTGAGTGAATAATTGCATCTGCGAATGAGAATCCACATTTCGCAACATTTGCTGGAGTATGAGGCAAGTCATTTAACTAAGTCTCCAACCAGTAAAAAGCGTTTTGATCACCTGTGCAGCGAGTGATAAGCCCTTGATGGATCACCTATTTTTTTTCATTGACAAATTACGGAATAGTCCTGGCGTCCTGTTTTGTTAGCTTACGTGCAGGAGGCACCAAACGCTGCGAGTCAACTTCAGTCAGCATACCATATGAGTTGTGCCATTCTTAGTCGATTCTGAATTCTTGCTCGTACCATTATGACACTGTAGGGTGATCGATAGGTTCGACTTTGCTTTTGCGGCGTGTCGGCGTTGGCGGCTTGCTCTCGGCGTTCCTTTTTCCAATTTTGAAAGCGGCGTTGGACTCAGACGAAGACTGTAGGCTCAGTAAAAATGGTGCAACCCAGATTTGTTCATGGCGTGCAGCGGTGGTTCGGCGCGCGCAATTGTCGGCTCAGGCGCTGCTGTGTTTGTCGCTGATTGCTGCATCTTACAGACATGCGATGGAGGGCTTGCAGCGTGGTACTGTCGCCCTGTGGGGCCTTGCAGTGAGCGTGTTCTGCAATTTGGAGCTGCTTTTCTTCTGCCCAGTTTTCTTTCCTATTAGGTTCGCCTTGATTCTTGATCTTGCAGCCTTGTTTCTCATAGCGTGTCTGCACCTTGTCCTGTCTTCTTTGTCATTCCAGGACGTAGGGACCGCCAGGGAAAACCCCATCGCGGGGCGCACAAAGGGTACAACGCGCAACGAGCCCAGCGCCCCCGCTGCGGCGGGGGCCAGCGGCAGGCACCATGAGCCCCTTTCTGGACCGGCCTACACGTGCCCCGCGCCGCCGCCGAGTAAATCCAGGGGCCTGAGCCGCTTGTAGCAAAAGTCACCACAGCGACAAGTGAGCCGACCGGCGCACCGAGAGCAACCGAACCAGGTGAGGCACGGCGCACCAAGGTGGGGCCACGAGGCACGCCAGAGGGGCACGCCGCTGGCCACAACCAAGGCACAGGACACGGTGTCAAGCAATCACAACGACCCCAGAGAACCCACACCACACCAAAAGCGTGTAGTGCGTGCGAGCACGCCGGGCGCACAAAGGGACCACAGCAGACACACAAAGGTGCAACATGCCGCAGCAGACCACACAAATACACCACATGAGCATGGAGTCAGTAAGCGCCAAGTTGCAAAGGACACCGCGCACGCAACACCACACAGGGAGCGTGCAAACCGGGAAACAGGAGTTAAGGGGCCAAGGACGCCGAACGCACAACACAGCACACCGAGCAGGTACACCGGTGAATGGGAGCAAAGTGGCCAAGGACATCAAACGCACAACACAAGACATCGAGGGGGCACAGCAGTGAACGTGAGTCAGATAACCAGGGTCACCGCAAACGCAACACAACCCAGCTGGCGGGAACACAGGTGAACAGGAGCCAAGTCGCCAAGGAAACGGCACACACAGCACACTGAACCTGCACACCAGTGAGGAGGAGCCAAGTGGCCAAGGACACCGTACACGCAACACAACACCGAGCGTGCCTAGCGGAGAACAGGAGCCAAGGCGCCAAGGACATCAAACGCACAATACAACACACCGAGCGGGCACGCCAGTGAACAGGAGCCAGGTGGCCAAGGACACCGCACACACAGCACACCAGCCATGCACACCTGTGAACAGGAGCCAAGTGAAGAAGGGCACGTCACACGCCGCACACCAGTGCACATCAGCCAAGTCTCCAAGGACACCGCACACGCAACACAACGCACCGTGCAGGCACACCGGTGAACAGGAGCTAAAGCGCCAGCGACACCGCACACACAGCACACCAGGCGTGCACACCCGTGAACAGGAGCCAAGTGGACAACGCGACCTCACACGCAAACACACCGGTGCACAGGAGTGCAATCTGACTGAACAGGGCTTTAAATTACTTTGACCTTATAGCCCATAACATTCATTTTGACCTGAATTCGGGTTTGGTAACAGGCGCCAACGAGAGCGCATGCAAAGTAGGATGAACGCAGAGCAATAATTAAATGTTAGGTCGAGATTCAGAGCGATACATGGGATTTGGGTAATGGGACTCTCGATTTTAGAACAGTATATAGCAGACAGCATAGGTAGTTTGAGTTACGGTGATAATTCCGAAACTCTGGTACATGCATTTCATATCTAGGACATGTAAAGAGACTATGACAGTTTCAGCTTGCCTGCTGGAACCTGCACTGCCATTCGGATACTAGTCGTACAACAATTTGGTCCTCTCGTGTTCTCACTCAGCTGCATGTCACTTTGGTTTCGGGAAAACAGTGTGATTTTCAGTGGGAAAAGTTACAAAACTGTCATATCCTTCGAGAGTTGGGACACTGGACCTCTACGTTCATCACCACGAAAATTTTTTTTGGGAGGCAATCTCGATAAGTCCTCCGTGGGACCTTGGTGGCCATTGGTGCCCCTGCGTCATTTGCTTGTTCCTTGTATGCCTATGAGAAGCTTTCTTTTAGAGGCCTTCTGGGAAGTCCATTCAAGCTTAGTAGTGCGTTTACTTGTGGAAAGGCCTCTATCTTGGGTGTCTATTTCATTCGTACCTTGGTGCTTGGTGCAATGGTGGCAACATGGGGCAAATTTCAATTGCAAGTGGACTTATGGTTCCCTCCTCGCCCCCATTTCAGAGGGTGTTTGTGGACTTCGAGAGTCCACTTTCGATGCCATGTGTGTTGACCTGGAGAGTCCACTTTTGAGTCCGTCTTCGTCGACTTAGGTCCACTTGGAGCTGGACCTTTGAGGCCTCATTGGTCAACTTTTGTCAACTTGGAGAGTCGCCTTTTGATGACAGGTTGGTGGACTTTGGTCAACTTGCAGAGTCGACTTTTGATAAGGGGTTCGTCAACTTGGAGCGTCGACGTTTGATGCCGCATTTGTCAACATTCGTCGACTTTGAGAGTCGACTGTTGATGCAGCGTTTGTCGACTTTGAGATTCGACTTTTGATGCCCTCTTGGTGCCCACTTTGGGGTGTATTAGTCGACGTTGGAAGTGGACTCATGGTGCTCTCTCCGCCCCCATTCTGGAGCACCCTCGTCCACAAGGCAAGGCGACGCGTTCGACGTGTTTGTCGACTTTCGAAGTCGACTCATGGTGCCCTCCGCGCGCCCATTCTGGAGCGCATTTGTGAACAAGGCAAGTCGACGCGTTTCAGGTGTTTGTCGACTTTGGAAGTCAACTCATTTTGCCCTCCCTGCACCCATTGTGGAGCGCGTTCGTCGACACTGCAAGTTGACACATTCCACATGTTTCTTGACTTTGGGAGTCGCCTTTGATGTCATTGGAGCCTTCTTAGCACCCACTTTGGGGAGATTGAGAGGGGTGTATTTTGAAGCTTTATTCGCATTTTTGAGGACCCCTCCCTCCCAAGCCTTGATGAGATGTGCTTGGAAGCTTCAAGCATCTACTGGTTTGGATACCCAGGCCCCCACACTTTGAGCTGAGTTGGGCTTGTTTTTGCCCATAAACACTTGGACTTACTTTTTTTTTGAATAACTTTCGAGTTTTCCATTTCAAGTGGGGAGTCCATTTTTTCACTCAGACCGGCTCACTTTTAAGAGAGCAATGCCGCCTTTGCTTTCTCTTTGATTTTTTTAATTCTTATGGCCGCCCTTTTGGGGACTTGAAAATTTTATTTGGGGCAAATCATCCTTGAAAAAGACAAGCCACTTAAGATTGGTTTTTTTTTACATGTAGATTATTTGATATCTCGATCCTTCCCTCAAACCCCCACACGCTCGTCATGTTAATGGGTGGTGGGGTAAAACTCGATTCTCTAAACTCCCGAACAAACCTCAACCTCACTTGGACGGGTCACAGGGGCTAATCGGGAGCCGGGTCTAACCATACCTCCTTCCTTCCTGGATTGTTGGTGAGAAATTTAGACGTGGGTGCGAGTGTGTGACAAGCTGAGGTGAATTGTGGTGTCTTTTTGCTTTAGGAGCTTCGTGCAATGACATGGTATCATGGGTTGTCTGACAATTTGAGTGCAACATGCACTAAGCATGTGGAGAGTGGTGGGCTGGCTCTTCTTGAGTTCTTGGTTTCAAAAAACAAGTAAACCAACCTCGGGCTCCCATATGCTGGCCCTTGGGTATGTTTGTGTCAAATAGTGGGGACCCATGGGCATGTGTAACCAGGTGAACCTCCACAGGCAAAAATGTACATGATAAATACCATCCCAACCATCTACTCACTCACTCACCAACCCAACAATCATAGTGTTGCAAACCCAATGTTGGGTTTGCGTGGGTGTAGAAATTTATAACCGCCACAAAACGTTTGCATTGGAAATGTGACATGCGTTGCCCAATATGGACCCAAAGGTGTCATGTGTGTGCACGCACGGGTCGGGATGCACATGCCACAGTTGTTTGCGGGCACACGCGCGAGTCGGGGCACGTGGGCACACGGCAGGCTTAGCATTGAGCTAGGTAGTTGCTGTCAAGTGCTAAGTGTGCGATGGTAGCCTCGGCCGCGAGGATCTTGGCTATGATTGACGGTTGGTTTCGGCCCATAAGGCCCTGGCATTCCTAGTGAACACGTGCGAACACGGTAAACTCACATGGGTTCGGTTCAAAGGTCTCGGCCTGCCTTGCCCTGGCCTAGTAGTGCAGATTGTCTCGGCTTTCGAGCCCTGGCATATGGTTGTGTGACACATCCCTCTCCGGAACTCCTTCCTCCCCTTGTATGTGCATTTGAATGCGTGCATTCTCACGATTTTAAACCTCATACCACCCTTCCGGGAGTCATTGTTTCGGCCCTTAAGGCCCTGACATGGCATTCAGGGTGTGCCTCGGCTACGGCCCTGGCTGCAAGGTTGCATCTTGGGGTTTGAGAAACTTGGGCAATGTAGGCTAATCCAATGTTCGTTTTAATCGTGTTAGTGATGTTCCCCATCACCCCCCCGACTGATCAACTTCACGAAGCATCGTCACCAACTTTCGCTACGATATTTACACCCATTTTTAGTTTTCCTTTCCCCTCGCCCTATCATCATGGCCCATCGCGTTGGAAGATAAGGTGGACGGATGCCACCACAAATTCATTGTCCTATGAGGTTGCCCCGCTGTCACCCCCCCCCTTTTTTTTAATTTGCGAAGAAGATTTGTGGTACTTCGAAACGAATCGCGTGCTCTATATCAATGAGGCCCATGTTTGGCCAGTATAAACATCTCCTTCCCCCTGTTCTTGTGCTTTATTATGATTTCATGAACCCCCCCCCCTCATGGAAGGGGGAGGCAGGAAGCGTCTAGCAAAGCTGGCTTTCCGCAGTAACCCCTACAGCCAAAACACAATGCCGATGCCTCCCTTCATCGGTGATGTGAAAAGGTTTTTTTCATTTTTTTCTCCCACACCATACCAGGATAGTAGCTTTGGGGCATAGGAGGTTGATACTTTTTTGGTTGGCGGCGTTTTGTTGTTCTTGTGGAATTGACTCGTCGGCAACCCCAACCGGACATCATCGATTTTTCTTTTCGGCGCCCACAACAGCACAATTCATTGTTTCCTGCTTAATTTTTTTGTCCATTGATCCCAATCAATCATCCGTGAGACATTCACCATCATTATCCAATGAATTCATCAATCGACGTGGTTGGTTCGAGGCACCAGAGGCCCAAGAGGTAGCAAAGCCCGAACAACCCCCCCGAGGACCCCTTAAGAATCATTTCAGCATTGTTTTCGTTTTACGACGCTTGCCGCGGGAAAACGGCCCCCACGTGAAGACATGTACTGGGTAGCACTCCCCAGGGGCAAAAAAACAGGTGCGCATCCCGTGTGTTCAGCAGCTCACTGTGCTTCACGCATATCCCGATCACCATTGATCCAATCTATTAGGGGCCCTCTCCCATCAAAATTCGGGGCTAATGTCTTTTGTCATTTCGGGTCGACGTACCGATTCCCCTCTTGAGCTTGTGTCAGGACATCCGAACCCATTTTATCCAATCACAATATTTTTATCCTCATCCATTATCCATCCATCCATTGACATTTAATCCCACATCAACGAGCACCATGGACAGTCACCCCCCTTGTGTGCGGAAGCCTAAGGGTGAGCTGGTGCTAGGGTGATAACTACGGTTGGAGGAGGTACACAATCTGGGTCCACACTCTTTTAGAGTGGCGGTCGCTTTTCAGCCCACGGAAGGTTGTGGAGCATGAAACAGTCTGTTTGATATGGCCGCAGTCCATCCATCCATCCAACTACGGTGCCAGGGTGATCTTATCCAATCCATCCAATCCATATCATCCCATTAATCAGTCCCGTTGGTTTCTTACGTCATGTTAGGGATAGGCCACACGGACGATACCACTGTTTTTTTGCACCCCCCTTCCCCTGGTGCAGGGTGGGCACACGCTTTTGGTTTGTTGCCCCCCCCCCCCCCCGCACCAAAACCCGCCGACATTTGGGTTGTGTTTGTTGCCTAACCGGATGCCTGTGACCTTGCATAACCTCGAGTGACCTTTCCTAATCCTCCAATGCCTTGAGATGCGCTTACCAACCTTGGGTTGAGGAAGGTGGAGAGGTAAGGTGTAGTAGACACCCCCACACCCACATGGTCCAAAAGGTTCAGTCCTATTTATTTTTCATCGACCCAACCCTCTTGGTGGAGTCACTCCCCCTACAAGGAGGCCGAGTGGCCAAGCACACTGCGCACGCAACACCACACATCGAGCGTGCATACCGGGAAACAGGAGCCAAGGGGCCAAGGACGCCGAACGCACAACACAGCATACCGAGCGGGCACACCGGTGAATGGGAGCAAAGTGGCCAAAGACATCAAACGCATAACAAAACTCACTGAGGGGGCACACCAGTAAACGTGAGCCAAGTGACCACAGACATCGCACACGCAACACAACCCACCTAGCGGGAATACCTGTGAACAGGAGCCAAGTGGCCAAGGAAACCGCACACACAGCACACCGAACCTGCACACCAGTGAAGAGGAGCCGAGTGGCCAAGGTCACCGCACACGCAACAGAAGAACGAGCGTGCACAGCGGAGAACAGGAGCCAAGGGGCCAAGGACGCTGAACGTACAACACAACACAACCAGCGGGCATACAGGTGAACGTGAGCCAAGTGGCCAAGGACATCAAACGCACAACACAACACACCGAGCGAGCACAGCGGTGAACAGGAGCAAAGTGGCCAAGGCCAGTGCACGCACAGCACACCAGGCGTGCACACCCGTGAACAGGAGCCAAGTGGACAAGGGCACCGCACACGCCGCACACCGGTGCACATGAGCCAGGTTGCCAGGGACACCGCACACGCAACACAAAGCACCGAGCGGGCAGCCCGGTGAACAGGAGCGAAGTGGCCAAGGACATCGCACACACAGCACACCAGGGATGCACATCTGTGACCAGGGGCCAAGTGGACAAGGGCACCGCACACGCAGCACACCGGTGGACAGGAGCCAAGTCGCCAAGGACACCGCACACGCAACACAATGCACCGAGCGGGCACACCGGTGAACAGGAGCCAAGTGGCCAGGGACACAGCACACACAGCACACCAGGCGTGCACACCCGTGGGCAGGAGCCAAGTTGACAAGGGCACCACACACGCAGCACGGCGGTGCACAGGAGCCAAGTTGCCAATGACACCACACATGCAACACCTCACACCCAGCAGGCACAGCGGTGAAGAGGAGCCAATGGGCCAAGTACGCCGCACACCAAACACCAAAAACAGAGCGGGCACACCGGTGAACAGGAACCAAGTGGGGAGAGACACCGCACTCACAGCACATTCAACGTGCACACCGGTGAACAGGTGCCAAGTGGTCACTTTGTGAGTCTCCATTTTCCTTTGATTACAGTAATTTCTTATTGCAGGAACCTGCACAAGTCCAGAACAACTGCAACCGCAGACCGCGAGTTCCAGTCCCAGATCGGCGCCAGTACCAGATGCTGACAGTACCGCCACAAGTCGTATTTGCCATCCAGAGCTTACAGTACGCTGTATCAACCAGCCTTTGGTCAAACTGGGTCCTGCTTGAAGTTTTGAGTCAAGAAGCACAGCTACAACGACCTTTCTAGCAGCAGTCAGTTTTTCCACAAGAGCCTTCAACAACTGTCCAACTACCAGAAAACAGCTCGCTGCACGGGTTCAAGCCCAAAGCAGGTTTTCGCCACTTTCCTTGCTTCGCAGAAAGTAGTCAAGATCAACATGACAGCGAGAAAAAGACTTCCGCAGGCACAAAGTCAAATGGTTCAAGCGAAACAAATCCTCGGCTAACGGAAGATGAAATTCAGATCTATCCCAAGTCGGCCAACTAACCTCTCCAAGCCGAAACCGAAGCCAGAAGCCAGCGTGCAAAAGCGCTGCTGAAGCCGAATCAAAACACACTTTCATCAACAGACGTGATTCAGGACGATATATTCAAGGTGTCGACTACAAAGAAACAACAATGCCGCTGGCATCTCCAAGGGCTCGCCAAACTGCAAATTGTGCTAGTGTTGACAACAGAGCCGATGCCTTCGCTCACTACAACCTGTTCACTCCGGCATCGCTCTGGGGCCGCCTGCGCTGCGGTGGTTTTGCGCATGTTGACCCGGTCACTCACGCGTCCAGTTTCCCGTACCGTCCGTCTCTCGACCGGGGACTCGGGTAGTGCACCGGGGTTGTTTTGTGTCGACGCTGACACCTCCCCTTACAGGTCGGAGGACGCCAAGCCCGGGTCCGCGCGTATGTATATCTGTGGTTGTGTTCTGCCGTGCGTGTGTGCTTGCACTGGCCCGCCCGGGCGGCGTCCTGGCCGGGTCGGGCGGGCTGGCCTTCCGTGTGTCTGTGGTTGCACCCGCCCGTCCTGGAGGCGTCCCCGCCAGCTCGGGCGGGCAAGCCTCCCGGGCGCGTTCTGGTGCGCCTCACCGTTCCTGTTGCCGTTGTCCTTTTCTTTTGGCCCCCTCTGAGCTGTGTGTGCCCTCCCAGTGTTTTGGTCCTTTTCTGTTTTTTTTTGCGCCCCCCTTGCGTTCCCCCTTCCGTTCTTTCCAGCACTGGGTGCCGTGGGCCTCAGCGCTTTGTGATTGCCCTCCCGCGCTGTGTTTTTTTTGCGCCCCCCTTGTATCCCCTTTTCCCTCTTTTCTGGCCCTGGGTGCGCTTGGCCCCCCCGCTATGTGGCTGCCCACTCCCCCCTCTACTTTCTTTTTTCTGTCTTGCGATCCTCGCTGTTGAATGGTTCCCGTCCCTCGGTACTCTTGGCGTTGGCACCGTTTGGCTGGGTTTCTTTTCCTCCCTCCTGTGCGGCGTTTGGTGTAGTGTGTGCCTTGTGCGCGGGTGCTGTGCCCCCCCCCCCGCCGCCTGGCGGCTGCTCCTGGTGTTTTGCGCTGTCCCGCGTCTTGTTGTGGGGTGCTGGTGTCTGATGTGGAGTTTTTTCTGTGATACACGGTGTTTTATGGTGTTGTGGTGTGACGTGCTGTGCTGCTGTTCCGGTGCCCTGCTGTTTGATGTGCTGTGGTGTTGTGTTTTTGGTTTTGTCGCTGCCTGTCTCCTGTTGGCCCTGGCTGCGCGGTTTCTGTTGGTGTCGTGCAGTACGCTGCTGTGAGGTGCTGTTTTGTGCGGTATGTGATCGTGTGCGGTGCTGTCGCGTGTTGTTGTGTGTTGTGGTGTTTTCATTCCTGCTGTGTGGTGTTCTGCTGCTCTGTGCTGTCTGGCCGTCAGGTCCGCTGCGTCGTGCTGCGTTGTGTTCGTTGTGTCGGGTTGTCCTGCTCTGCCCCCCACTCCTGCTGCCCTTGTTGTAGGCCCTGATGCTGTTGCCTGGTTCCCTGCCGTGGCGGGTTGTTGTGCTCTGTCCTGGGGTGCAGTGCTGTGTTGTTCTGCTGTGCTGTCTGTCGTGCGTTGTGCTGTTGTCTTCGTCGTTTTTTGCTATGTGGTGCTCCGTTGCCTCGTTTGCGCTGGCTGGTGCCGTGTGTTGTTGCCTGTCTTTTCCGGGTGTTTTTTGCTGCGTCTGGTTGTCAGCTGTTGTCTTTTCGTGCCGTGCTTTGTCGCTGGTACCCATATCCGGACACGTGGCTTGCTGCCCTGCTGTGTGCTGTGGTTTGTCGTGGTGCCCGGCTCGCATGTGCTGTGTCCTGTGGTGCTGTGTCTTTGTGTCGTGCTGTTCTGTGGTGCTGTGCTCTCTGTTGTGCTTTGCTGGTGGCTTTTGTTTGTGTCCTTTCCCTCTAAACACCTTTTGACAACTTGTAAAAATGGTTTTCCATGTTTCAAAATAAATTAAAATTATACACAACCCAACGCATGCGCGTGCGGCAAGACCAGCAGCACATTTACGACTTACGAGTGACCTGTCAACCTCGGTGTCGTCGCCGTTGGGGATATTTTCGTCTTGCGCTCCATTCTTGAACGTGTGATTGAAATTGTGGGTAGTTGGCCGCACATCTGCAGTGCAAAGGGAGTCAAAAACGGGGAGGGTGGGGCACGTACGGGAAGGGTAGGTACATGGAGAACAAAAGGGAGCAAGGGGGAATCCGAAGGGGAATTCAATCGACGACATCGGCGCCTTCTTAGGATGGTCGGTAAACGTCTGAGTGAGCCAGTGCTTACGTCCGAGGACAAAGGTACACTGGGTCCTGGGGAGTCATCAGGATCCGACTCAGAGGAGCACTTCTGTTGTCAGCGCAAGTCGAGTAGGATACAGGGATTTCAGAAAAAGATGCGTGGTGCCACATATGTGCACACAGACACCGCATCTAGGACATATTGTCCCTATTTGCAGGACTGTTGCACACAAGACAGTGTGGTCAATCACATAGGATTTTATGACGTCCGAAAATCCCAAAACCTGCAGCATCAAAAAAACACCCTTTTAAGTAGTTAGCATGCTGTAAATTGTGTTTGGGCGATCTGTGTCCCCGTACAACATTTTTTTTGCATCCAGCACCCTCAAAATAGGGGTGGGGAGGTCTTCAACTGCTTTACTGAGGCCAAAAAACACAATTTTTCACCAAAAAGCGGCCATTTTTTGCCGTTTTTTCCATGAAAAATGGCAAATTTTGGTGCATACGCATGCTGTAAATTGCGTTTTTGTGATCTGTGTGCCCCTACAACCTGCTTGTTAGCATCCAGCACCCTCAAAATAGGGGGGGGGGTCTTCAACTGCTTATCTGAAGCTAAAAAAAACTCAATTTTTGGCCAAAAAATAACCATTTTTGGCCGTTTTTTTTCATGAAAAATGGTAAATTTTGGTGCATACGCATTTTGTAAATTGTGTTTTCGTGATCTGTGTCTGCCTAGAACCTGCTTTTTCGCATCCAGCACCCTCGAAATGGGGGGGGGGGTCTTCAAATGCTTGTCTGAGGCCAAAAAACTCAATTTTCGACCAAAAACGGCCATTCTTGGCCGTTTTTTCATGAAAAATGTATGCTGTAAATTGTGTTTTCGTGATATATATACACAGGAGGTATAGCAAACAGTTTCTTGTATTTGCTCCCTGTTGGACTCAAATGCGATAATTGCACATGAGATAAGAGTAGAAAAGCATTGCTGTTGTGCAGGTTACACTTTTGGCTACAGGCGTATGGCTGTCTGCAAAATCCAGTACTGCCAGGTACTGGCAAATTAAGAGGAGGCAGGCTCTCCACCGGTACAACCCACTAAAAAGGTCAAGGACCACACTCTGCAGCTACAGGTCCAGCAACTGCAAAAGGCAACACTGCAATTACAAATTCAGGCAGCTCTGAACCACTCCGCAACAGACCAGTCTGGTAGACTTCGGTTCAGTAGAAACGTCCGGTCTGTTATTCAGGCCGACGAACAATGACCAGGAACCGAGGTTCACAGGGATTAGCTACTGCGTCAGTTTCGTAAGTCTGTTGTCCAGACTAAGCACTCAGCATCCATAACAGCTAAGGCACAGGCGATCCATGGGGATCATGCCAAAGTCAAATTGGAGCTAATTCTCAATGCAGAACCCAAGGCACAGAAAGCAATTTGTGCTTTTGGGCTCGGGGAAGCAATGATGGTTGAGAAGCTGAAG
This sequence comes from Eutreptiella sp. 'Long Island Sound 2002', assembly GCA_964036045.1. NCBI lineage: Eukaryota > Euglenozoa > Euglenophyceae > Eutreptiales > Eutreptiaceae > Eutreptiella > Eutreptiella sp. 'Long Island Sound 2002'. Next base: position 95,789,827 of record OZ038382.1, on the reverse strand, counting down.
GACCTTCAGGAGAATCGTTTTCTCAGGGATTGTAAAGGCAATCCCCAGTGGATTGCTCTGGTATTATTCATACACAAGCCAGGGAACAACAAGTGGCGGTTAGTCAGAGACTACCGTTGGCTTAATTCCCAGCTTACAGGGAAAAATTTCCCTCTCCCTGTGATTGAGGACCAGCTGGATAACCACCGTGGTAATTTGCTTTTCATCCTTTCGGATTTGGAGGAGGGATTCGACCAAATGCATCTGAAAGAAGACAGTAAGCACTTACTGTCTTCTGCACGCCATTTGGAGTGTTTGAATGGAATATCCTGCCAGTGGGAGTGAACGTAGCTCCAGCAGCATACCAGGAAATGGTACAGCATCAGAGCATGATGTTGGATATTGCCCGGCAGCACGCGTGTACATCGACGACATCCTAGCTGCAACTGGCAGAGAAGGTCTGACGGGAGCCAACTCCATACACGAAAAACAAAGCCCTGAGTTCATTCATAAATATTATTAGAAACCTTGTCGGGATGTGTGGACGCGCTTTCAGGCTGTACAGGAGGCATTGCTGACAATCAAACCAGAAAACAATTACCCTTTCAGGCGGTCTGTCAAATATGTTGGACAAATTTGGAAAGATCGCAAATGATTTCAGGATCCGTCCAAACCAAAGTCCATCAAAAAATGGAATCACCGGACCATTACCACCTCCAAAGCGGTGAAAGGCTTTTGAGGGCTGGTTGGATGTTACCAAAGTTACATAAAGGATTTTGCCAAACACGCTCGGCCCCTCATTAATTCCCATAAGTTCAAATACAAGTATGAGGCAAATCCCACAGATGGTACTGTCAAATTGGATGCCACAGGGTTGCGCAAGAAAGGAAAGCGCCTCAAACTGCCTGCAGAAGATATCCTAATTGAGTCGACAAAGAGAATGATCGACGGATTTGAAAAGTTCAAACAGTGACGAGAGTAAGGGTTTGTGTTTACCACCACCTGATGGCAACTGGCTCATACGGTGTGATGCCAACCACTTTGAGGTAGGAGGTGATCTTGAGCAAGTTCAACCGGACGGTACAAGAAAGAAAATCCTTAATTAGTTCCATTAGGGTTTTCATGAAATCCTGCAGGTTTTGGACTCGAAAACAGGACCACAGCCGCAAGTAGAGCATGAACAGGATATGGATCGAATCAATGAAAAGTTTTGAAATCCTATGTATCACCAAAGGGCTGCAAATGAATAATGCAGGCTTAAGTACAAAGATTAGATGACAAAAAGACAAAACAAATGATTTTTATATGGAAAAGTGACATTAGTCCGGATTCAGAAATAGTCTCAAGCACTTCATGTGCAGATTTTGACATACAATGGTGTAGATTAGAAATATGGGGCATGTAGGTTGGGCCAGACACAGGATATGGCTTAGTCAGCATGGCCAAGCAACTGAATTCAGAAACAGTTAAAAGGTAGGCCTACAATGAGTAGGCAAAATCATTGAGTATAGGGGTCCCGTAGTGGGAGACCACTACGCTTCACTAACAGGGCTCAAGGCATGAAATGCCTATATCATTTCGGTATTACCTCCATGAAGGAAGATACACCCGCTCACTTGAGTGGTAGGGGTGAGCTATATGGGGAGCTAGGGTCATAACCCTAGTTACTTTGGAAAATGTACTAAAAGCCTCAAAGAGAGGGATTAAAATGATTAACTGTTAGACTTCATAACTTCCCAAGGTTTAGGGGGGGCTTGACCTGGATCAAGTACCCCAAAAAAGACATGGTAGTGACTTTTTCCTACTGTACGTATCAATTAGTGGGTCTTTCTTAGCAGGAAGCTTCAAGGGGAATGAGCCGTAACCAGCAAGGATGGTTTCACGAAAACAAAACATACTGGTCAAAACCGCTGGACAGCCCGCAACAAAGAAACTTACGCTATCTTATCCTTTCTACTCGAATTTCAGAGTTTGATAGGTTTGGGGTTTGTGGTGTTTGGGTTGGCTGCTGCCTGGCACCTGTTCGTGTGCCGTGGTTTGTTGCGTGTTGTGCGCGCTCTCCTGGTTTGTGGCACCCGGCGGCCGTCGCTGCTTGGCACCTGGCTTTGTGCCTTGGTTGTGGCCGGCGGCGTGCCTCTCTGGCGTGCCTCGCGGCCCCGCGTGGTGCCCCGCGCCTCGTCCGGTCTGGTCGCTCTCGGTGCTCCAGTCTGCTTTCCCGTCGCTTAGGTGCCTTTCCCCAGCCCAATGGGCTTGTACCCCCGGCTTTACTGGACGGCTGCGCGGGGCACGCGGAGGCCGGCCGAGAACCGGGCTCTTTGTGCCTACCGCTGGCTACCGCCGAGGCAGGGGCGCTGGGCTCGCTCCGCGTCGTACGCGTTCGGGGCCCCGCGATAAGGCTGTCCCTGGCGGGTCCATCAGACGTTGGTCTTGGGCTGCGTGCGCTGCGGTGGTTGGCGTGTGTGGACCCTTTGGACCGTGTATGCACACCTTACAAACAACATACCAAAAAATGCCGCTACATCTGTATCCACAGTCACTTCACATATACGGGCACGGTGTATCTTCAATCAGGGTCATTTTGCTTAAAGCTCAGACCTGTCATGAGGACCTGTCATGTTATGCCTGATTCAGGGCTCCACCAACCACACTTAGTGATGCTAGGTCAATCAAGCTGAAATGATTATATGACGATTCTCAGAATCATATATGGCAGTTTGCCTTGGGGTTCTGTGTTTCCTTTGGAAGCTACTTGTTGTTTATCCCCAAGGGGTAAACTACAGGTTGCTTTCGAAAGCAGGGTGTAGCTGACCGCACACATCAACATGTCTCTTCCTGCTTTTCAATTGTTTTCTTTTCTTTTCCTTCAAAGCCTCCACATATGTCAACTGAAACAACTTCCCTGCTTCTACAGGAACTCCTCGGCACCCTGGTGACCCAGTGGCCTAATGAACGCCACACCACTATATAGAAAGTTAGAACAGGCTTTCACTGTTGAATGCTCTGATGATATTGTTTGGTTTGTGCCTCTGCTTGCTCCTGCTGCTTCTCAATGTAGCTCAGGTTTTCGAAGTAAAAATTTTTTGATAAAATCAACCATAAAACGAAGTACCCACAGTGCAAGCAAGGGACCAGAGGATCGAATCCACAACATGAAGGGCTGCAGTCAAAGGAGATAGTGTAACTACAAAGTAAACTCACAACAACTACAGATTTTTGAAAAGATAGTAAGAAAATATCCTACAATCATGTGAAAACTGCCGACATGGGCACTCTCTCTTTTATAGTGCCATCTAGAGATGTGCACTCCTTGTTTTGGGTCCCATAGATGCTGAGGTGGCATGGCTTGTGGCGCTGAGGTCACTGCCATGTCGCATGGGACCTTCCTACCTTGCTAGGCTGACTGGGAATTGAACCTGGGACCTCTCAAAAAGAAGTGTCTCAGCCCCCTAGGGTGCAGACCACTAGGATAGCTAAGCATTCATGAGAAAATATAGAAGAATGTATAGGCTCTGGATTAATGTCAGCGCCTCAGTCAGTCCAGGAAATGGTGAATAAGTCCAATCAGCTGGGGGGTCAGGGGGCCACACAATATCCATAGATCAATGCTTGGTTTGATGGGTCAAAATGTCTTGTCACCCCTTTTGGATAGGCCAATACTAAGATAAAAATGTGATATGCCTTTAGGCCTCTCTATGACAACTAAAGCTAACCTTTTGGCAGGGAAATAGACTTTTTCCTACTCCCCCCTTGTGCTGTGGTGGCCACCACTGTTGCATTTGAAAGGCAAAAGCGAATTTTTCTTGACCTCCCGATGGCTTCACCATCTTTTTTAAAATTTCCTATGACATCCCTGATATCGGAAAGAAGGCGCTGCGTCAGGGCAGTTGCCAGTTTTTGCTTAGGCATAACAGACACCTACAGCTCCCACTGCGCTCATTGGCGTTGACCGGGCGGCTGTGGCTTGGTAGGGGGTCAGAATGGGCATGCCAATTCATATCTGCATACACCTGTCCCTCCAAATAGCAAAACGCAATGCAATACCCAAACCCCAACGCAGGATACGATCAGGGCACGCTGTCTGGGGTCTCGTTGAACCTGCTGACTGACCTGATCTTTCCTTAGTGCGAGGGGGTGGCGTGCAAAATTAATTGCCCTCAAAGGGGTCTTGGATTCTGGACAGTGGTACAAGAGTCAGCTTTTCGACCAGAACACGGCCTACTCCACTGTGTGCGCTCCAGGATATCTGCAGAGAAGGGACGAAGGGTTGAGGGACTGACAAACCCGCAACGACCCACGCAAACACCCAAAATCAGTCCAATGACGGCCTAGAATATTTCTGAGGGTACACACCTGTCCAGAACCTCCATGTACATGAAATGCACATTTTTACGCAATTTCCTTTCATCACAGGAATTTTTAAATTCCTGGATTCACACACAGAGAAAAGCGGCGCGCCGGTGCGCATCCTAATGGGGAGCCGGAAAAGACAGAGAAAATAAGATTATAGCAGTATGACACGTAATAAAAAAAAAACTGACGAGACATGCAATCAATAATAAACGTAGAGATTCCACGTATGCCTGTAGGAGAAATCAAGAAGACAGAATTCAAGAATTCGGAAAAAGCTTCACTGAACAAGGTACAAACCTACAGCTTCTTGTTGCTTCGTATGCAGCATGCACATTCCTTGTCTCGTGTTTCCGCGGATTCGCGTTGGTGCAGCGCAAACATAGAGTAGAAGGACAGATTAGAAGATTCAACCATGATTAGAGATGAGATCGACTGATTAGAATATACACACGCTTGCATAAACGCTTGCTTGTCTTGTTTTTTGTCTTCTCCCTCACCTGCTTCGCTCTCCAGCGGTAGGTAAGGTGAGTAAGCCCAGGAGGGGCCACCCCCCTGGCTAAGTTTCTGATTGTGATTGGTATCAAATGATAGAGAAGGAATGGTGTTTGAGGTTCGAGGTTTGATTTTGCGGGTACTAGACGCCTTTCGGCCCCAGGGGGCCACCCTGTCGGGCCAGGGGATATCCTCCCCACCGGGTCCTAGTGGGGGGCCCTCCATGACGCACCTCCTGCCTGGTGGCGGAGTCCCCCGGGTTCACAGGGCTCGGAGCCCCGTCCCTCCCCGGCTTCTCCTTTTCGCCACTCCCTGGTCAGTGCATCACTTAGCAGCCGTGGCTGCAGGCGCTTACCCACCGTGTCGCCCCCCGAATGCGTGGTTGCCTGGGGCGCCGGCGCTGCTGGGCCCGTGCTACTGGCTTGTCGCCAGTGGGACCCCCGTGGGCTGGCGCAGAGGCTGCCCACCCTTGGGGCTGGTGCGTGGCGCAGTGCGCCACTACTGCCTTGGCAGGTGCAGTGCCCTGGTCGTGTGTGCGCGGCTCTCGCGGCCGGTTCGGGGAGCTGGGGCCGGTACCTGGTATCGCGTCTTCCCTGTTTCCCCCTTCCCGCCCCGCGTGTCCTGCGCTGTGTGTGGCGGGCTGTCCCTGGCGGGTCCCTCAGACGTTGGTCTTGGGCTGCGTGCGCTGCGGTGGTTGGCGTGTGTGGACCCTTTGGACCGTGTATGCACACCTTACAAACAACATACCAAAAAATGCCGCTACATCTGTATCCACAGTCACTTCGCATATACGGGCACGGTGTATCTTCAATCAGGGTCATTTTGCTTAAAGCTCAGACCTGTCATGAGGACCTGTCATGTTATGCCTGATTCAGGGCTCCACCAACCACACTTAGTGATGCTAGGTCAATCAAGCTGAAATGATTATATGACGATTCTCAGAATCATATATGGCAGTTTGCCTTGGGGTTCTGTGTTTGCTTTGGAAGCTACTTGTTGTTTATCCCCAAGGGGTAAACTACAGGTTGCTTTCGAAAGCAGGGTGTAGCTGACCGCACACATCAACATGTCTCTTCCTGCTTTTCAATTGTTTTCTTTTCTTCTCCTTCAAAGCCTCCACATATGTCAACTGAAACAACTTCCCTGCTTCTACAGGAACTCCTCGGCACCCTCGTGGCCCAGTGGCCTAATGAAAGCCACACCACTATATAGAAAGTTAGAACAGGCTTTCACTGTTGAATGCTTTGATGATATTGTTTGGTTTGTGCCTCTGCTTGCTCCTGCTGCTTCTCAATGTAGCTCAGGTTTTCGAAATAAATATGTTTTGATAAAATCAACCATAAAACGAAGTACCCACAGTGCAAGCAGGGGACCAGAGGATCGAATCCACAACATGAAGGGCTGCAGTCAAAGAAGATAGTGTAACTACAAAGTAAACTCACAACAACTACAGATTTATGAAAAGATAGTAAGAAACTATCCTACAATCATGTGAAAATTGCCGACATGGGCACTCTCTCTTTTATAGTGCCATCTAGAGATGTGCACTTCTTGTTTTGGGTCCCATAGATGCTGAGGTGGCATGGTTTGTGGCGCTGAGGTCACTGCCATGTCGCATGGGACCTTCCTACCTTGCTAGGCTGACTGGGAATTGAACCCGGGACCTCTCAAAAAGAAGTGTCTCAGCCCCCTAGGGTGCAGACCACTAGGATAGCTAAGCATTCATGAGAAAATATAGAAGAATGTATAGGCTCTGGATTAATGTCAGCGCCTCAGTCAGTCCAGAAAATGGTGAATAAGTCCAATCAGCTGGGGGGTCAGGGGGCCACACAATATCCATAGATCAATGCTTGGTTTGATAGGTCAAAATGTCTTGTCACCCCTTTTGGATAGGCCAATACTAAGATAAAAATGTGATATGCCTTTAGGCCTCTCTATGACAACTAAAGCTAACCTTTTGGCAGGGAAACACACTTTTTCCTACTCCCCCCTTGTGCTGTGGTGGCCACCACTGTTGCATTTGAAAGGCAAAAGGGAATTTTTCTTGACCTCCTGATGGCTTCACCATCTTTTTTAAAATTTCCTATGACATCCCTGATATCGGAAAGAAGGCGCTGCGTCAGGGCAGTTGCCAGTTTTTGCTTAGGCATAACAGACACCTACAGCTCCCACTGCGCTCATTGGCGTTGACCGGGCAGCTGTGGCTTGGTAGGGGGTCAGAATGGGCACGCCAATTCATATGTGCATACACCTGTCCCTCCAAATAGCAAAACGCAATGCAATACCCAAACCCCAACGCAGGATACGATCAGGGCACGCTGTCTGGGGTCTCGTTGAACCTGCTGACTGACCTGATCTTTCCTTAGTGCGAGGGGGTGGCGTGCAAAATTAATTGCCCTCAAAGGGGTCTTGGATTCTGGACAGTGGTCCAAGAGTCAGCTTTTCGACCAGAACACAGCCTACTCCACTGTGTGCGCTCCAGGATATCTGCAGAGAAGGGACGAAGGGTTGAGGGACTGACAAACCCGCAACGACCCACGCAAACACCCAAAATCAGTCCAATGACGGCCTAGAATATTTCTGAGGGTACACACCTGTCCAGAATCTCCATGTGCATGAAATGCACATTTTTACGCAATTTCCTTTCATCACAGGAATTTTTAAATTCCTGGATTCACACGCAGAGAAAAGCGGCGCGCCGGTGCGCATCCTAATGGGGAGCTGGAAAAGACAGAGAAAATAAGATTATAGCAGTATGACACGTAATAAAAAAAAAACTGACGAGACATGCAATCAATAATAAACGTAGAGATTCCACGTATGCCTGTAGGAGAAATCAAGAAGACAGAATTCAAGAATTCGGAAAAAGCTTCACTGAACAAGGTACAAACCTACAGCTTCTTGTTGCTTCGTATGCAGCATGCACATTCCTTGTCTCGTGTTTCCGCGGATTCGCGTTTGTGCAGCGCAAACATAGAGTAGAAGGACAGATTAGAAGATTCAACCATGATTAGAGATGAGATCGACTGATTAGAATATACACACGCTTGCATAAACGCTTGCTTGTCTTGTTTTTTGTCTTCTCCCTCACCTGCTTCGCTCTCCAGCGGTAGGTAAGGTGAGTAAGCCCAGGAGGGGCCACCCCCCTGGCTAAGTTTCTGATTGTGATTGGTATCAAATGATAGAGAAGGAATGGTGTTTGAGGTTCGAGGTTTGATTTTGCGGGTACTAGACGCCTTTCGGCCCCAGGGGGCCACCCTGTCGGGCCAGGGGATATCCTCCCCACCGGGTCCTAGTGGGGGGCCCTCCATGACGCACCTCCTGCCTGGTGGCGGAGTCCCCCGGGTTCACAGGGCTCGGAGCCCCGTCCCTCCCCGGCTTCTCCTTTTCGCCACTCCCTGGTCAGTGCATCACTTAGCAGCCGTGGCTGCAGGCGCTTACCCACCGTGTCGCCCCCCGAATGCGTGGTTGCCTGGGGCGCCGGCGCTGCCGGGCCCGTGCTACTGGCTTGTCGCCAGTGGTACCCCCGTGGGCTGGCGCAGAGGCTGCCCACCCTTGGGGCTGGTGCGTGGCGCAGTGCGCCACTACTGCCTTGGCAGGTGCAGTGCCCTGGTCGTGTGTGCGCGGCGCTCGCGGCCGGTTCGGGGAGCTGGGGCCGGTACCTGGTATCGCGTCTTCCCTGTTTCCCCCTTCCCGCCCCGCGTGTCCTGCGCTGTGTGTGGCGGGCTGTCCCTGGCGGGTCCCTCAGACGTTGGTCTTGGGCTGCGTGCGCTGCGGTGGTTGGCGTGTGTGGACCCTTTGGACCGTGTATGCACACCTTACAAACAACATACCAAAAAATGCCGCTACATCTGTATCCACAGTCACTTCGCATATACGGGCACGGTGTATCTTCAATCAGGGTCATTTTGCTTAAAGCTCAGACCTGTCATGGGGACCTGTCATGTTATGCCTGATTCAGGGCTCCAACAACCACACTTAGTGATGCTAGGTCAATCAAGCTGAAATGATTATATGACGATTCTCAGAATCATATATGGCAGTTTGCCTTGGGGTTCTGTGTTTGCTTTGGAAGCTACTTGTTGTTTATCCCCAAGGGGTAAACTACAGGTTGCTTTCGAAAGCAGGGTGTAGCTGACCGCACACATCAACATGTCTCTTCCTGCTTTTCAATTGTTTTCTTTTCTTTTCCTTCAAAGCCTCCACATATGTAAACTGAAACAACTTCCCTGCTTCTACAGGAACTCCTCGGCACCCTGGTGGCCCAGTGGCCTAATGAAAGCCACACCACTATATAGAAAGTTAGAACAGGCTTTCACTGTTGAATGCTTTGATGATATTGTTTGGTTTGTGCCTCTGCTTGCTCCTGCTGCTTCTCAATGTAGCTCAGGTTTTCGAAAGAAATATGTTTTGATAAAATCAACCATGAAACGAAGTACCCACAGTGCAAGCAAGGGACCAGAGGATCGAATCCACAACATGAAGGGCTGCAGTCAAAGGAGATAGTGTAACTACAAAGTAAACTCACAACAACTACAGATTTATGAAGAGATAGTAAGAAACTATCCTACAATCATGTGAAAATTGCCGACATGGGCACTCTCTCTTTTATAGTGCCATGTAGAGATGTGCACTTCTTGTTTTGGGTCCCATAGATGCTGAGGTGGCATGGCTTGTGGCGCTGAGGTCACTGCCATGTCGCATGGGACCTTCCTACCTTGCTAGGCTGACTGGGAATTGAACCCGGGACCTCTCAAAAAGAAGTGTCTCAGCCCCCTAGGGTGCAGACCACTAGGATAGCTAAGCATTCATGAGAAAATATAGAAGAATGTATAGGCTCTGGATTAATGTCAGCGCCTCAGTCAGTCCAGGAAATGGTGAATAAGTCCAATCAGCTGGGGGGTCAGGGGGTCACACAATATCCATAGATCAATGCTTGGTTTGATAGGTCAAAATGTCTTGTCACCCCTTTTGGATAGGCCAATACTAAGATAAAAATGTGATATGCCTTTAGGCCTCTCTATGACAACTAAAGCTAACCTTTTGGCAGGGAAACACACTTTTTCTTACTCCCCCCATTGTGCTGTGGTGGCCACCACTGTTGCATTTGAAAGGCAAAAGGGAAGTTTTCTTGACCTCCCGATGGCTTCACCATCTTTTTTAAAATTTCCTATGACATCCCTGATATCGGAAAGAAGGCGCTGCGTCAGGGCAGTTGCCAGTTTTTGCTTAGGCATAACAGACACCTACAGCTCCCACTGCGCTCATTGGCGTTGACCGGGCAGCTGTGGCTTGGTAGGGGGTCAGAATGGGCATGCCAATTCATATGTGCATACACCTGTCCCTCCAAATAGCAAAAAGCAATGCAATACCCAAACCCCAACGCAGGATACGATCAGGGCACGCTGTCTGGGGTCTCGTTGAACCTGCTGACTGACCTGATCTTTCCTTAGTGCGAGGGGGTGGCGTGCAAAATTAATTGCCCTCAAAGGGGTCTTGGATTCTGGACAGTGGTCCAAGAGTCAGCTTTTCGACCAGAACACGGCCTACTCCACTGTGTGCGCTCCAGGATATCTGCAGAGAAGGGACGAAGGGTTGAGGGACTGAGAAACCCGCAACGACCCACGCAAACACCCAAAATCAGTCCAATGACGATCTAGAATATTTCTGAGGGTACACACCTGTCCAGAATCTCCATGTGCATGAAATGCACATTTTTACGCAATTTCCTTTCATCACAGGAATTTTGGAATTCCTGGATTCACACGCAGAGAAAAGCGGCGCGCCGGTGCGCATCCTAATGGGGAGCCGGAAAAGACAGAGAAAAAAGGATTATAGCAGTATGACGGGTAATAAAAAAATAACTGACGAGACATGCAATCAATAATAAACGTAGAGATTCCACGTATGCCTGTAGGAGAAATCAAGAAGACAGAATTCAAGAATTCGGGAAAAGCTTCACTGAACAAGGTACAAACCTACAGCTTCTTGTTGCTTCGTATGCAGCATGCACATTCCTTGTCTCGTGTTTCCGCCGATTCGCGTTGGTGCAGCGCAAACATAGAATACAAGGACAGATTAGAAGATTCAACCATGATTAGAGATGAGATCGACTGATTAGAATATACACACGCGTGCATAAACGCTTGCTTCGCTTGTTTTTCGTCTGCTCCCTCACTTGCTTCGCTCTCCAGCGGTAGGTAAGGTGGGTAAGCCCAGGAGGGGCCACCCCCCTGGTTAAGTTTCTGATTGTGATTGGTATCAAATGATAGAAAAGGAATGGTGTTTGAGGTTCGAGGTTTGATTTTGCGGGTACTAGACGCCTTTCGGCCCCAGGGGGCCACCCTGTCGGGCCAGGGGATATCCTCTCCACCGGGTCCTAGTGGGGGGCCCTCCATGACGCACCTCCTGCCTGGTGGCGGAGTCCCCCGGGTTCACAGGGCTCGGAGCCCCGTCCCTCCCCGGCTTCTCCTTTTCGCCACTCCCTGGTCAGTGCATCACTTATCAGCCGTGGCTGCAGGCGCTTACCCACCGTGTTGCCCCCCCAATGCGTGGTTGCCTGGGGCGCCGGCGCTGCCGGGCCCGTGCTACTGGCTTGTCGCCAGTGGGACCCCGTGGGCTGGCGCAGAGGCTGCCCACCCTTGGGGCTGGTGCGTGGCGCAGTGCGCCACTACTGCCTTGGCAGGTGCAGTGCCCTGGTCGTGTGTGCGCGGCGCGCGCGGCCGGTTCGGGGAGCTGGGGCCGGTACCTCGTATCGTGTCTTCCCTGTTTCCCCCTTCCCGCCCCGCGTGTCCTGCGCTGTGTGTGGCGGGCTGTCCCTGGCGGGTCCCTCAGACGTTGGTCTTGGGCTGCGTGCGCTGCGGTGGTTGGCGTGTGTGGACCCTTTGGACCGTGTATGCACACCTTACAAACAACATACCAAAAAATGCCGCTACATCTGTATCCACAGTCACTTCGCATATACGGGCACGGTGTATCTTCAATCAGGGTCATTTTGCTTAAAGCTCAGACCTGTCATGAGGACCTGTCATGTTATGCCTGATTCAGGGCTCCACCAACCACACTTAGTGATGCCAGGTCAATCAAGCTGAAATGATTATATGACGATTCTCAGAATCATATATGGCAGTTTGCCTTGGGGTTCTGTGTTTGCTTTGGAAGCTACTTGTTGTTTATCCCCAAGGGGTAAACTACAGGTTGCTTTCGAAAGCAGGGTGTAGCTGACCGCACACATCAACATGTCTCTTCCTGCTTTTCAATTTTTTTCTTTTCCTTCAAAGCCTCCACATACGTCAACTGAAACAACTTCCCTGCTTCTACAGGAACTCCTCGGCACCCTGGTGGCCCAGTGGCCTAATGAAAGCCACACCACTATATAGAAAGTTAGAACAGGCTTTCACTGTTGAATGCTTTGATGATATTGTTTGGTTTGTGCCTCTGCTTGCTCCTGCTGCTTCTCAATGTAGCTCAGGCTTTCGAAATAAATATGTTTTGATAAAATCAACCATAAAACGAAGTACCCACAGTGCAAGCAAGGGACCAGAGGATCGAATCCACAACATGAAGGGCTGCAGTCAAAGGAGATAGTGTAACTACAAAGTAAACTCACAACAACTACAGATTTATGAAAAGATAGTAAGAAACTGGTCGTGTGTGCGCGGCGCTCGCGGCCGGTTCGGGGAGCTGGGGCCGGTACCTGGTATCGTGTCTTCCCTGTTTTCCACTTCCCGCCCCGCGTGTCCTGCGCTGTGTGTGGCGGGCTGTCCCGTCCGGGTGTCCCTTATTCTCGCTCGCTGGTACGCCATTCCATGCGGTCTGTGCGTTCTGCGGGCTCGGTCCGGTCGCCCTTCTGGTATATTTGCCGCGTGTCTTTTGTGTGTGTGTGCGCTCGCGCTCCTGCGGCGTCCGCTCCCCCCCCCCTCTCCTTGATGGTGTGGCGCGCGCACTATGCGCGGTTCGGGATGCTGGGCGCTGGTGGGGCCGTTCCACGCGGTCGGTGCCCCTCCGCGTGTCCTGCCTCGGTCCGGTGCTCCGTTTGGCTTGCGGGGGGGGGGAGGGCGTCCCGGTCTCATTTCCCCCCTACCTGGCTTGGGGCTGTGCGCTCCCTGTGGGCTTAGTCTGCGCGTGTAGGGAGTTCCAGCGCCTGGGGTTTGGGGGGGGTTGGGCGGCCTGTGCGCCGTACCCCCCGACTGTGCGGCCGGGGGGGGCAGTGGGGCGGGGCGTGGCCTTGCCTCGGGCCGTCCCTCTTCCTTCCCTGGGCAGGCATCAAAGCGGGTGTCCTTGGCGTCGCTCTGGCCATGGAGGGCGTGGCCCCCATACCGCTGCGGTTCGTGCCCGTCTTGCTGTCCCCGCGCGGTCCGTGTGGCGCCCTGGCGTGTTGGCGTGGGTTTGCTTGTTCTTCGTGGTTCCTGCGGGAGCAGGCGGCTGGGGCGTGGGGGCGGGCCCTGCTCCGGCCTACCTCTCGGGCGCTGCGGTCCTGGCGGGGGGAGGGGGGATCATCCCCTCTGCCTCAGGGGGCTGGGGGCCGGCGCCCCCCTGGCTTGCGGGCCGCTGGGGGGGGGTGGGGGGACAGGGGGGGGGCGCGCCGTGGCCCTCCCGCTCTCTCTCTGGGGGGGGCGGCCTGCGGCTCCCTACCCAGCCCCCCGTTCGTCGCCGGCACATGCTCCCCTGGCGTACGCGTTCGGGTGCGGCCTGCCGCCGGCAGGCCAGCCTGGCGGGAGGGGGGGGGATGGGCGGCCCGTGAACCGCCCCCCCAGAGGCTCCGACAGACCCGGGCAACATTGCGGGCGTCATTTGCGATGCTCTGGTCATGGGGGGCGCGGCCCTCATACTGCTCCAGTTCGTCGTCGCGTGGCGCTCCCAGGCGTGGCCCGTGCGTCGTTCTGGCGCGCTGGTGCGGGCTTGTCGGCGGGTCGTGACCCCCGCAGGAGCAGGCAGTGGGGGGCGCGGGGGCGCGCGGGGTGCGGATCCAGCTGCGCCCCCCCCCAGGGCGTCACGGTGCCTTCCCGGGGAGGTGGCACGTCTCCTCGGCCCCGGGGTGGGCGGAGGGTTGGCGCCCCCGCGGCCCGCAGGCCGGGGGGGGAGCGGGGGGGAGAGGGTGGGGGAGGGGGGGCCGCGCCGCTGCTCTCCGCCCTCTGACCCGTGGGGTGGCCCGCGGCCCCCGTCTCTGCCACCCTTCCTCTCTGGCGCGCCCCCCCGGGGTATACACGTGCAGTCCAGGTTGCTGGGCAGCCGTGGGCGCCAGGCGCGGCCCGGTTGGCCACCGGTGGGTCAGTGTGGCGGGGGGGGGGGGCGGGGAGGTCTTCTCGCCCCGGTCTGTCCCCCCGCCTCCTCCAGGCTGGCACCAGAGTGGGCCGCTTCGTTTGCGCATTCCTGAGGACCGCCGGTCCGTTGCCGGTCGGCAGCGGGTAATGCGGGAGTGAGCCGGTGGTCCACCAGGGGCGCTTGGCGCGCGGCCGCGCTTGCCGCGGTCGTGGTGTCCCCCCCCCGGGTGCAGCGCGCCCCCCGGGGGTGCGGGGCCGCTGTCTCCCCAGCCGGCCTCCATCCGCCCATGGGCTGGGGGGGGGGGGGGGAGGGGGGGGAGTCCCCTGGTCCCCGGCGGCCTGGTGGTTCTGGCCCTGGGGAGCCAGCCGCCGACTGGGGGGGCGCACTCTTCCCCTGCCTCCCTCTACCCTTTTGGGTGCCGGACCCTCGTGCAGGCCCTCGCTCGGGCCCCCCGCTCCCCTTGCCGTCGCCAGGCGGTGCCGGCTGGCCGGGGGGGGGGGGGGGGGGCTGAGTGCTAGGGGCGGCAGTTTGGGTCAGCCGTCAGCGGTTAGTGGGCTGCGGGGCAGTGGGCCTCCCCTCACGCTCGTTGCCCCTGTCCTGCCTCCCACAGGAGGTGGTGTGCGCCCCTCCGTCACGCTGTGGGGGGGTGAGGGCGTGGGTTGGGGGGCCCGGCTCCGCCGGGGGGGGCGTCCCGTGGCACTGTCCCCCTCCCACCCCCTCGCGCCCATCGCCTGGCCCGACGGGGCGCGGCCGTCACCTGCGTCGTCGCTTGTGTTGGGGCTGGGGCTGGGGCAGTGGTGGGGGAGCCAGTTGGTGTCGTCCGCAGCCGTGATGCGGAGCACCGCCCCCCCCTCTAGGAAGGCCAGCCACGTCGGCTCTCTTCGGGCCAGGCCGCCCAAGTCACCGCCTGGAGGACTCTCCCGTGGTCCTCTGGGGCCGCCCACCCCCCTGGTACCTCCTGGTTCCCCCCATCCCTCCGGAGGAGCACGGCATCGAAGGGCCGGTTCCTCATCCCCCGAGCTGGCCCAGCTCAGCCCCCCGTACACCTCCACCACCAGGGAGAGGGCCTCATCCCCAAGGGGGTCCGGGACCGTGTCCCAGTCCCGGTCCCAGGGCCCGGCCCCCCCTGCCCCTTGCGCCAGCTCCCCCTGCGGCCCCTGTGCCTGAGGCGCCGGCGCCGCGCCCCGCCCCCCCGCCGCCGAGGCAGCGGCCATCCGCGCCGGCTCCGCCCTCGGCGAGAGGGGGGCTGGCTGGTGCTGGGGTCGGGGGGGTTGGAGGGGGATGAGGTCTCCGGCGTCAGGGTCGATGTTGTAGAGGTGGGCGTGGTGGTGCTGGTGATGCTGGTGGGTGTGGTGCGCCGGCATTTGTTGGATGCCGGGGGGGATGCACCGCACCGGGTGCACGTCCGGCTGAGGGGGCGCCCCGCCCCCCGTCCCCCTCTCTTCGCTCCGCCCTCCCCCCATGGCTCCCATGCCCCGTTCTGTCTGTCCCCGGGGGCCCACGGCGCCCTTCCCCTTGCCCTTGGGTCCCTTCCCGGCCCCCGCGCCTCTGTTCTCCTGTCCGTGCCGTGGGTGCTGCTCCCTGTCACCCGCATGCTGGCCTGCATTGCCGGCGCCCGTGCCCTTCTTGTGCCCCTGCTCATGCCCTTGGCTGCGCCCACGCTCGCAGACGGCGCCTCGCTCCGCTCCATGCGCTCCGTGGCCGCCCGCCTTGGCGCCCTGCTCGCGCCCCTGCGTGTCCTTCCCGTGTCCTTGCCCCTTCCCGGCTCCCTGTCCCGCGTCGCGCCGTCCGCTACCCGCGCTCTGTCCCCCTCCGCTGCCGCTGGCCTCGGCGCCTTGCCCGCGTTTTTGCCCTCCCTCCTTGCCGCGTGTGCCCTGGCCTGCCCCCTGCGTGTGTCCCTGGGCACTCCCCCTGTTGCCTCCTGTCCCCCGCTCCGCGCTCCCGTGGCCGGCACCCTGCCCCGCCTGTGCGCCGTCCCCCCCCTGCCAAATCACGCGCCAGCCGTCAGGCTGCCGCTGCAGCTGCGGCAGCGTGACGCCCGGCGGCGAGAGCTCGGGCGCCAGGGGGGCGGACGTGTCGCGTCCGCCCCGTGGGGAAGGCGGCCTTCCGGGGGGAACGGCTCCGGGGGACTGGTGTGGGTGTGGCTGGGCTTCGCCACCTCCCTGCCACTCGCTGCGGCTGCGGCGGCTCCCAGCGAGGCGCCCGGGGCCCGCGCGGGGTCCGTCCCTCGCGCCAGCGGCGTGCTGGGGGCCGCGGCATGGCTGGCCGGGGCGGTGGCGCGGGTCGCCGGGGTCGCCGTCTCAACTCCTTGTGCACTCTCCCCGCCCCCCTCTGCGGCTGCGGTAGCCCCAGGTGGTGGTGCGCCGTGGAAGATGGCCCAGTAGGAGTGGACCGAGAGCCATTGGACGGGTGCCGGGAGGGCCTTGATGAAACGGGCCTCCACGTGGTTGGGACCCGGGGCCTTGCCATCGGCCTTGTCCAGGGCGGACTGGAGGTCCTGCATGGAGTACTGCTGGACCTTGGCACAGGCCCCGTCAGGAACCCAGGGCATGTGGCGGCTGAGGACCGCCTGGAAGCTGAAGAGATCCACCGGGCGTTTGAGGTTTGAGGTTTGGGGTTTGATTTTGCGGGTACTAGACGCCTTTCGGCCCCGGGGGGCCACCTGGTCGGGCCAGGTGATATCCTCCCCACCGGGTCCTAGTGGGGAGCCCTCCAAGACGCACCTCCTGCCTGGTGGCGGAGTCCCCCGGGATCACAGGGCTCGGAGCCCCGTCCCTCCCAGGCTTCCCCGTTTCGCCACTCCCCGGTCAGTGCATCAACTTGCAGCCGTGGCTGCAGGCGCGTACCCACCGCGTCGCCCCCCTAATGCGTGGTCGCCTGGGGCGCCGGGGCCGCCGGGCCCGTGCTACTGGCTTGTCGCCAGTGGGACCCCCTTGGGCTGGCGCGGAGGCTGCCTAGGCTAGGGGTTGGGGCTTGGCGCAGTGCGCCACTACTGCCTTGGCGGATGCAGTGCCCCGTCCGTGTGTGCGCGGCGCTCGCGGCCGGTTCGGGGGGTTCGGGCCGGTACCTGGTGTTGTGTCTCCCCCGTTTCCCCCTTCCCGCCCCGCGTGTCCCGCGCTGCGTTTGGCAGGCCGTCCCGTCCGTGTGTCCTTTACCCTCGCTCGCTGGTACGCCATTCCACGCGGTCTGTGCGTTCCGCGAGCTTGGTCCGGTTGCCCTTCTGGTAGTCCCCGCGTGCCCTTTGCGTGTGTGTGCGCTCGCGCTCCCGCGGCGTCCGCTCCCCCCCCCCCCTGGGTGGTGTGGCGTGCGCACCTCGTGCGGTCCTGGCACTGGGCGCTGGTAGGGCCGTTCCCTTGGGGCTGTGGGGGTGGCGGAAGGGCGTTCCCAGGAGGGGTGCCTTCCACTGTGGCGAGGGGCGTCTGGGGTCAGGCGCTCCCCCTCCCCCGACTGCCCGTCCACTGGGCGGGCTGTTGGGGTCCGCTAACCACGTGCTGTGGGCGCGGGCTTGTGGGTGTGGGGGCTTTACACTGTCCTCTTGGCCTGCACGCCCTGTGGGGCCTGTGGGCCGTCCCCCTACCTGGTTTGGGGCTGTGCGCCCCCCTGAGGGGGGCCTGTAGGGGGGGGGTCGCTCTGCCTCGTTCCGTCCCTCTGCCTTCCCTGGGCAGGCAACAAAGCGGATGTCACTGGCGTCGTTCTGTCCATGGGGGGCGTGGCCCCCCATACCACTCCGGTTCGTGCTCGCCCGCCTTCACTGGGCGCGATCTGTGCGGCGTCCTGGCGCGTTGGCGCCAGTTCCTGTGGGAGCTGGCGGCTAGGGCGGGGGGGCGGGACGCGCTCCGGCTCCTCTCTCAGGTGGGGGGAGGGGGACCATCCCCCCTGCCTCGGGGGGTGGGGGCGGGGCCCCCGCGGCTTGCGGGCCGGTGGGGGGGGTGGGGGGGGGGCATGTCGCGCCGCGGCTTCCCTGCTCCTCCTCTCGGTGGCGGCCCGTGGTTCCCCACCCCCGCCCCCCTCTTGTCGTTGGCGCACTCCCCCCCGGCGTGCGCGTGCGGTCGGGGTCGCGGGGCCGCCCCTGGGGTGGGGGGGATTAGGGGCGGCCCGTGGACCGCTCCCCCGGGGGCCCCTGCAGACCTGAACCCCCCCTCTGCCCTCCCCGAGTGGGCTGTGGTCATGGGAGGGTCATGGGAAGCGCGGCCTCCATACTCTTCTGGTGCGCCGCCGTGCGCCGCCCCCAGGCTTCGTCCGCGCGCTGCTCCGGCGCGCTGGTGTGGGCTCGCCTGTCGGCCGCGACCCCCGCGGGAGCAGGCGGCTGGGGGCGCTGGGGCGCGCGGTGTGCAGGTCCAGCCGCACCCCCCCCCCCCGCATTGCGGTCCCTTCTGGGGGAGGGGGGCGTCCCCTCGGCTCCGGGGAGGCGGAGGGTCGCTCCTGTGGTTCTCAAGCTGGGGGGCGGGAGCTGCAAGGGGGGGGGGGTGGGGGGGGCGCCCCCCCGCCCCCCCGCCCCGTCGGGCGTCGGCCTCCCGTCCGTTGTCTCCAGCGTGCCCCCGCGGGGTATACTCGTGCCGTGGGGGTTGCCGGGCAGCCGCGGGCGTCGGGCGCGGTCCGGTCGGCCGCCAATGGGTCAGTGCGGCGGCGGGGGGGGGGGGGGGGATGGGTTAGGAATCCCCCCGCCCTGGTTCGCGCCGCCGTCTTCCCCAGGGCTGGCCTCTGAAGGGGCTGCTTTGTTTGCGCCGTCCTGGGCGCCGCCGGTCCGCCGTCAGCAGGCAGCGGGCAGGGCGTGCGGGCGCTTGCCCCGGCCGTGGTGCCCCCTCAACCCGGGTGCAGCGGCCTCTTTGGGGGGGGTGCGAGGGCGCCGTTTCTGCGGTCTGCCTCCGTCTGCTCTTGGGCCTGAGGTAGAGGGGGGGGGGGGGAGTGGCGGGGGCCCTCCGGTCCTCTGGCGCCGCCCCCCTGACGACCGAGGGGGGGGCGGCCTGGCGGTCCCAGCCCCGGGTGCCAGCGGTCGGCTGGGGGGTGGCACTCTTCCCCCGCCCCCCTCTACCTAGAGTCGGACCCTCGTGCAGGCCCTCGCTGGGGCCCCTCGTCCCCCCCGCCGTCGTCGCGCGGCGCTGGCCGGCCAGGGGCGGCCGTGAGGGTTAGCAGTCAGCGGTTAGTGGGCTGCGGGGCAGTAGGTTCTCCCCCGCGCTCGTTGTCTCCGCCCTCCCTCCCGCGGGAGGTGGCGCGCGCTCCTCTGTCAAGCCGTATCGTGGGGGGGGCGTGGGCCGGGGGGCCCAGCCCCCCCCCCCACTTTCTCGCGTCCGCCGTCTGGGCCGTCACCTGCGCCGCCGCTTGTGTGGGGGCTGGGGCTGTGGCGGCGTCGGGCTGCGCCGGCGGTAGCGCCAGTGGGCGGGGGCGCTGCGCAAGGCCTGGGGGAGCCAGTTGTGAGCGTCTGCGTCCGTGATGCGGAGTACCGCTCCCCCTTCCAAGAAGGCTGGCCACATCGGCCTCCTGTCGGGCCACGCCGCCCGGATCACTGACCTGAGGACCCTCTCGTGGTCCTCTGGGGCTGCTCACCCCCCCAGGGGTACCTCCTGGTTTCCTCCATCCCTCACGAGGACGACGGCATCGAAGGGCCGGTTCCTCAACCCCCTGGTGGTCCCCTGGTTGGCCCAGCTCAACCACCCGTACACCTCCCCCACCAGGGGGAGGGCCTCATCGAACAGAGGGTCCGGGACTGTGCCCCAGTCCTGGTCCCAGGGCCAGGCCCCCTCTGCCCCTCGCGCCGGCTCCCCCTGCTGCCCCTCTGCCTGCGGCACCAGTGCCGCGCCCTGCCCCCCCCCCGCCGAGGCCATCCGCGCCGGCTCCGCTCTCGGCGCGGGGGGGGCTGACTGGTGCCGGGGTCGTGGGGGTTGGGGGGGGGATGAGCTCGCCTGCGTCAGGGTTGATGTTGTAGAGGTGGTGGTGGTGGTGGTGGTAGTGGTGGGTGTGGTGCGCCGGCATCTGTTGGATGCCGGGGGGGATGCACCTCACAGGCTGCACGTCCGGCTGCGGGGGCGCCCCGCCCCTCGCCCCTCTCCCTTCGACCCGCCCTCCCCCCCGGGCTCCCATGCCCTGTCCCGCCTGTCCCTTGGGGCCCGTGGCACCCTTGCCCTTGCCCTTGGGCCCCCTTCCGGCCCCCTGCCCGTGCCGTGGGTCCCGCCCCCTGTCACCCACGCCCTAGCCTGCCCGCTTGCCCACGGTCCCTCTCTCCGCTCCCTGCACCTGGGCGCCCTGCCCGCGCCCCTGCGTGCCCTTTCCGTGCCCTGGCCCCTTCCCGGCCCCCTGCCCCGAGTCGCGCCGTCTGCTGCCCGTGCTCTGCCCCCCTCCGCTGCTGCGCCATTGCTTCCTGCCGCGCGTGCCCTGGCCTGCTCCTTGCGCGTGCTCCTGGGCACTTCGCCTGTCGCCTCCTGTCCCCCGCTCCGCGCTCCCGTAGCTGGCACGCAGCTCTGCCTGCGCGCCGTCCCCTCCCTCCTGGACCACGCGCCGGGCGTCCCGCTGCCTTTGCAGCTGCGGCAGCGTGACGCCCGGCGGCGAGCGCTCGGGCGCCAGGGGGCGAACTTGCCGCGTCCAGCCCGGGGGGAGGGGCTTTGGGGGGAACGGCTTGGGGGGGCTGGTGTGGGTGTGGGTGGGGTTGGTGTGGGCGCGGTACTTCGCGCCCTCCCTGCCCAGTGCTGCTGCTGCGGCGGCCGCCGGCGAGGCGCCCGTGGCCCGTGCAGGGTCCTTCCCCTTGCTTTTGTGGCGTGCTGGGGGCCGCGGTGTGGCCGGCCGAGGCGGTGGCGTGGCTCGCCGGGGCCGCGGTTGCAACCCCTTGCGCGCCCTCCCTGCTCCCCTCTGCGGCTGCCGCAGCCCTCGGCGATGCGCCCGGTTCCTGCGCCGGGGCTACCCCCCGTGTCGGCGGCGTACCGGGGGCCGCGGTCGGGGCCGCGGCGTGGCTCGCTGGGGCTGCGGTCTCCGCTTCCCGCGCGTCTGGGGCCCCCTCCCGGGGCTGGGCGGCAAGGCTTGCTGCTTGGGCGGCGGGGGCGCTCACCTCGGCTGGCTCAGGCTCCTGGGTGGACGGTCCGGTGCAGGCGGAGGCCGCCTGGGGCTGCCCAGCCGGTGGCCCGACCAGCACCGCAGCCTCCGCCAGCCTCCGCTCCTTGCGCTCCGCGGGGGTCTCCCCCGTCCACTCCGAGGAGAGGGGGGAGCGGGAGCGGGACTAGCGGTGGTGGCGGTCGTCCTGCCGGGGGGAGCCATCGGAGTCTGCCATCACTGTTATCCTGGTAGGCATGCGTGGTGGCAGGTGCGCCCTTCCCACTACATCCCGGTGCATCAGTGTCGTGCCGTGGGCAGTGCCGTGCGGTGCTCTGTGGGTGGGAGGGGGGGAGGGGGTGGGGGGCCGGCTGTGGCGTCAGCCCCGTACGGGCAGGGGCCGGCGGCCATCCATCGACATTGGGAGTGGAG
The DNA here is from genome assembly GCA_964036045.1 of Eutreptiella sp. 'Long Island Sound 2002'. NCBI lineage: Eukaryota > Euglenozoa > Euglenophyceae > Eutreptiales > Eutreptiaceae > Eutreptiella > Eutreptiella sp. 'Long Island Sound 2002'. The sequence continues at coordinate 95,768,293 of OZ038382.1, read as the reverse complement.
GCGGGGCAGCCACACGGCCCACCCGCCGCGCCACAGCTCCCAGTCTGGGGCAGGGCTCAGGGCCCTGGGCCCCCGGGGGTCGTCGGGTGGTGCCGGGGGGAGCCGCACTAGGTGGACCCCCGTAACGGCGGTGACGTCCTGTGTTCACAGGAAGGTGTGTACCCCGTCCCGCGCCGCGGGCGCCGGGAGGGGGGGGCGGGGTACGAGTGCTGCCCCATAGAGGTAGGTGGGGGTGATCCCCAGGACCTGTTCCGGGTCCCCGCTAGTCGCGACGACGAGGAGGAGCAGGGGGGTGCCAGGACACTCTTGCCAGAGGATCTGCCCCTTGTGGTGGGCACCCATGGTTCTGGAGAGGGGGGGGGACAGGTCTGGGTTGGCCCAGCCGCGGGGCACGTGCGTCGCTGGCGGGAGGGCGGGGCACCAGCTGGGCTCCCTGGGGAACGCCTCGCATATGATGGCGTACAGGGGGGTCGGCCTGGTGCCGTCGTACACCGGGTTGGTCGGCCGGGGGCGGGCGGGCGCCTCGTTGGCGCCTTCCACGAACAGCGTGATTCCCCCCACCTCCAGGTCCTCGTCCAGTGGGTGTAGAAGGTGGAGCGCCGCACCCAGCTCGGACACTCCCCCCGGGTATGTGGCCCGCGCCTGGTTCAGGTACGGGGCCGTGTCCCCGGGGTAGCGCGTCCTGGGGGCGTGCAGCAGGGCTGGGGCGCTGCTGCGGAGGGACATGGCAGACCCCGCTCCCGTCAGCCACAGGGTGTCCCCCATGGACAGGGGCCGGCCCGACTGGTTGGACTCATGCCACTCCATCCAGTGCCCGTAGAGGGCCGCCTCCGGGCTGATGAGCCCTGGCTGCATGGCGTTCACGATCCGCTGCATTGCCGGGAGCAGCGCGGGGGCCCCTGCTCCGATCAGGGTGCGGCCAGGAGGGCGGTCTCGTTGAGGAGAGCCCTTGCACTGCCCGTCAGGTCACGCCGTGCGACAGCGTGCGTCCCGTGCGCCCCCGCCACCGTGTCCGCCACTAGGCCCTGGACGGTCGCCTCCTGCGCTTTGCGGCGGGCCCTGGCGTGTCCCGGCCCATCCCCCCGTCGGCGTGGCATGGTACTGCGGGCTCTGCAAAGGGCGGCGGCGGGTGGGGGTCAGTGCGCGAACACGTGCGACAGGTGCGCAACGGATGTGGGGTCCTGCAGGTGCACTCGGATCCACAGAAGGGCAGCGCCCGCGGGGCCTGCGCGTTCGTGTGAGGGGGCGTGTGCCCCCTTCGATGCGCCGGTGCAGGGCCTCCTCCTCTGTGCGCCTGCACGGGCCTGCGGGGGGTTTTGGCCAGGGGCACGCGGCCACCTGGGCGCATCGCGCGCACCTGTTGGCGCCTGTTGACGCTACAGAGGACACCATGCCACATTCCCCGCAGAGCCGGCAGGTGTGTGGGAGGTGGGAGGGCGGCGACCAAGGGTCGAGATGGCGGAGCCAGAGGTCGTCCCACCTCTGTCAGAGGGGGTCCCAGATCTCCAGCAGGCGGGCGCGGACGCGGCGCCGGTATTCCCTGCCGAGCGTCTTCCGCTGAACCTCCCGCCACGTGTCGTCGGCGAGAATCCTGTGGTCCTGGAAGAGGGCAATGAGGTGGTCCCACGCCGGGCGGAGGTGCCCTTGCGGGGGGGTTGCCATGTACACGTGGCGCCCGGTGAGGTGGGGCGCCAGTGTATCCCATTGGCACCCGTTTGCGGCGTCCCGGTGGAGGAGGGCCAGTAGGGTGCCGTCCGCGACTGCCTCCCATCCCACTGGCAGCCCTTCGCAGCCGTCCAGCTCCTGGCGCAGCGCGGCTGCAATGTCAGTGGAGAGCATGACGAGCAAGGGCCCCTGGGTGTCGCCCAGCCGGGACAGGGCGTCGTCGTATACCGGCCCCCAAGCTTTGAACTGCGCCACGGCGAGCTGGGCGGCCCCGTCCTCTGGGGGGTGCCATCGGACAGTGGCCGTGGCGTGTCCCCATTTACGTATCTCTGTAGCCCGGAGTACGTTGGCGGTGTGAAGGACGATGCACGGGGGGCGGGCGTCCAGACGATGGAGAACACGTCCCAAGTCTATCCTGTTTGCGGCCCCTGGGCCGCTTGCAGCCATTCCCCCGTCGCCGCGTCCCACGGGTGGTCAGATCCCGCCCCGCGGATCACGGTGGGTCTCGGCTGGGTGTCCGGCCCCCATCCCTCGAGCAGGATGGCGGCGTATCGTTGAACAGGGGTCTTTGGGGCGCGCGTGGCGGCGCACCACTGGCTCCACCTGCGCGTTCACTCCTCACCCACTATGCGTGCCTCCCAAGCAGTCATGGAGCCGCGCCCGATGATCCACAGTGGGAAGAGGGCGTCTTGTAGGTGCTTCGAGAACCCCCCCGGCAGGTCCTGGTACTGGTGGGGGCCCTCTTGTGGCGGGCACTGCAGAGTGCCATTCACGACACGGAGGGAGGCTACGAAGTCCTTGTCAGGGCGCGGGGGAGGGGGGGGGTGGTCGCCCTCCGCCGCGGTGAGCCATCGGTGCGCCCGGGCCGCCCCGCTTAGGAGCTCGCAGAGGAGTTGCTCCAGCCGGTGGTTGCGAAGCTCCCATGCGAAGTCCCCCAGCCGGAGCATGTGGTGGACGAAATCGTCCACAGGGGTCCCTCTCGGCGGGTCGTAGCGGGCTCTGGCGCGGAGCTGCATCCCCGCGTCCTTGGGCACCAGTCCTGAGCAGAAGACTTCCGTCCATGTGGCGCCTGCGGAGCGCCACGGGGCCACCCACAGGGCTTTGTCTCCGGGTGGGAGGTGGCGGGCCACCTCGTGTACCGCCTGGCGGTAGTGGGGCCAGACAAGCAGTGAGTGGGCGCACCCCACGTGCATGTGCACCGGGGTCTACTCCGGGCCGCTGCATTGGAGGCACGGTTGTGGCAGGACGGCGACGCCGGAGAGCCGCTCCTTACGGACGCGGAGCCTGCGCTGCACCGGCGTGTGGCCGTCTCTCGCCCGCGGCGCCCGGCGGTTGGTGGCTGTCGCGGTGAGGTCCCGGGCGTGGACATAGGCTGTGGCGTGGGCCGCGCCCAAAGGTGTGTGTCCTCGGTGCGTCAGCGCATGGTCCGTCTGCGCCCGCTGCGCGACCTCGCCGAGCGCCCGCATCGTGGGGGGCCGTAGATTGAGTTGGATGTCACGGCAGGCGACAATGAGTTGGGCGTGGCCAGGGTCCGGGGGCGTGTTCTGCAGGACGGTGTCCTGGGACGCCGCCCAGTCCCCCTTGTGCAGTAGGGCGTCACTGTGGTGCGAGGTTGCTCGGACGTACCAGAACGGGTGCCCGGTGTGTCGCCCTCGCGCGCACAGGCCGTCCCGGAGCCACGGTAGGGGCATCTGGTTGACCACCTTCGCCGCACCCGCGGGGACCCCCGTGGCCAGCTCGCGATCTGCGTGTCGCAGGAGGTTGAGGATGACTTCGGCGTCCACCGTGTGGACCCATGGTCGGTGGGCGCCGTATTCTAGGGGGAGGGAGGCGACCACCCCCTCCCCGTCGGGCACCGTGCCCGAGATGGCCACCGCCCACGTGCGGGTGAGGTCGGCGGCGAGAGCGACGCTGGTGGCGTGTTTGCAGGGTCCGCCCCCTGACACGTCGGAAGAGGTGTGGTCCCAGGCCTCCGGGATCCAGTAGTACCTGGTGGGGCTGAGCCACCCCGCGTTGAGGTCGGCGGACTGCCACCGGACGTCGGGCTGGCTGGGGGTCAGTTGGTCCACGCTCAGTGCCCTGGTGTTGCCGGGGCTGATCGCCGGGTGGTCGTGCAGCCGGATTCCCGCTCCGGCAATCGTGCATGCCCAGGACCGAAGTGCCGTCACATGTTCCTTGAGCCATGCCGGGCCTCCGCGCTGGTGCACCACCAGGTGTCCCGTGTCCTCTGGCTGGTCCTCCAGCGCGTGCACTGCCATGTGTGGGTCGTGCGGCACCCCCGTAGCTATCAGCAGGGCGGTGCCACGGGGGAGTCCACAGGGCTTTGGCTGGCATGCCCCCAGCTGCACTCGGCCTGGAGCTGCGCTTGCCCCGCCGCTCGGGTGCATTGGTCGTCCGTGGTCACCAACCACAGTGGCGTCGGCGCGTGGGGCCGGGGGCGCAGGGGCTCGGGCCACGCCACATCCGCGTTAGGCTCTCACCGCTCGCTTTCCGCGAGTACGTCGTGGAGGATGTACTCGAGGGCTGCCGGCAGGTGGTGCGCCGCCCCCCGCGTGGGCGGGGATAGGCCGCCCTGGCGGCGGTAGCACCCGACGTGGAGGTGCAGGCCGTCCGAGGTCAACTGTTGGCCGGTGTGGGCGTCCTGCTTAGCCCTTGTGAACCGGACAAGTCTCAGGCGGGGGTCCCGTGTGCCGGTGGTGTGGAAGAGGTGGACCAAGGCGTCGCGCCACCCGGGCTGGTTGGCGGGCTCCTGCTCCCGGCGGCAATAGTGGAGGTGATCATCGGCGCATTGGTTGAGGCATTCCCGCACCGCCGTCGGCCACAGGTCGTCGTTGTCGGGGAAGGGGTGGCGTGGCCCGTGGTCCAGGTCCACCGGGCGTTTGTCATACAGTTCCCAGCCGAAGGGGCGAACCGCGAACATCACGTCGTGGGCCTCTGTGAGGAGCGTTTGGGTGTTCCGGACCCGAACGTTCCAGAGGCCTGACAGGCCCGGGTCCTCTACCTCTATGGCCCCCTGCACGGCTTTCCACCGCTGGGCGATGTCAGCGGCGTGGCGGCGCCACAAATCTATGATGGCGCGCTTGCGGTCAGCCGCCAGAAGTACGCGCAGTTGGCGGACGTCCTCTTCGACGGCGGCTGCTTGCCTGTCCAGCTCCTCCTGTAGCTGACCCGGTGTGGCCGGGCAGACCCCGGGCGACGCACTTCGCAGCTCCTCCGTGAGCCAGAGCGGCGACTCGGACCGGATGCCAGGTTTGCCGCCTGGTATGCCGCCGGTGCGCACGCTGCCAGGGTGTCGTAGCGGAGGATCGCGGCCTGGAGCCGTTTCCTGCTCTCAGGGGGGTCCGCTCCAGCCAGGTCCTTCCCCACCGGGGACAGCTGCCGGCGTCCCCCCACGCACGAAAGGGCATCATGCGCCGCGTGGAGGTGTTCGAACACCTTGTCCACTGCGGCCGCGGGCATGGACCCGTAGGGGTGCTGCTCTGCGGAACCCAGCCAGGGCCCCATTGAGGGCTCATCCTGCGCGGCGGTGACCGCTGCCCACAGGCAGTGTTGGACGGGAGCGGCCCTGGCGTCGTACTGGAGGAGGCGGCCCTCCCTGTGGCTGTAGGGGGTGGGCATCGTCATTTGCCCTGCCGCATTGAGGAGGCCTGGCAGGGCCAGGCAGACCGGGAGGGGGTCCAACCTGATCACCTGGGGGTGACCCGTGCCGCGGGCTCAGACGCGTTCCCGCAGGGACCACAGCAGGAGGGGTTCGTTGACCAGGAAGATGTCCACTCGGTCCCGGACGGGTGGAGCGTGGGGCTCATGTCCTCTGCGCCGCCTGCTGTGGCCCTCCGGAAACCGCAGCCCTCCCGGCCCGCGCGGAAGTGCTTCCTGACCGGGTTGGAGGTGGCATCCATGTAGACGCTGGTGTCGCCTGCGATGACCACCGGGTGTCTCCCACCGAGGCTGCGCGCCGTGGCATACATTTGTATGTCGGCCCAGAACGCCGTCCTTCCCGCCCATGAGGAGCAGCCTGCCTGCGGTCTGTGGACGTTGATGAGGGTGAGGCCTCCCCCGTCCGTGCAGATCTCCAGGGAGGTGGCCTTCCTGGGGACAATTTTCTGTGAAACTGAGCACCTTGTGCTCTGCCACACACTTTCTGCTGACCGCGGTGAGGAGCTAGAAAAGGAATGGTTAAAATAGTGCATTGCCAGATTCGTGCATACCCGTGCATGCATATGGCGCATTAAAGGGTAGGCCACGCGTGTTGCGCACGGCATAACACTTGTTTAGGTTATGCAGGGGCTCTACCCCACGTTTTATGAGAGAACGGGTGGGCTTCCTTAAGCTTGCTTGCTTGCAACTCGGTAAGAGGACACTGTTTTTTTTTCCAGCCTGAGAAGCGTATAATACGTGGAGGCTGGTTAGGTTCGTCAGCCGCTTACGGAGTTCTTCCGCCTTTGCTTTCCGGTGGGAGGATCAGGGTGATTGGTGAAGCAGCAGTTGCCTTCGGCGACTTTCTACTTCTCCGCCCACGCTAAATAGGCCGCTGGTCATAAAATCAACAAACTATACCTCAGCAAGGAGAGGCTACGACAGTCTGACCACATCATCATACACGCTGTGCACGCAAACAGAGCACTCCTTCCCTCCAAGCCCTGACAGGGAAACGCGTAGTGGCGTCCCTGTTAGGCCACAGTCGCTTAGTAGCGCTGTGTTCTCTTGTACTTTCACAGGTGGGCCATTAGGGACTAAGACATGTTCTTCCATGGCACCAAGTAGCGTGTGAGTGTAGGAGTGGTAAGCCTGGATGGGGGCTTGGGCACTGCACTCGCTCATCCTCCGAAGGCTTGTGCCACTGTAGTGAGTGTAGGACCTGTAGTGTGTATCCCACTGTCCCGCCTGTTTCCTGCAATTTTATCAGGGTTTTGGTGGGCAGTGGCAGTGGTAGTCTAGGTTTTGGCCGCGTAGCAAACAGGCGTTTTCATCCCTCATAGCTTTTGGCCACCCCTCCCCTGTGGTAGGCAAGTAGGTAGGAAAACCAATACCTTGGCGTTAGCGCTTGGTATTCCCCCAAGGAAGTCTGGTGCCAGCACAGAAATTGGGCACCTAGGGGCGGAGAGACCCGGGGCGTACCCTGTGGCACCAGGTTCAGCAAGGGTGCAGACATGGGTATAATTAGCACACCATTTCTGCAGCTTACTCATAGGTCCTCAGGTTTAGCACACTCACACACACATAGGCAGGTATAGGAAGGGTTCAGTCCCTAGGCTTCTTCTGAGAAGCAAGCGTTTCAGCGAGCCTCAGCAACTCTCCTCGGTTGTTCTTTGACAGGTAGTCTACCAGAACAGAATTGAGGTATCTTGTAGGAAGCACAAAGGCAGAAAAAGGTTCCCAGGTAGCTTCTTCAACTCCATACCTTTCCCAGAGGGTGAGGCAACGCCACCCTTGGCAATAGCGGTGTCCGATAACCGACTTCACCAGGTAGAAGCCTTCCTTAGCCATCTCCTCAGCATTCATGTCGGGGAGTGCTTCTTCAATTTCCATTGGGCTGGCAGCGCCCTGTAGGTCCAGAGGGGTGATCTCCCCGTCGTTTAGTTCCCATTCTTCCCCGCAGAGGTCCTCTGCGTTGTAGTAGTGCTTGAGCTGTTGAGCAGCGCACACCAGGGTCCCCCCTAGTCGGGGAGAGCACCGCACGGTGATGCGGTGACCATTCACAGATAGGATCTTGTAGGGCCCAGAGTAGAGGTCATCACTGGTGGAGCGTGGCCAGGCGGGTAGCCGACTGTGGTGCACCAGCACTCAGTCTCCCTCTTGGTAGGAGGCGGGCACCCGGTGCTTGTTTTTCTTGTTCCACTGGCGCTCCCTCACTCTCTGGCGCATAGCCTTGGCTGTGTCCACCTTGTCTTGTTACTCCTTCACCTACCTACCCACAGTGGAGTAGGAATCCTCAGGATATGGAGCGTGTAGGAACCACGCCTGGTGTCCCATGAACAGCTCAGGGGGCGAATAGCCAGTTGCCGAACACTCTTGGGAGTTCATCATCAAGGATATGGCAAGGAGTAGTCTCACCCAGTCTTTGGTGCGCTCAATCTTGCACCATATCCTCACGTTCTCTTTGAAAACTCGAATCTGTCGCTCACATTGGGGGTTACTCGTATGAGTATAGAGAATATCCGTTGACACCTGGACATTGAGGGACTTCAGGACTCTCTTGTACCAGCCAGTGTCGGCGTCTGAGTTAATCTCTTTGCGTGCCCCATAGACACAGAACCACTCTTCCAGGAGTATCTTGATGGTCTCCTCGCCGGTGATGTGTTTAGTGCATGGGAACACCCTGGTAAAACTGGTCAGCCCACAGGTTACCACTAGGGCATAGTCATTGCCCGTGAACTTAGGCATCTCCATGTAGTGCACGTAGAGAACACTGTTGGCACAGTGATGGATAGGGAATGTCAAATAGAGACCTCTGTCCCTGATTTCGCCAGGTTTACAGGACCCCCACGGGCACTTGTTGACGATGGGCTGGAGGGCTCTCCGCAGCTGATCGTCCGTCCACGTAGAGCGGAACCACTACATGCACCGCTTCAGGGTACGTTTCGCTCCCACATGACCACTGGACTCATGGGTCCACTTGAGGAGTGCGAGAAGACGGTCCCTAGGCGCAACTATCCGGTCCTCATGCCAGAGGTAGGTGCTGTCCCGCTTCCGCTGCTCCTGGTTAACCAGGGCGGGTTCCAGACGCTTTTCCAGGCGTTTGTAGATGTCCCCAACCTCTTTCAGGTACTCCACCTGTTGGAGTCCATCCAGATGTCTGATCATGGTCATGTTGAGGTCCAAGTGTACATCCATACGGCTGAACACCTCCTTGGCTAGCTCGTCAGAACTGGCACCAATCATGTCGTCAAAGTTTTTGCGGCTGATGTAGTCCGCACACTCGTTCCTGACGCCCTGGATATGATGTACTGACAGCCGTAGCCGGCACAGGTAGGTCCACCAGCGTCTGAGCTTGGCCTCCTCAGATCGGGGTCCCTTCTGGAAGGTGCGGACCGGTTCTTGCTTGCACAGCCAAACCACTGGGTTACTCCCGAACAATCAGGACTGTGAGGATACCACTAGCATACCCGCGAGCACTTCCTGCTCATAGGTAGAGTAGTTACCCCGGGCCTGGTTCCATTTCCAGTTCCAATGACCCAGGGGAACCAGGACCCATGTGACCAAAACACCAATCCCCACGCACGCCACGCTCTAATAGGTCGCCAACGCCGTACAGATGGTATGGAGAAAAACCCCAACACCGCCACACACACACAAACCACGTTAGAAGACACTGCTGCCGCAGCAACGCAGACATTCACCATGGCCAACGAGGTGCACATGTCATTGTCGAGGCCGCCACCCCCGCAACAGCCCACACCCCCACCCTTCCTTTGTCTCACAGGATCACGAAGAGGAGGAAGAAGAGGACCCAGAAAACGAGGAAGCAGGCAAGGAAAAATACCGAGACACACCCAAGGACACAAGTGAGGCAGGGAAGAATACACGCCAGGGAGGAAGGCAGACCAACGGACAGTAGAGGAAAGGGTAAAGAATGCCGCAACGCAGAAGGAAAATAGAGGGTAACCAGCAGCCGAGCGAAGGGACGCCCGCGGGGAAGGGGGCAAAGCCACTAGCCACGGCAAGCACGACACCACGAGGTAGCGCAAGAGAGGGGGCACCAGGGCGACGAACGGAGAGAGGCAGTACCACGCACCACGGCACCACGGCGCACACCGCACCGCCACGCACCCAGCAGCACACAACCACCACACAGGCACCACACACACCAGACGCACCCAAGCCCGGCCGCCCGCCCCACGGACGGGCGGCACACCCACACCAACGCACCCGCGCCCACAGCAAGTGAGCGACTGGCCCTAGCTGACCGCCCAACTGACGGGCAGCCAGGGGAGGGCGAGCGCCTAACCCCAGGCCCCCCATCACAATTAAGCATGGCGCCCCCCCCAGGGACGCCCTAACGCCACTCCTACAGCGCGCAACGACAGCTCGCAAGAGCGCACGCTGTGCAGCCCGTGCTGGGTCCCCACGCCCACACCAACCGCGCCCGGGAAACACAAGTCGCCGAACGGTGGCTGCCCGCCCCAAGGGATGGGCGGCCGGGGGAAGGACAGCGCCTGACACCAGACGCCCCGCACAACGGTGGAAGGCCACCCCCCTGTGGACGGCCTCCCACCACCCCCGCGGCATGCAGCCCCCCGCAGGGCATGCAAGCCAAAGGGACAGTGCTGGGCCCCCATGCCCGCACACCCACGCCCACAGCAAGTGGGTGGCGGACCCCGACAGGCCGCCCTGAGGACGGGAGCTGGGAAGGGCGAGCGCCTAAACTCAGACGCCCCTCAGAACAGCGCAAGGCACCCCCCCCCGGGACGCCCTCCCGCCACACCGACAGCGCGCAACGCTGGCTCGCAAGAGCGCACGCTGTGGGGCTGGTGCTTGGTCCCCCATGCCCACACCACCTGTGCCCCGGACACACAGGCAACGGGTCCTCGCCACGCGCCCCCAGAGACGGGCAGCAGGGAGGGGAACAGCGTCTGACACCAGAAGCCCCCCACAACGTTGAAGGGAAGCCCCCCCAGGACGGCCTCCCTCGACGCCCGCGGCACGCAGCCCCCCGCAGGGCATGCAAGCCAAAGGGACAGTGCTGGGCCCCCACGCCCGCACACCCGCGACCACAGCAAGTGGGTAGCGGACCCCAACAGCGCGCCCTCAGGACAGTCAGCCGGGGGAGGACGAGCGCCTGACCTCAGACGCCCCTCACAACGGCGCAAAGCACCCCACCCAAGGGACGCCCCTCCCGCCACCGCCACAGCGCGCAACGCCGGCTCCCAGGAGCGCGCGCTGTGGGGCCGTTGCTGGAGCCCCCATAACCATACCACCCGTGCCCGGGAAACACGGGCAACGGGTCCTGGCTGCCTGCCCCCAGAGATGGGGGGCCACCAGAGGGACAGCGCCTGACGCCAGACGTCTCTCACAGGATTAGAAGGCCAGCCCCCCCCGGGACGGCCTCCCACCACCCACCCGGCACGCAGCCCCCCGCAGGGCATCGGGACAGTGCAGGGCCCCCACACACGCACACCCGCGCCCACAGCAATTCGGTGGTGGACCCCGACAGCCCGCCCTGAGGCGGGCAGCCGGAAATGGACGAGCACCTCGCCTCTGACGCCCCTGACAGCGGCACGGGGCACCACCCCCGGCAACGCCCTCCCGCCGCCCCCACAGCGCGCAACGCTGGGTCGCAAGAGCGCACGCTGTGGTGCTGATTCCCCGATGCTGCCCCAACCACCCGTGCCCGGGACACGGGGACAACGGGTCCTGGCTCCCCGCCCCCAGGGACGGGCGGCCGGAAGAGGAACAGCGCCCAATACCAGACGCGGCTCACAACAGTTGAAAGCCAACCCCCCCCGGTACAGCCTCCCGCCAACCCCGCAGAACGCAGCCCCCCGCAGGGCGTGCAAGCCAAAGGGACAGTGTTGGGCCCCCACACCCGCACACCCCCGCCTGCAGCAAGTGGGTAGCGGACCCCGACAGCCCGCCCCGAGGACGGCCAGCCGGGGGAGTGCGAGCGCCTGGCCTCAGATGCCCCTCACAACGGCGCAGGGCACCCCCCCGGGGACGCCCTCCCGCCATCCCCACAGCGCGCCACGCCGACTCACAAGAGCGCACGCTGTGGGGCCCGTGCTGGCCCCCCATGCCCACACCACCCGTGCCCGGTACGCACGGGCAAGGGGTCCTGGCTGCCCGCCCCCAGGGACCGGCGGCCGGGAGAGGCACAGCGCCTGACACCAGACGCCCCTGACAACAGTGGAAGGCCGCCCCCCCCGGGACGGCCACCCACCAACCCGGGGGCACGCAACCCTTCACAGGGCATGCAAGCCAAAGGGACAGTGCCGGGCCCCCACATCCGCACAACCGCGCCCACAGCACGTGGGCAGCGGACCCCGACAGCCCGCCCCGAGGATGAGCAGCCAGGGCAGGGCGAGCGCCTGTCATCAGACGCCCCTCACAACGGTGCAGGGGACCCCCCCAGAGGAAGCCCTCCCGCCACCCCTACAGCGCGCAACGCTTGATGGCAAGAGCGCGCGCTGTGGGGCGGGTGCTGGGCCCCCCATGGCAACACCACCTGTGCCCGGGACACCGGGGCAGCGGGTCCGGGACGCCCGCCCCGTGGGACGGGCGTCCGGGAGAGGGACAGTGCCTGACACCAGGCGCCCCCCACAACGGCAGAAGGCCAGGCACCCCGGGGACGGCCTCTCGCAACCCCCCCGGCAAGCAGCCCCCCGCAGGGCATGCAAGCCAAGGGGACAGTCCTAGACCCGCAGGCCCGCACTCCCGCGCCCAGAGCACGTGGGTAGCAGACCCCGACAGCCGGCCCCGATGGCGGGCATCCGGAGGAGGACGAGCGCCTGACCTCAGACGCCCCTCACAACGGCGCAAGGCAGCCCCCCCCCAGGAAAGCCCTCCCGCCACCCCCACAGCACGCAACACCGGCTGGCAAGAGCGCGCGCTGTGGGCCCGGTCCCCGGTACCCCATGGCCACACCACCCGTGCCCGGGACACATGGGCAACGTGCCCTGGCCGCCCGCCTGCAGGGACAGGAGGCCAGAAGAGGGGCGCCGCCTGACGCCAGACGCCCCTCAGAAAGGCGGCCAGCCAACCCCCGGGACGGCCTCCACCGACCACCCCCGCGGAACGCAGCACCCCACAGGGCAAGCACACCCAAGGGACGGTGCCGGGCCCCAGAGCCCGCACGCTCGCACCCGCAGCAAGGGCTGCGGACCCCGACGGCGAGCCCCGAGGGCAGGCAGTCTGGGGAAGAACGAGCGCCAGACCTGGGACGCCCCCCGAAACGGCACACGCCCCCCCCCCCCCCAGGCGTACCCCCCACCACCCCCACAGCACGCAACGCCAGCTCGCAAGAGCGCACGCAGTAGGGCCGGTGCGGGGTCCCCTGTACCACCCACACCGCCCAGGACACAGGGGCAACCAGCCCTGGATGCCGTGCCCGCCCCCAGAGAGTGGTGGCCGGAAGGCGGACGGCGCCTGACACCAGACGCCCCTCACAACGGTGGGCCGTCCCCCCCGGGACGGCCATGCACCATTCCCGCGGCACGCAGCCCCCCGAAGGGCATGTAAGCCACAGTGCTGGGCCTCCACGCCCGCACATCCACGCCAACAGCAGGTGGGCAGCGGACCCCGACAGCCCGCCCCGATGGTGGGCAGCCGGGGGAGGACGAGCGCCTGACCTCAGACCCACCTCGCAATGGCGCAATGCACCCCCCCCGGGGACGCCCTTCCGCCACCCCCATAGTGTCGCACGCTGTAGGACCGGTGCTGGGCTCCCCTAGCCCACACCATCCGTGCCTGGGACACACGGGCAACGAGCCCAGGCCGCCGGCCCTCAGCGACGGGCGGCCGGAAGAGGGACGGCGCCTGACGCGAGACGCCCCACACGACGGTTGGAATGCCTCAGGCGCCCCTCGCAACGGCGCAAGGCAACCTCCCTCCGGGGGGCACTTTGTGCGCGCGAGAGGCGGGGCCGGTGCTGGGTCCCGGACACCACCCGTGCCCGGGACACACGGGCAACGGGTCCTGGCAGCCCGCCCCCAGGCACAGGCGGCTCGGAGAGGGAAAGCGCCTGACACCAGACGCCCCTCGTACCGGCGGAAGGCCACTCCCAACCCCCGGATGAGGGGACTGGCTGCCCGGCCCACAAGCGGGAGGCTAGTGGAGGGAGAGCGCCTGACGCCCCCACGGGCAAGCAAGCGCCCAGCGGAGCCCGGGGAGCAACGCTCGGCACCAGCCCGCGGAGCCAACGTTCAAGGTCCCCAACCCACACCCCACCACGCCCACGGCACGTGCAACGAAACGGGCCGCTACTGAAGCGGTACCAAGAACCTATGGCCCATGGCCCGGAGGCCTGTGAGCCGTCACACCCGTGCGGAAGCCGTTGACACCGGCTGTCAGCGGGATATCCCTGTTCTCTAACCCGCGAAATCTGGAATCCGATTTCTAACCAATAAATCGATAGAGAATAACCATAATTTTATTGTCTTAGGCGATTTTCAGTCCGAAATTGGTGAAATACCCGATTCTAATGTTCCTGAAATCGCCGCCTCATGTCGCCTGTTCGCGGGCTTTCGTCGCCTCTCTGTGGCGAGTTTCCTGAGGGATTTTTGTCGAGTACCTTTGAGGTTCTAAGAGAACCTAAGGGCTGAATCTAGAGGGTTTCCAGTGTACTTTCATCTGGTGTGTTCACCAGAACTTTTCGCTGTTGCGTCTTCGAGAAAATCAGCGCGCAAGCTATTCCGTCGATCGCTCGAACTCATGGTTCTCAAGCACCATGACTTCGGACGGAACCCTACATTCCCCCCCTATGCCTTTCATCCATGGCCCTTTCACGTGGGTATATCACTTTGTATAGGGAAGCGGGCAATGGCAATGTTTTAGGCAGCCTATGGGTCTCGCAAACCCAAGTCGTTTGCGTGCGCAAACGCTCACTTTGTAGCCTTGTGAGCATGAACGTTAATAACCGAACACAATGCTCACAAGACCAAAAGCCCCAGGCCATTTTCGTCTTTCGACCCAATTCAACGATGGCTCCACGCAATTCAATGCGTACCAAAAAGTTCTTTTCGAATGAGGGCAAGTTTTGGTCGAAATTTAGGCCAAAATGGCCAAATCTCTGAGGCTCGTACTTGAAGCCTATGAGGAGTTAAGCCTCAAACAAAAGCAATATGTAAACTAGAGACCACGAATAATATCGTGGATGGCTTCGTTGATTCTTACAACCTTGTCTCCCATTTTCTATAATTTCGCCTTGTGAGCACGCGTGCCATACTGCCTCTTTGCACACGCGCTCATATTCAAGCACTAATGACACGGGTGGGCGGAGACAATCTAACCATAGTGTGCATATTTGAAGGCACCTACTATGGGCCTACTCCAAAAGTGGTTACTCATTTTTTTGCTCCTCAATGACCCAAAGGTATGTACATATCTATATCGCCGATATATGCACTTTTTCCCATAAATAGTGTGCTTCAAGGATCGAGGTGTTAAAAATGTTTTCATTATGCTTTGAACCTCAACCCTTGTTGCAAAAGGGAAGCAAAGCTTCCGTTTGCATCCATGCAAAAGCCCGAGGCTCCTTTCTCTTGTGATACGGAGATACGTTTTTTGGAGGGACCACTTTTGGGTGAATTCTGGCCGTTTTGCCCGGAATTGCCACAAACCCCATCTCCCCCTGATTTCGCCCCCGACGTTGCGTGAGCCACTTGACCAAGGGTAAGGGCAATTCGGAAAGGGCACATAAACCCGCATCGAATGGGGTGTTTCTCCATGTGGCCTCTCCTCTTGAAGGGAGAGTTGTGAGTCACCCAATTTGGGGTATGTTGCCATTCTCCCCCATTTGTGTGTCACTTTCTCCCCAAAGGGGAAAATAGCTAGAGGCGACCATCAGGGTTGGCAAGTGGCATAAATTGGGACCTGAGTCCCATATGTCTATAGCATCTTTGGTTGGAAAGATTCTTGCCGTGCCGAGTGCGGGCCATTTTGGCCAAATTCCGCTGTTTTTGCCATTGTATGCCATATTGGAATTACCATATCTCCATGGGGCACGGGATCTAGCCAGGGGTGAAGTGCGAATGTTGTAGCATATGACGAAGGGTTGGACGCCATTGAGTTCCGTATTTGCTCCTCTGGCTCATCCGGAGTTATTCAATTTTTGGTGCGATCCATGATCTCCCCGTTTGCACCGCATGCTGCTTTCTGCCCCATCCGCGTGTTCATCCCCTCGATGAACAGCAAGCAGCAAGTGTGACAGCAAGCCATAACCCAGGGCATGGGACCAGAGGGGATATCAAGGGCTGTGAATCAAGGCTTGGCACGTCAATATCGCCAAGGTTTCCTACCCTGGACGGTCGCCCGAGACGGCCGATTTTGCCATTTTGGCAATTATGACCCCACTTGACGAACCCGTGGTGCCCTGATGCCGGGACCTCAGAGGGAACCAGGTTGGGTGGGGGCTCCAGAGAGTTTGTAGGCGAAGGGGATAGGGTCAGTTGCCTCGTCCCTACCTCTGGCGTGTCCAGACTAGGGGTCAACTTTGGACATTTCTGAGCTAATATCAGTTTGGGCTGAAACAGCCCATTTTCAGCTACCAACTCCTAGGGGATAATAGCGGGGCCATATCTCTGGGTCAGAGAGGAGTTGGGACCTGCAGTTGAGGGAGCATGGGGAGCCATCGTAGGTTGGCCTTGGAGCACCTTGGTTCCCAGGAGCTCGCCTTCTGGCCAGGCGGGACACCTCCCCTATTGGCAGGGTTTCAGGGTCCGGACTGAGCAGGGCATGGGTTGTGTTTGAGCCCCCGCCCCTGCCAGCCACTGTGAGGGTCGGACCTGGGATTGGGACATGAGTTGGGACTGATTGTCTATTGTCCTGTGATGCCCTCACCCCACTCCAGTCTCAACCCCATGTGTACATATCCTGATGTGTTGCTGTACATACCTTTGTTCCCTTGTTTCAGAGTGGCAAGGATCCTGAAACGCTTTGTCACATGACACGAGCGTATTGATGCCCCTGTGAGCGCAGTGCTTTGCCTGCCTGCTTGCTTGTGCGTGTCACCGCAGCGTCCCGTGGCTAGGCCCCCCACGGGAACGCGTCAAAAGCGTTTCACCGCCGCGGGGTTACCCATCCCTCGCGTGCCACTCGGGGCCACAGGAACCCCGAGCCGCGCAGCGCAGCAGCTCGCAGCCCGCAGCTCGCAGCGCAGCGCAGCGGCTCGCAGCGCCGCCCGGCAACAGCGCCGAGTCCGTGAAGGAAGTGCAGGGACCGGAACTCCGCCATCAACGAGTTCCTTCGGCCGACCAGCAAGGCCGCACTCCCAGCTACAGCAACCACCTCCACAACCACCGGCCGACCAGCACCAGCCGCACTCCCAGTCCAGTGGTACATCACCCACCTCAACAACCACCCCAGGACCACTCCATCGAGGGGAACGATGGTGAATTGGGATGAGGCGGGCAAGACGTGGCCGCAGCCCCACCCCCATGCGGCGCGTCTACTGCGTGGATTGCTCTGGGGGCACCACTACCACCACAGCAATCCCCAGTGCCAAGGCCAAGCCCCGTCCGCTGGTCCTGAGGAAGTCAGGCCCCAGCAGCGACGTGATGTCGGCCCACCGTGGGAGGATGCCAGCCGACCAGGCCAGCTCAAGCAGCAGCGTCGCTCCCCACCAAGGGGATGTGGCGCGCGCCTGCGAGCGCACCTGTGGGGTGCCCTGCAGCTTTCGGGTTGCCCGGCAACGGACCACGCAGCGGAACGCTGCCGTGGAGGGCGCCGTTGGCATCGCCCAGGAGGAGGCCACAGAGTGGGACAGAGGCATGGCCTTCCACGCCTCGACCGTCGCGGCCATCGCGGCCGGTCTCACGGCTGCGGCCGCCCATGAGGCAGCGACTGCCCGGATCACGGGTGAGGTGGCGGCAGCCGCCGAGGAAGCCCGCCTGACCCAGGAGGCCATTGCCTGCAAGGAGGCTGAGGTGAAGGCGCTGGAAGAGGCGCTTGCCCAAGAGAGGGCAGAGAGGGAGGCGGAGGAAAGGGCCCAAGCCGAAGCAACGGCCAAGGCCCAGGCGGACGCCGCCAGGAAGGACGCCATCGAGGCCGCGCGACGGAAGGTCGCTGAGGAGGGGGCCAAGACGGAGGCGGAGCTGGCGGTGTTGGAAGCGGAGAAGGCTCGGCTGCAGCAGATCCAGGAAGCTGAGGCGGCTCGTGCCTGGGAGGAGGCCGAAGGGCGAGCTGCCGCAGCCACGGCCGCCACAATGGTGGAGGCGGAGGCCAAGCTCCGCCGCGGGACTCCCCCGGGAGGATCCGGAGTAAAGACCCTTCGAAAGCCTTTTGAAGGGGACGCCTCCTCCAAGATGGCGCTGGATCCTGAGGAGGTGGACAGGGGCAGCAGTGGGAACAGTGGCCCCACTGCCTACTGACGGAGGAAGGGTAAGGGAAAGACCCCCGAGAGGTCACGGAGGCCAGCGGGTGGACACCCCCACGACTCCGACCCCTTCTTCACCGCCAGCGACAGGGATGAACGAGGCCGCCGACATCGCCGAGGAGTGGCTGGCAGAGGAGGCGGAGACGTCCCCATGGAGCCGGAGGGTGAGAGTGCGGATCTCCCTCCTCCCTACCGGAGCTCGGAGTCTTCCGCGTGCGGGACCGAGACGCCCAGGTGGGGCGACATGGACGAGGATGATGAAATGGACTTCGAGGTAGACACGGGCAAGGGCCAGATGACTTGCATCGCCAGGGTCGCTGCGGGCGCACAGAGGGAGCTGGACATCGCCAAGATCGAGATGGTCAAGAGCGCCAAGGTCGCCACCGCCACCCAGAGGGAGCGGGACATCGCCAGGGGCGAGACCAGGCTGCTGAAAAAGGTCATCAGCGGCCTGCAGCAGAGGTTTAACGTGCTGGAAGGCCGTGGGAGCCTCGGCAGCGACCACCCACCCCTGGAGTCTGGCTCGTCGGACGACGGCTGGGGAACCGGACCAGGTCTAGGCAGACCCCACGCCCCCGGCGGAGCCCCAAGGAGTCGCCCCAGCGCCAGTGCCCCCTCTCTCAGCGCCCCCTCTCACCACAGCGCGGGCCGCCGTAACGAGCGCGTGCCGCCCGGCAGTGGCAGTGAGGAGTGGCGTGATGAGTGGCTCAGGGCTGAGTACCACAACTGCCGTGCTCCACCGCGGACACCGGTACGCCCGCGAGGCCCCGCACCAGACCCGGAGCCAATCCCAATGGCTGGCGGACATTATGGTGGACTCAGGAATGAGGTCCCCAGAGGAGACGTGGAGTGGGATGTCGGCGGAGGTGAGGACCTGGACCTGGACCTGGAGTAGTTTGGCATTAGCCTGCCGCGTGATGTACAACGGGAGGCCGCTGAACGCAGCCGCCGGCGCCGTGATGGGGAGGCATACATGGAAGGAGTACGGCGTGAACATCTGGGTTCAGCGTACAGGGAGGAACCACGGCGTGGCCACGCGGATACTGGGGAGGAGATGGAAGTGGCAGCCGTGGGAGTCCGTGGGAGAGGCCGATGGGAACCTCGGTCGACCTCGCGGCCGGCGTTCATGGTCTCTAAGGCCGCGGATGCCGCCGTGTGGGAAGACCTGAAGGACATTAAGCCCCCAATGTACGATGGCAACCCCCTCAACCTCGACCGCTTCTTGGAGAAGCTGGACGATTGGGGGGTCACCGTCACTGAAGACATGGATCCCGCAGATGCGGAGATATAAGTCTTCAAACAATTCAGCTACCGCCTGCCGGAAGTGCTCCAAGAGTTATACTTCGTGGCGACCAAGGAGGGGAAAATCAAGACCCTCAAGGAAGCCAAGAAGTGGCTCAATGAGCAGGAGCGGCCGGACGCTCCGCAGGTGGCTGCCAAGCGGTGGAAGTCCATCAAGCTTCAGCATGATGGACGGGAGATCCGCCTACGAGATTGACGGGACTTCCGGGGGCAATACACCCCCTTCCGCCGCAACGTGGAGGATTGGGATGTGGGTGACGAGCAGGCCCGCCTGCTCTCCATGCTGCCGGAAGCATGGATCAAGAGAGTCACCAAGGATGAGGCCAAGAGGGCCAAGTCCAACCACACGGTCAAGATGATGCTCCCCAAAGAGTATCATACGAACTTGGTGGCTTGCACAAGGAAGAACGTGGCCCGGGATGTCAAAGGGCACTCCCTGGGGAATGCTCTCCTCATCACCGTCTCGGGCGATCGCCAGAAGACCGCGATGTGGCGCCTTGATAAGTGTGACGTGAGCCGCCAGACCCTCCGTCTGCAGGCCATCCCAGCGCGGATCAGCTGAGACGAGATCCTGGAGTGGGTTGGAGAGGAGGTACTCAAGGAGTACCGGAACCTCCACCACACCCGTGAATTGAGGCCTGGCAACCGCGACGTCAACTACGCTGGCGAGGGGCCAGGCAGGGAAGCCCCCATGGACCCAGCGCGAGCCGATGGCGATGAAGCTCTCGTCGACAATGACCACGACGATCAGCCCGCCGAGATGGCCGTTTGTGCCTTTGTGGCCAACAACTTGAACGCGGGGAGCAACCGGGGAAGCTGGAAGCCCCTGCAGCAGGGTTGGAAGAAGAAGGAGAAGAAGGACCCCCGCCGCATTGGGAACCCTCCGCTGTTCTTTGGGGAGTTGATACGAGCTCACCCTCAGGGCTGTTTCGTGTGTTATGGGAGGAAGCAAGGCTTCCACCATGACCACCGGACATGCCCCATCCACCAGACCGACACGGACACCTACAAGAAGGCGCACGGGTCGAAGAAGCGTGCGCCCGCGGGTATCCGGGAAGCCAAAGTGGAGGTTGACAAGGACGAGCTCTCCAAGCTGATGTCGGTGGGGACCGAGTTGGCCAAGGAGATCCAGGAGATCAAGAGGAACTGGGTCCCCAGGTCGCAAGACAAGAACAAGGAGAACGACAAGGACAAGGACAAGAGGGGTAGGAAAAGGGGAAAGAAGAAGGGTGTCAACGAGGTTGATGCAGAGGAGAGTACCCCTACTACTACCACAACCGACGCCCCTTAGCGGAGCCCCTGCAGCCAAGGGCCCCAGCTAGGGCGGTCGCAGGATGGTGTCGTTGGAAGCGCCACACCATCCCAGTCGGGAAACGATAAGCACAAAGGGACTGCCGCGGGCGAAAGGCCCGGTCCGGCACCCAGTCGCGGTGGCGGGTTGAGGGCAAGTGAAGGCACGAACCCTTGCACCCGTGCATCATTCGCGACTAAGAATGTATTTGATGTGCTTCAAGATCTATCCGAGAGTATCGGAGGATCACCCGGACCGCAGCTGGATGCTGCAGATGGGCAGCCTGAGCCCATTGTCCACGACCTGCACCAGTCGCTTGTTGAGCTTCTGGAACGGCCGGAGATCCTGAGCTTGCACGCCGTGTGCTGTGTGTGGCGTGAGCAGCAGTTGCACCTTAAGGTCCGTGCCCTATTCGGGGAAGTGAAGAAGGTCTTTGACGTGTTGGTCGACACGGGAGCTCAGGTCAGCTTGGTCAAGGCTGGCCTACTTCCGCCAGAGTGTTTGACCGACAGTCGGAAACCTGTCAGGCTGAAGGTGGCGAACGGCCAGTACCAGGTGGGAGGCACGAAGGAAGCGGCCATTGGGCTGCAGTTCGTGAACCACCGTGAGCTAAGCTGCCCGGACCTCGGCAAGGAAATCCTCCTGCAAGGTCGCTTCTACGAGGCCGAGATGGACTGGGACATGATCGTTGGGTATGACTTCATGATCGAGACGGACTCCGGCGTTCTCCGGGCCCAAGCCTCAATGACCCTGTACCAGGACGACCAGCTCTCGTGGCTTTCGTCACCTGAGCACCATGTGGAATGCCAATGGATCCACCCGAAACGCAATCAGCTCGAAGTGGCCGCGCTGGGCACTGAGCCAACTGGGCCAGCAAACCAGGAGTACGGTGTAATGCCGGAAGTGGCGAGCCGAGTGGTTGCGGACCTCGGAGCTTCGGATCTTGCCCTGGATGCGTTCTCTTCAGGAACCTCCGCCCATCTTCGGGTTTGTGAGAAGTACTGGAGCGCCCAGGACTCCGCGTGGAAGAAGCAATGGGGTCGGCATCAGGGTTTGATGTGGATCCATTGCCCCCGATGGGACATTCCAAGGGCGGTAGCGAAGATTCGCAAGGACCGCTCCAAGGCAGTGCTGGTTGTTCCTATGGGATGCACCGAGGAGGAAAGCACCCGACACTCGGTGGTCTCATTGACCAACATGACCTTAAACAAGGTCGTCCTACCTGCTGGAGAGAGTGTCTATCAGGACGCTAAGGGACAGCCCATGCCACCCGAGAGATGGCCAACGGAATTCCACTATGTGGATGGGGGCCTTGAACAGGCCGACACCACGGACTTCGTGTGTGTCAACCGCATCATAGCGGAGCCATGGCGGCAATGCTTTGCGGTTTCCCCTGTTGACATCGGAGAATCGGAGGCCCCCCTCACCGAAGAGGAGCTGGATCTGGTTCAGGGGTATATGGATCAGCCCTTTCACGACTGGGGAAGCCAGCGTGAGGGCAAGGGCCAGGACAAAGCCTGGTTGGAAGTGGACTCGATTGTCTCTGGTTCCTATGATGGGAATACCTTTGTACAGAGGCTGCTGGACCACATGTCCAGCCAGGACGAGCCAATCGGCGGACATTCACCCACCTACGGTGACTTGTTCCGAGGCAAGACCAGAGATGGCCCTTTGGGCCACCTGGGAAGACCACCTGAGCCGAAACCGAGTGGGGTCGCTACCCCTCAAGTAAGCTCAGTGGTCCAGGTGCCCGGAAAAGCCAAGGCGGAGTCCGATGATTGCCCCAAGATCCAGGCGTTGAGGGCCAGGCTGAAGCAGAAGTATGGTGATACCTTCTTCAGCGGAAAACCTGTGTTTCCCCCACCGGTGCGTGGACCGTATGGCGAGGCCAAGATACGACTGAAGCAGGACCCCCGTGTGTACCGACACCGGGAGTTTGCCCTGAGGGGCGAGAGGAAGGAAGCCGTGGAGAAGATCCTCCGTGACTTCATCGAGAGAGGCTGGCTTGAGCCGTGCCACTCCCAGTTGGCCTCTCCATGCCTCGTCGTCCCCAAGAAGGTGGCCGGTGAGTGGCGGCTTATGGTCGAGTACCGCGGCCTAAACGCCCAAACGCAGCATGACAGCTATACGCTGCCCCTCATTGAGGACATGCTGCAAAAACAACACCGGCGGAGGATCTTCACGGTGATTGACCTGAAACATGGTTATCATCAGATGCCTCTCGCCGAGGAGTCCCGTGCCTGCACAGCCATGAGCACCCCACTTGGACCTCGCCAGTGGAAAGTGATGACCATGGGCGTTACCAACGGCAATGCGGCCTTTCAGCAGATGCTGGAGAACCTGCTTGAGCCGGTGCGTGACTGTGCGGACCCCTTCGTGGACGACGTGATCATCGCGTCCGGGGATCCCAGTTTGAGCTACGAGGAGCTCCTGGAGGCACATGAGAGGGACGTCAACGAGTGCTGGACCTTCTGGTTCGGCACAAACTCACGGGCAGCAGTGACAAGGCCACCATTGCGGTAAGCGAGGTGGTCTTCGCTGGCCACGTAGTTGGGAACGGGCAGCGCAAGCCCATACCTGGCAAGGTGGCTGCGATCGAGCACTGTGAAAAGCCCAAAACGGTCTCTGAGCTACGGGCGTACTTGGGGTTCTGCAACTACTACTCGGGGTATATGAAGATGTATGCCGAGTATGCAGCCCCCATGACGACCATGCTCAAGGGCAACCGAGAGGAGACCAAGGAGGGGTCCAAAAAGGCTCTGGTCTGGATTGATGAGTCCGACCGTGCCTTTGAGGGGATGAAGCAGGCGCTGCTATCCGCAGTGGGTCTGCACCTCGTGGATCCTGACCGAGGGTTCGTCCTGCGCACCGACGCTTCTGACTACGCCTTTGGCGCTGTGTTGGAACAAGTGCTTGACGATGGGAGGCACGTGCCAGTGGCCTTCTTGAGCCGAGTCCTGCGGAAGGCCAGAGACGAACGTGGACGCCCCGAGAAAAGGAGGCGTATGCCATCGTCATGGCTCTCAGGAAATGGGCTGGGTACATTGCCCTCCATCCCGTCACCGTCTGCACCGACCATCAGAGTCTGCAGTCGTGGCACAAGGAGCACGTGGACACCCCTTCTGGTCCCGCCTCCCGACGGGCAAGATGGCATGAGACCTTGGCCAAGTTCGACCTCACGGTTGTGTATGTTCCTGGCAAGGACAACACCGTGGCGGACTGTCTCAGCAGGTGGGCCTATCCCGCCAGCAAGGGCATGACGGATGTCTCTGCCCATGGCGATGAGGCTGAGACCGCTGAAGCCAAGAGGATCATTGAAAAAGAGCGCCTGATGGAGGAGGAGGGTGTCAAATGCTTCGTCCTCATGGCTGCGGATGCCCCCCTCGGAACGAGGATGAGCAGAGCGGTCAGAGTACTTGCCCCTGATGGAGCTGAGTCCGACAAGCACCTCTTCCCTGAGTCTTGCCTCCAGGACGACTGGACCGACAACTACGCTAAGTCCGAGGCCTTTGAGGCCGAGTATAGGGCTGTGACCGACCCTGATGACGGGCAGAAGTGGCCAAAGGGGCTGACTGAGGAGAATGGCAAGCTCTACCGGAATGGTAAGCTGCTGGTCCCAGAGTCCCGAGTGCTCGAGCTGTGTGAAGCTTGGCACCACCACATGCTGCACCCAGGGGTCCAGAAGCAAGCTCTGGACATGCAGAGCCGGTTTGAGATCGACCAGATCGGTCTCTACACCGCCATCAAGAAGGTCAGGAAGGGTTGCTCGGTCTGTCAGGCCTGTGATCCGAACAACCGGAACGTCAGGTGGGAGTCCCAATGGACTCCGGTGCCTGACCAGCCCATAGGGAGCGTGGCCACGGACGTCTTCCCCATGCCCGAAGTGCACATAGGCAAGGAGACCTTTGACTGTGTGGTCCTTTGTGTGTGTCGCCACAGCGGCTACGTAGCAGCCGTTCTGGCACGCAAAAAGGGGTTGCTTGCCAAGGAAGTGGCAGTCATGATGATTCGTCATTGGCTGACCGTCTTTGACATCCCCCGCACCATTTGCAGTGACCGAGGGCCCCAGTTTACTGGTGGCTGGTTCAAGGCTATGTGTTCCCTTATGAGAATACGTCATGCCAAGACCGTGGCCTATCTCAGCCGGTCTAACGGCCGGGCTGCAGTGGCCTGAGGGCAGCTGTTCGAGAAGCTGCGCAAGATTCACATCACCAATCCACGTCGGAACTGCTTTGAGGAGATGTGGCCTGCTCTGAAGGCCCATCATGACACCCCCACTCCGGGTGGTTTGTCGCCTCACCAGATTCTGTTCGGCAGGGACCCCCTGGGTCGGGGACTTCCCTTGTCTGATGATGGTATGGCCATGGACACCAAGGAATTCTTCGCGCGGCAAGAGGCAACGGCGCGGGACATCTGCCAGCAGCTCGAGAAGGAGCATGCTGAGCGTCAGAAGTCCGCCCCGAGCTCTACAGCGCAGAAGTTCAGGGTGGGAGACCCGGTGTGGGTGATCAGACCCCGCCCTAGCGGCACCGACCGCACCAAAACCTGGTTCAAACCCAGAGAGGTGGTCCGCAGGATTGGTCAGGACACCTACCGCATCAAGGTGGGTCACAGACAGTTCCGGGAGCCCCACGAGAGTCAACTCCGTGTGCGGGAACCCGACCTCCGTGGCCAACATGTGTCCCTGGACTATGCCGCACATGAGGCTGATTCGGACGACGACTATGCTGAGCAGGACGACTATACCGTCGAGAAGATCCTGACCCAGCGTCCGAACGCCTCGGCACCCGGAGGCCTGGAGTTCAAGGTTTGTTGGCGAGGCAATGGGCCGTCCCACGACACCTGGGAACCCGTCTCCTCGTTCGTGCCGCGGATCAATGCCCCCTTCATGGACTACATCCGCAAGCATAAGACCAAGAGCCACGTCTCGGACTTGGCAGCACTCACCCGGGCGATTGCAGCCAGGGGCGCCTGATCGCCGCCCTGAGCTCTCCCCTGATGCATTTTGAGCACTTGTTAGGTCGACGGATCGTCCCTCACTTGCTTGCTCTCTTCCATCTTTCGGTGACCTGCCATCAGAGTGGCCATATACCCCCCCCTGCTGAATCCAGAGGAGGATGGCCCCTCTCTTCAACTCCTATTTGTCACTCCCCGCCTGCTGAATCCTTTGGAAACCAGGCAGGGCGACTGACCTTCACATTTTCTGAGCTCCTAGGGCCTCGAAGCCCATACGACGTTGCGCAACGGATGCCGCTGTCATCGGCATTTCGGTTTTTTTTTGGTGTGTGGTCTGGTCCCATGGCACTTGCGGGATCCAGACCAGTCTACGTGTGTCTGCAGACTATATATGGCCTGAACTCAGGCGTTTTCCTGTCCACCCTCCTGCATATGCCGTATCCTAACCCGGGCGTGGTTTGGCGCTCTTTCCAGAGTGTGTTTACACGCTTGGGTGTTTTCGAGCCCCCCCCAGGGTTTGCTCTAAGGAGGGGGGTGCAGCGGTGCCCAGAACCTATGGCCAATGGCCTGGAGGCCTGTGAGCCGTCACACCAGTGCGGAAGCCGTTGACACCGGCTGTCAGCGGGATATCCCTGTTCTCTAACCCGCGAAATCTGGAATCCGATTTCTAACCAATAAATCGATATAGAATAACCATAATTTTATTGTCTTATGCGATTTTCAGTCGGAAATTGGTGAGATTTTTGTCGAGTACCTTTGACATTCTAAGAGAACTTAAGCGCTGAATCTAGAGGGTTTTCAATGTACTTTCATCTGGTGTGTTTACCAGAATTTTTCGCCGTTGCGTCTTCGGGAAAATCAGCGCGCAAGCTATTCCGTCGATCGCTCGAACTCATGGTTCTCAAGGACGATGAGTTCGGACAGAACCCTACATTCCCCCCCTATGCCTTTCATACATGGCCCTTTCACGTGGGCATATCACTTTGTATAGGGAAAAGGGCAATGGCGATGTTTTAGGCAGCCTATGGGTCTCGCAAACCCAAGTCGTTTGCGTGCGCAAACGCTAACGTTGTGGCCTAGTGAGCATGAACCTTAATAACCAAACACAATGCTCACAAGACCAAAAGTCTTAGGCCATTTTCGGTTTTAGAGCCAATTCAACGATGGCACCACGCAATTCAATGCGTACCAAAAGTTTTTTTTCGAAAGAGGGCAAGTTTTGGTCGAAAATTAGGCCAAAATGGCCAAACCCCCGAGGCTCATACTCGAAGCTTATGGGGAATTGATCCTTCAATCAAGGCAATATGTAAAATAGAGACCACGAATAAAAACGTGGATGGCTTGGTTGATTCTTACAACCTTGTCTTCTATTTTATATAATTTCGCCTTGTGAGCACGCGTGCCATACTGCCTCTTTGCACACGCGCTCATATGCAAGCACTAATGACACGGGTGGGCGGAGACATTCTAACCATATTGTGCATATTTGACGGCACCTACTATGGGCCTACTCCAAAAGTGTTTACTCATATTTTTGCTCCTCAATGACCCAAAGGTATGTACATACCAATATCGCCGATATATGCACTTTTTCCCATAAATAGTGTGCTTCAAGGATCGAGGTGTTAAAAATGTTTTCATTATGCTTTGAACCTAAACCTTTGTTGCAAAAGGGAAGCAAAGCTTCGGTTTGCATCCATGCAAGAGCCCGAAGCTCCCTTCTCTTGTGATACGGAGATACGATTTTTGGAGGGACCACTTTTGGGTGAATTTTGGCTGTTTTGCCCGGAATGGCCACAAACCCCATCTCCCCCTGATTTCGCCCCCGAGGATGCCTGCGCCACTTGACCAAGGGTAAGGGTAATTTTGAGAGGGCACATAAACCCGCATCGAATGAGGTGTTTCTGCATGTGGCCTCTCCTCTTGAAGGGACAGTTGTGAGTCACCCAATTTGGGGTATGTTGCCATTCTCCCCCATTTGTGTGTCACTTTCTCCCCAAAGGGAAAAATAGCTAGAGGCGACCATGAGGGTTTGCAAGTGGCATATATTGGGACCTGAGTCCCATATGTCTATAGCATCTTTGGTTGGAAGGATCCTCGCCGTGGCCATGGAGATATGGAATCATGAGTGCGGGCCATTTTGGCCAAATTTCGCTGTTTTTGCCATTGTATGCCATATTGGAATTACCATATCTCCATGGGGCACGGGATCTAGCCAGGAATAAAGGACGAATACTGTAGCATATGAACAGGGGTTGAACGCCATTGAGGTTCGTATTTGCTCCTCCGGCTCATCCGGAGTTATTCAACTTCTGGTGCGATCCATGATCTCCCCGTTTGCACCGCATCCTGCTTTCTGCCCCATCCGCGTGTTCATCCCCTCGATGAACAGCAAGCAGCCAGTGTGACAGCAACCCATAACCCAGGGCATGGGACCAAAGGGGAAATCAAGGGTTGTGAATCAAGGCTTGACGCGTCAATATCGCCAAGGTTTCCTACCCTGGACGGTCCCCCGAGACGGCCGATTTTGCCATTCTGGCAATTATGACCCCACTTGACGAACCCGTGGTGCCCTGATGCCGGGACCTCAGAGGGAACCAGGTTGGGTGAGGGCTCCAGGGAGTTCGTAGGCGAAGAGCATAGGGGCAGTTGCCTCGTCTCTACCGCTGGCGGGTCTGGACGAGGGGTCAATTTTGGAGATTTCTGAGCTAATATCAGTTTTGGCTGAAACAGCCCATTTTCAGCTACCAACTCCTAGGGGATAGTGGCGGGGCCATATCTCTCGCTCAGAAGTGAGGTGGGACCTGCAGTTGAGCGAGCATGGGGAGCCATCGTAGGTCGGCCTTGGAGCCCCTGGGTTGCCAGAAATTCGCCTGTGGCTGGGCGGGACACCTCCCCTATTGGCAGGGTTTCAGGGTCCGGACTGAGCAGGGCATGGGCTGTGTTTGAGCCCCCGCCCCGCCAGCCACTGAGAGGGTCGGACCTGGGATTGGGACATGAGTTGGGACTGAGTGTCTATTGTCCTGTGATGCCCTCACCCCAGTCCAGTCTTCACCCCATGTGTACATATCCTGATGTGTTGCTGTACATACTTTTGTTCCCTTGTTTCAGAGTGGCAAGGATCCTGAAACGCTTTGTCACATGACACGAGCGTCTTGATGCCCCTGTGAGCGCAGTGCTTTGCTTGCCTGCTTGCTTGTGCATGTCACCGCAGCGTCCCGTGGCCAAGCCCCCCACCGGAACGCGTCACTACAGGCACCAGACAGCCACAGAAGGTCCGCACACCATCCCCTGCTCTCAGGCTGAACGACACAGCAGTGGCAGAGCCCACGGCCCAACGCAAAACGCGCCCCCGATCTCCGACGCTGGACACGGCACAGGAGGTCATCAGGGCGCTGGGACTCTGAGGCGGCAACGGGGACCCTTCCCCAGAGCACGCGGACGCAGACTCCGACCTGGAGATGATCCCAGAGGCCGCCGCAGGCAGCGCGCCCGCGGGGCCCGCGCCGCCGGCGGGCAGCGTACCCGACCTCTGCTCCGCGTGGAGGCAGGGCCACTGCACCGAGGAAGGCTGGTGCCCCAGGCAACCCCCCCGACCCGCTGCTGATGACGGGGCGCTGCCTGCGGTGGGGCACGCGGCCGCACGCACCGCCCTGCGCTACGGCGTAGGGGAGGGCCGGATCCTGGATGAGACGACGCGCGGCAGGGTGAACATCCTAGAGGCCGTTGACCGCGTCGCCCACACGGGACAGACAGTGCTGGCCTTGCACACCCAGGGGCCGCCACGGCAGACCAGCGGAGGCGATCGTCGTGGAGCCCACAGGGATGGTGCTGGTCCTTGCCGCGGACATGGTCACAGGGGTGCTCCAGGCATCCCGCGTGCGGCGCGCGCGCCAGCAGTGGACCTTCCAGGTGTACACCCCTCGGCGGGCGTGGCCTTTCTCCACATGGGCAGTACTCGCCGTCATGTGGCACCTGGCACCGGAGGGCACCCCGACAGGCACCGCGGAAGAAATCGCCCGGGACCTCCTAGCCTGGCCGGCCGACCAGGACTTCCCCTGGCGCAGACCCCAGGGCGGCCTCCCGGTGGCGCCCGCGGCAGATGGATTTGGCCTCGCCGCAACCCTCGAGCGAACCCCCGACAAGAGGGCGCGCCCCTTCCTGCACACAGGCAGGGTTCCGGCCGCCCCGCCCAACTCAGGGTGGCGGTGGAACGCGGGGCAGACACAACTGCTAGCGGACCCCTGGATCCTCCGCTGTGGTACTTGCCCCCGGGCACCCTAGCCCATACCGCCGAAGCCGTCAGGGGTACTTTCCCTCTGCCCAACCCTCTGGCGCCGCCCTGCTCCGCAGCCTACACGCGGGGGCGGTCTGGGTACGGGGGCAAGAAGAGAACGGACGCCCGGGCCCGTACTTCATCTGGTGCAGGGCCAGGCGCTGCTTCACGCAGAGGACATGGGAACCGCGGAATGGGGGGCCATCGAGCCCGACACGGCGTGCAGATGGATAACGGCGGCCGCCCCGCAACCCATGCGACCGCCACTGGCGTGCCAGCGCCTTATACGAGCGGTCCACCCTTTGCCCGCCTGCCACGCCCTCGCACGGGATGTGTGGCGGGCCATGCTGAGCCACCCCAGGGAGTGGATGGCGACCCCAGGCGCACGATACCCGCCGGGACCGGTACTCGAGCAGCTCCCGTCCCCCACGCCCGGGGAGCGCCACGTCCTGCACAGGGCGTCGGCCCCTAAAGAACAGCTCACCGACGAGGAGCTGGACCTGGCGCTGGAGCTCCTACGGCTGCTCTACCCGCAGGCCCACATTCTGCCTGCGGGCACGTCAAACCACCTGGCCCGGCTGGGACTGCAGCGCCGTGTCCAGGCCGCACACATGGGAGGCATGGTGGAACAGTGGCTGGCACTCCAGAACCTGTCCACCGCGCAGGGCCACTGGTAGCTGCACCAACTCCTCGTCCTCCCTCAGGCGGCCCCGGAGCACCGCCGGCAGAACCCGTACCACACGCACCCGGAGCGCCTGGGCGCCGCAGGCCTTTCTGCAGCTGGCCCTGCCCGCCCTCCCAACGGGGCAGGGCCAGGAGGCGCTGCTGCAGGGGCCGCCGCGCGACACGACGACCACAGTGCAACAGAGAGGAAGCAGCAACGAGGTCAAGGCCGAACCAGACCGCACGAGCTGCGGGGTAGTGGCCTGAACTGCGGCCTGCAGGCACTTCGCCCGGGACACCACGGGACTTAGGCAGTACTGGCCGGCAGACCGCACCGCACTGGCGTCCACGGTCGAGGCCATCACCATGGGACCTGTGGCAGCGTGGCCGCCTGCCGAGACTCGCGGCGCCGCTAACCGGCCGCAAGGCAAACACCAACGGCACCCCTCACAGCGGAAGAGCTGTACGTCGTCGGGGCGGCACTACTAGCGGACGGCGGGGAGAGTTTTATCCCCCACCACGGCCCGGCGCAGATCGCGGGTAGGGTACAAGGGCCGCAGTGCGACGCGCTCCACCCGTGGCACGCCACGCTCTGCAAGCGCACCCGCGTCATGGACGCGGGCGCTGGCACAACGCCCCCCAGAGCCCAGCAGGGGAAGGCACTGGTGCTACAGGCGGTGGGCTACCAGGCCATCCTGCACGGCCACGCCAGGGGCTACCGGTCGCACATCCTAGCTTGGGGGGCGTTGGACCGTCTGGCATGGCACCGCCAGGCAAGGGGCCTTCCCGCCCCATGTCAACTGGCAGCGGGAGCCCACCCTTGCCTACTATGTAACAGCAGACCCCTGGCCGCTAGCTGTCCTGCTACACACCATCAGCGCCCCCAACAAACGGCAGGAGCCGGGGTGCGGCCAACCCCCGCACACTGGTCTGGAGCCCCGACCAGGAGGAGCATCTACGGGCCGCGTGGCAAGGTGGGGCCATCAGGACCACGGAATTCCCGGACCATCATGCGGGGCCCATCACGCACGCCTGCCCCGCAGCCACCCTCGCGGTGGCGCAACGAGGACGGCAGAACCCACAGTGGGTGGTCTGCATGTTCAGCCCGGCAGATGCGCATATCGCCGTCTGCGACCGCAAACGCCTGCCGGGGCCTGAGGCCGTAGTCTGCGTAGCAGACTGCGCCCGCGTGATCATCAAGGCGCTGTGGGAGGGCAAACACCACGCCCTCCTGCTTAAAGTTCGCCTTAAGGACAACGTCAGGGCAGCGAAGCCAGGGGTGTGGCCGGCGGCGGCGCTCCTTGCCGACGCGGAGCTCCAGCCAGCGGTCCCGACCACGGTATACCACTGGCTCCGGGCCTTCCACCACCTGCGGTCGAGAGGCAAGCTCGACCGCGAAATCGGCGCCACACATTGGCAAGAGTGGCTGCAGGCGGACGCGCAGCACAACGCCGTCCAGGATCTTTGACCTCCGCCCGCGACAAGAGCCCTCGATGCGTCGGCCCCGGACCGCGCGCTGGCGCCGCACACGGTTCCGCTGGCCAACCTACCCTTTGACCCGGCGCCGGAGGGCGCCATCTGCAAGTCAGTGCTGCTCCCTCTGGCAAGGGGGGCCACGTAACCCACGAAATGCCCCCTATGTGCGGACAAGTACTACACAAGCGGGGCGATGCTGGAACATCTGGCGTGGTACGCGGTGCACGCTGCGGCCCCAGCGGAAGACAAGGAGGCGGCCTCCCACTCCTCCAGGGGTGGGCACGGAGATCCCTGTGGCACACCCCGTACGCCCAGCGCCCCCCCTCCCAAGCAGCCAGCCACGCGGCGGCCCCGGGGGAAGAAGAGGAGGCATCCGACGCAGCCCCAGGAGCCGGCGGTGCAGCCCATCAGGGGTCCGTCCCCGCAAGACTGGCCCCCCTGTGGGGCCCCCTGGGAGCGGGCTCCCCACACTCCATGGCCCCGGCACACCCCGGGGACCTGGCTGCTGAAGCGGACCCCACGGCGATGCCGGCACGGGACAGCTGACTCCAGGAGAACGCGGCAGGCAACACCCTCTGGCTCCTCTCCTGGAACCTGCGCAACGGCCTCGTCCCTCGGGACTGGTCCCTCCAGGACACACGACGACGAGGCCGGGGGCCGGCAGCCTGTACAGATCGGGAGCACCTCATCACCAGCATGCTGCTGCAGGAGGAGGGCTTTACCATCATGCTCCAGAAGACAGGGATCGTCACCCGGGCGCAGGAGATGCACGTGGCTGCCGCGCTTCGGGACAAGGGGTACACCCCCTTCTTCAGCAGCCGGCTGGCGGAGACGGGGGCCACCTCCACCTCGAGGGGAGGTGGCCTCCTCACCGCCGTCAGCAGCAAGTACGTGGCCGAGCAGGAGATGCTCAGTTTGACGGAAATCGTCCCCGGGAAGGCCGCGCCCCTGGACATCCGCACGGACAGGGGTGGCCTCACCCTCATCAAAGTCCGGGGGCCGCAGGCAGGCTGCTCCCCATGGGCGGGGCGGGCGGCTTTCTGAGCCGACATACAAATGTATGCCACGGCGGGCAGCCTCAGTGGGAGGCACCTGTCGGTCATCGCCGGCGACACCAACATCTACATGGATGCCACCACCCACCCGGCCACAGAGCTGCGGTTTCCGGAGGGCCACTGCAGGCGGCGTGGAGGACATGACCCCCACGCTCCACCCGTCCCAGCATCGGTTGGACACCTTCCTGGTCACCTTCCTGTTCTGGTGCCTGCGGGAGAGCGTCTGGGCCCGCGGCATGGCACTACCCCAGGTGATCAGGTCGGACCACCTCCCGGTCCGCCTGGCCCTGCCGGGCCTCCTCAACGCGGCAGCGCACGCGGCGGTGCCCGGCCCCTACAGCCACACGGAGGGCCGCCTCCTCCCGTACAATGGGGAGGCCGTGCCCGTCCAGCGCTGCCTGTGGGCGGCGGTCACCGCCGCGCAGGAGGAGCCATCCCTGGCGCCCTGGCTGGGCTCGCTGAGCAGCACGTCTACGGGTCCATGCCCGCGGCCGCAGTGGACAAGGTGTTCGAACACCTGCACGCGGCGCATGACGCCCTGGCGCGCACAGTGCGGTGCCGGTAACCGTCCCTGACGGCGTCGGACCCGGCCGGAGGGGACCCCCTTGGGAGCGGGAAGCGGCAACAGGCGGCCATCCTCCGCTACAACACCCTGGCAGGGTGCGCGCCGGCGGCGTATCAGGCGAACGCGGCCCGGCACGGCATCCACTCCGAGGCAGCGCTCCGACTCACGGAGGAGCTACAGGGTGCATCGCCCGGGTTCTGCCCAGCCACACAGAGCAACCTACAGGAGGAGCTGGAGAGGCAAGCAGCCACCCTCGAGGGAGACATCCGCCACTTGCGCGCACTCCTCGCGGCGGACGGCAAGCGCGCCATCAAATACGTTTGGCGCCGCCACGCGCAGGACATCGCTTAGCGGTGGAAGGCCGTGCGAGGGGTCATCGAGGTGGAGGCCCCAGGCCTGTCGGGCCTCTGGAACGTGCGGGTCCCCAACACCCAAACGCTCCCCACAGAGGCCCACGACCTGATGTTTGCGGTTCGCGCCTTCTGGTGGGAACTGTACGACAACCGCCCGGTGGACCTTCCCGGCTTTCAGGCGGTTGTCGGCCGCCACGTGCCCTGGGTCCCTGAGGGGGCGTGGGCCCAGGTCGAGCAGTTCTCCATGCAGGACCTGCGCTCCGCGCTGGTCAAGGCAGATGGCAAGGCCCCGGGCCCCAACCAGTGGAAGCCCGTTTCATCAAATCCCTCCTGGTGCCCGTCCAGTGGCTCCTTGTCCACTCCTACCGGGCCATCCTCCCTGGCGCCCCGCCGCCGATGCAATGGAGGGATGCGCACATGTGGCTCAGCCCGAAGGTGCCGGGCTCCGCCAGGCTGGGCGCTTCCCGCCCATAGCCCTGGGACAACTGGACATGAAGCTGCTCACGGGCCCCCTCACCCAGTGCATCACGGAGGTGCTCACCCGACACGGCGTGGTCAGCGACTGGCAGCAGCGGGCCCTCCCCGGCTCCAATACCCCCCCTTCCCTGTTCATGGGGCAGCGGCAGCTCCAGCGGGGAAGGCCCAACTACGGCTTCTCCTTCGACGACCGCAAGGCCTTCGACACCGCCTCACACGGCGCACTCCACCTCATCCTGCGCCCCCTCTCCGTGCCGCCGGAGGTCATTGACCTCCTGCTCTTCCTCCACACATGCGCCAGGCTGCGCATCGTCACCGCACACGGGCTGACACAGCCCGTCCACATGCTGCGCGGCGTCAGGCAGGGCAACACCGAAAGCCCCCACCTTTATGCGCTCCTCCTGGAGCCCCTAATCCGGGCCCAGGGGCACCGCCTGCGCCCGCCCGGAGAGGCCAAAAGGGGCCTCATCCGGGCCTATGTAGACGACCTGCTGGTAGTGGCCCACACGCTGCAGCACTTCGTCGAGGGCGTGGAAGTGGTGGCCGCATACCTCAGGACAATGGGCATGGACCTCAACGCCCGCAAGTGCGCAATGGCCACTACGGAGAGGGTCCCGGGCCTACAGCTACGCCTCTGCCCCCACCTGGAAAACCCATGGCACTGGGTACCAGCAGCGGACTCTGTCCCCTACCTGGGACCCCAGCTGCAGCCGGATAAGGAGTTCTCCCTGCAGCGCAAACACCGCCTGCGCCTAGCGGCGGTGCACCGCTGGTGCCTCAACACCCTCTCGCCACCAAACGTGGTGCAGTACGTCATCCTGGCGATCCTATGGGGAGTGACACAATACGTCGCTGCCTTCATGGCCCACGACTCCAACACCGCGGGCCACCTGGACCACATCACGGTCCAGGTCGCGAAAGGACAGGCCGTTGTACGCTTTCAACGCCTCACTCGACAGCCTGCAAGACGACTGGAGCCTGGGGCTTACGCGGGTGCCAACGCGGTGCCAGCAGGCGGCGGTGGCCCTCGTGGGCACGCTTGTCGACCACCGCTCGGCCTTCGTGCGCGCCGAGGTCACCAGGATGTTCCTGGAAGTCGCCGGCGCACACAGCATCTGCCCCGAGGTACACTACCCCGTCCCGGAGCTCGCAACCCTGGCGGGGGGCAACTGGGCCAACCGTGCACCCCGGGCCCTGGCTGCTCTGGGGGTGGGGCTCTACAACCCCATCACGTGCCCCAGGGAAGCCCACATCCAGCTGTGGTCCCCCCCGGGCTACGTCGTCACGCTGCGCACCGCCAAGCTGCGACACCGCGACACGTGCTGCCTGACGGTGCCACACACGACGCCATGGCACAGGCACCACGGGCCGCACCACCCCTTCCCCGACTACGACAACCCGTGGCCAGCAGCTGTGCGGGAGTGCCTCAACCAGTGCGCCAAAGAGCACCTCCACTACCGCCGCCGCGAACAGGGGCCCACAGACCACCCTGGGTGGCGCAACGCCCTGGTGAACCAGCTCCACACCACCGGCACGCGGGACCCCCGCCCGAGGCTCGTGCACCCCAAGAGGGCTAAGCAGGACGCACACCCTGGCCCGCAGGTGACCTCGGACCGCCTGCACCTCCACGTCGGGGGCTACCGCCGTCAGGGCAGCCTATCCCCCCCCATGCAGAGTAAGAAAAAGTCACTGCCATGTCCTGCTTGGAGAGCTTGATCCAGGCCTAGCCCCCCTTAAAACCCTTTTGTTGATGCTAAGACGAGTGTTTTTATCTCTCTTTTGAAGCCTAAAGTACACTTTCTGAAAGTTACTAGGGTTGTAACCCTAGCCCCCCACGAAGTTCACCCCTACCACTCAACTGAGCGGAGGTACCTTCCTTCACGGAGGATATACCGAAATAGAATAAGCATTTCATGCTTTAGGCCTTGGAGGTTAAGCCTAGTGGTCTCCCACCCCAAGACCCCTATACTCAATTGTTTCTACCACTTATTGTGGTTCTACGGTTCAACTGTTTCTGAATTCAGTTGCCTGGCCAAGTCATTTTCTGTGTTGGCCTGATATCCATGCCCCACATTCCTAACCAGCACCATTTCACCCAAAAGAGTGCACATGAAGTGCCTATTGCAATCTTGGAGGCCTGAGTCAGTCCAATTTTCATTTAAAATCTTTTGTATTATCCTTTTGTGATTGAATCTTTGTGTATAACACTGCATTGTCTATCTGCAGCCCTTCTGTGTTACAGTGGATCTCAAAACCAATCTTTGATTCAATCCACATCCTGTTCTTGCTCTACTTGCTGCTTTGGTTTGGGTTTACAACTTCAAAACCTGCAGGATTTCATCAAAATATCTAGGGCATAAATCAAGGTAGCAGAGACAGTCCCTTGTGACCTTTTGAACCGACCCTGAGAAGAAGTGCAACACACAAAGCTCTACAACAAGTTCAGCATGTCCACGCCAAGCGTCAGGACCTGGCCGATCAGAACTGTCCATGTGCAAATGGGCAGCATGGGCCACCCTATGAGGGAACCACCTTACCGAGCTCCACAACATCTCAGTGGCGCATCTGGGTCCCAAGGAGATCCAGAACGCAGAAGGGCGGAAGAAAACACAATCCTTACCACCGATGCCCTAGCGGCCCACGGTGGAGACAGCCTTTCTCATCTCCACAGGCGCGTAGCAGCCTCAGTTGCCCGATCTGTCTGTCCGGCTTCATCCTCAACAGCGATTGAAGGCCCTGAGGAGTATGAGGAACTGAGGAAGAAAATGGATGAATACATCCTCCATGAGGAGTACAACAAATCAATTCGTGGAGAAGATGGAGAGGAGCCATTGGCAGTACATGGATCCAGACCACGTACAGACCTAGGGTCCTACACGCACTCTGGCCCGCCGTCCGACAGAGCCGAGACTGCATCCCTGCCAAGACGACCGAGACCTGAGTATCCAAGAGCATGTTGTCCGACCCCAAGGGCTCCCGAAGTGGGCCCGACTCGAGTTGAGGAACAACATCATCCAAGGCCAACCTACGGTGCCCTGGATCATACGGCCGAACTGCTGGCCAAACTTCTGTGTGGATCAGAAGATCCAGATGTGACGGCCCTATCGGAGGCCATTAAGGCGAAACTGGGTATTGCAGAACCCTTACCCAAGCCAGAGTTGTCCTCCCTCTCTCCCGGACTGAGTACCCTGGCCGAAGATCTTAAGATATCAAGGGTTTCAAGGCTGTTGCCTAAGGTCACCTGCCCCAGCCCCTTTGTCCCCCGTGCCAGGACAGTGCCCATGGCTGAACTACAGGACGTGCCTGTCACAGAGATTGAGAAAAGAGGGCTGTCAGCCCTGGCACCTCTTGCAGTCGTGTCGCCTTCAGGCCTAACTCCGGGGGATGGGAAGATGGGCAGACCTATTGCCCAGGCGAACATCCAGCTGGAACTGCCAGAGTTCGACCCCAAAGATCTTCCCGAATGGGCAGAAGAATTTGCTGAGTTCCTTTTGCTGACTGGCCAATCCCATGTGGATGTGGCCACCAAATGCTCACTGTTGAAACGCTCATGCAAAAAGAAATTTTTGCAAAAACAGGTGAACCAAATTCTGAAAACCTGTTCCACCTGGGCAGAGGTACTCCTGAGGTTGGAGAAAACATTCCCAGTCTATGAGACTGACCTCAGTGTGCGCACACAGATAGAGGAGCTACCTATGCTCCCTGAGTTTTCATCCGCTGCGCGAATTTCTGAATATGTGTGCGACTTGGAGTACCTGTTTTCGAGGATGAACGTGGGCTCCTTCGGAGCCACTGAGCCCCACCTGTGGCTCATGAGTAAGATCTCCCAACGTACGTGGGATGATTGCCGCTCTACCGCTGAGAGGAAGAGTTGGACCCACTCGTACGATGAACTGGTGGACCTCTTGATTGAGCTGGCTCTTGAGAGGGAGAATGACTCCCACATGGAGAAATTCCTCAAGAAGCATTTGGGTCGAGGTGGTACCCCTACCCCAGAACGTGGCGAAGGGGAAGGGCCTAAAGATCCCACTAACGCCAACCAGGGAGGTGGTAAGGGGAGGGTTGACCTACGTGCCATGAATGAGGTTTAGCCTGATGCAGGTACACCCCCTCTGTTCTACTGCAAACCTGTCAATGACAAAGGGGCCCTGTCATGCCTCTGACTGCGATCACCGCAGTAGCTGTATGCTGCAGATGAAACGTCAGCAGCATACCAAAGATGGGAAACCTGTGACCCATCAGGACCATTTCAGGTGTACCATCACCTGTGGTTATTGTGGCAAACGTCGTCACTACGAGGACGAATGCCACATCAAGAAACGCGAGAGTGACAAACTCAAGCGTCAGGAGGCAGAACCCCAGAAGACCCAAACACCCACCAGAAATCCCCCGAATGGGGATAAAGGTGGTAAAGGAGCTGGCAAGGGGGGTGGCAAAAATGGACCCCCTAACCCCCAAAGGCGCTCATCAGCGCCCGTTGCAACACCCACTCCTGCTGCTACACCCGCTCCTGCCGCAGGTGACCCCATAAAGCGCCCCCAAGGGGATAACGCTACCCCTGAGGGGAATAACTCCAAGAAGAGGCGCTTGGCCTGGATGGCCAGGTCCCTCATTGCTGCAGGGGTGGATGTCAAGTTCCCTAATGAGGAGTATTGGGCCGTCCCTGAAGAGGAGGACTTGGTTTTCTGGATCCTCGTGAAAATCGGGGATCAGGTTCTTCGAGCGGTGCTTGACACCGGTGCAACACTTTCCATAGTGGCCCGGCGCCTGCTAAAGACTTTCAAGAAAACTAAGACCGTGGCCATAAGAGTAGGGGATGGGCGTACCATCCATTCCTTGGGGGGGGTCGATGTGACTATATGCCTGGGCGACGAAACCGTGACCCAACACTGCAGAGTGCTTGACACCGACGCCTTTGACATTGTCATTGGTACAGACTTCCTACGAAGAAACCCCCAGGTGAAAATGCTGTCTCTCCAGCGCCCCTATTCTTTGCACTGCGACTTTGGCAGTGGGCCATTCTCCGTACCTTTGGAGCTGTCAGGACGAAAAAAGTCTGGGCTGCGCTACGCATCCAAGACTAACTATCGTACTGAAAACTACCAGTTGGCCCGTCACGTTCTTGAAAATGGACTGGCGGCCCTTCAGGTAACCATGGATGAGATCCAGGTGGAATTGTTTGCGAGCCAACAACAGCACATCATGCAGTTGTACTGCTCGAAACAACTGAACAATGCTTTCCGTTTCTTCTGGAAAGCAATGGGCCTAGTGTATGCTAACCCTCCCTTCTCCCTGCTCACGAAGGTTCTAACCTAAATCGCTTTTGAGGGGAGAAAGGGTTGTCATGTGCACCCCTGACTGGGGCTGCTCTGGTGAACATGCTTACTGGCGCCGTATGCTAGATCGAATGACTGTGGGAAGAGTGCAATTCCCCGACAGCCCCATCTATGTGCCTGATGCTTCAGACACAGCTATGCAGGCCCCTGAGTGGGCCAGTTCCCTGTCCATCGTCGATGGATCTCTCAATTCTGTACCCCTGTGTGACCTTGACCAGGTGCTACTAAAGGAGGTCATGGCCGAAAATCGTGGCCTGACCCTTTTTGATCTCAAAAATCGATCACCTGAGCACCTATCTGCCACACTTACAGGGTGTGAGTCTCCTGATGACTATCTGGAACCTGCAGCTGTAAAAGAGGATGCTGACGACCAACTGTCTGAGATCGCCAGCACTATTCCTCCTGTTGATCCCAGCTGTGTTGACCTAAAACATAGTGCCTTCCTAGCCCAGCTGTTGCTAGAGGAGGAAGATCTAGAGTCAACCTCTGAACCCGCTTCCCCTGTTGGGAAGCCAGTGCTACACATGCAGCCTATGCACACAGGTGAACCCGTGGCCGGGGGTGATGATGCTCTGGCACGGCTTGCTGCTAATAACATGCCACTGTCTGTGCATGACACTCAGGAACTCCGGCGGCTGTTGTACCTGAAGGCCGAAGGTATTGAGCGCCAAGACAGGCTGCAATACCTCAGACAGACCTGGAAATCCTCCATCTGGTCTGAGGAGGACGATGAGTCCTATACGCTGCCTGATCCTGAGATACCTCTAGTGTATTCTCTGCACTATGGGCAGCAATGTTCCCCTGAGTGGGACGATGGTTCTGTGCCTGCCGAAACTGCTGATCGGCCGAAAAAGAAAGAACATGGAAAGAGCAACCTCCATGCTGAGGAGGATTTCCTTCAGAACCTCCAGAGTCTCAACCTTGACCCCCACCTGAAGAAACTGCTGATAACCTATGAGGAGGTGTTCGGCGCCTTGCCGCCCCCCCTTTCTTGTAAGAAACTGGTCCAGATGGACCTGAAATTGAAACCAGAATTTGAAAAGACGCGAGTGAGGCGTAGTCCCTATCCCGCTCCACAGGAACAGGTTGAAGAAATCGAGCGCCAGATCCAGAAATGTATTGATGCTGGCCTTGTTGAAGAATATCAGCAGGGGGACTACCCCCATCACTGCAGTCCCTGTTTCCTGGTTGCCAAACCAGGGTCGACTGCCCTACGACTGGTTGTAGACTATGGTGAGGTCAACAAGAAAACCCAGAACCACTCAGGGAGTATTCCTAACATGGAAAATACCCTGGAGCGTATTGCCAAGTGCAGGTACAAGACCAAAATGGACAAACGCTCTGGTTTCTGGCAGGTTGACCTAACCGCCGCAGCTCAGGAGCTGCTGGCTTTTATAACCGCTAAGGGCCGTGTCTTTAAGTGGAAGGTTATGCCTTTTCGGGTGGCTAATGCCCCAGCGCTCTTCCAGGAGCTAATGAACAAAATTTTGTACATACTGAGGCGCAGGCCTCTAGTACAGGAGTTGATTTCTCGGGGTGCAGAAATGGAGGCTCACATCGACGACGTGAGTTTCGGTACTAATACCAAAGAGGACGATGTCCTTCTCCTCCGTGAATTTTTCATTGTTTGTCAAGAAAACCATCTCCGAATCAAACTCGAAAAATGTGAGTTTATGAAAGAAGAGATGGAGTATTTGGTATTCGACGTGAGGTATGGTTGGTGGAAACCAGCCGCGTCTAAGATGCAGCCCCTACAGGACTTGCAGATTCGTGATGACCCTAAGGAGGGTTTACACGACGTGAAGAGTTTTGTGGGCGCCTGTAGTTTCTATCGGCGTCACATCCACAATTTTACTTACTCCTCTGCCCCCCTCTCTGACCTAATCAAGAAAACTACTCCCTGGAGGTGGACCGCCAGAGAGGAAGATTGTTTCCAGGAGTTGAAGAAGAAGATTGCCTCGTCAAACTGCCTGGGAGTACCCCGCCCTGAGGGCGAGATAGTCCTAATCACTGATGCCAGTGATTTACGGGGGGGTGGTACGATCTACCAATGGCAGGAGCTTAACCCCGCTGAACTAACCCACTGCCATTATCGTACTACTGGACTGAACCTTGATGGTTCGTTGAAACATGACTATCCTACCAGTGAGTCTCGACTGGTGCCACTGGGACACTGGAATTGGAAATCGAACCAAGCGCGTTCCAATTACAGCACCTATGACCAGGAACTCCTGGCCGGTATGTTGGTGCTATCGTCACAATCCCGACTCCTGGGATCTAACCCTATTGTCTGGCTGTGTGACCAGGAGCCTGTGAAGTCTTTTCAGAAGGGCCCACCACCAGAGAAAGCAAAGCTAAAACGGTGGTGGACTTACCTGAGCCAGTTCAGGCTGACAGTGCATCATATTCCCGGGATAAAGAATGAACTGTCTGACTATATATCGCGCAACAACTTCGATGCGCTTATTGGCGAGAGCTCTGAGGCCCTTGCCAGAGAGGGTTTCCAGAGTATGGATGTCCAACTTGACCTGTCCATGCGCACTGCTGGTATCCTGGAGGGTTGGAGTCTAACCCACTATCAGTCAGAGTATAAAGAAATTCTCCAAACCCTCAGCACTGGTCTCGAACCCCGTGTCATTGACGGGCACCAGTGGTATAAAAACAATCAGTACCTCTTCTACCAGGACCGAATTGTGGTGAATGAGGCACGACTGGATGGGTGCCTACAGTGGTCCCATCTCAGTTCTGGTCACACTGGCGCTAATCGCTCAGTGGACTTCATCCGTGAATGTTTCTACTCTAGTCTAACCCTGACTGAACTGAGGTCGCGTATGCAGACCATTGTGGATGCTTGTGGCTGTCATGCCAGCAAGCAGAGCGACAGTAGGGATAGGGGCCTGATCTCCAGCTTACCCATACCCTATTGTGCTAACTCTCTTCTCTACGTGGATTTCATCCACGGCCTACCACGCTTCGGCGGCTATGATAGTTGCCTAGTGGACACCTGTGGCCTATCTCGCTTCACCCGTGTGTTCCATTGCAAAAAGAAAGTCACAGGTGAGCAGACTGTGAAAATGATGGTCGAACAATGGTTCGAACCCTATGGAGCACCTAAGCAGGTGCACTCTGATGAGGATGTACGCATCCGCAGTGACACTGGGTGGTACAAACCAGTGCTAAATGCCCTCAACGTG
The DNA here is from genome assembly GCA_964036045.1 of Eutreptiella sp. 'Long Island Sound 2002'. Lineage (NCBI taxonomy): Eukaryota > Euglenozoa > Euglenophyceae > Eutreptiales > Eutreptiaceae > Eutreptiella > Eutreptiella sp. 'Long Island Sound 2002'. The sequence goes on along the minus strand of OZ038382.1, from coordinate 95,725,657 downwards.
GAGGTAACCACAGATGTGCCCTATACCCACACGTCTAATCTATTCTGTGAGAGACAGAACCGTGTGGTGGAGCAAAAATGAAGAATCCTGATGAAACAGGAGCGTACCAAGGACTGGGTACGCCTAGTGCCCTGGGCAGTGCTGACCATGAACTCACAGCGGAGCTCTTCTACGGGTTTCACCCCCCACAAACTCTCCCATGGATGACGGCCTGCTTGGTTCTTCAAAACCCCATTTCCTGAGGACTTCAAGAGCCCTGTGAGAGATTGGCGGGAACACAAGCAGTCTCTGGCTAATCATGCTGGGACTAACCTGAGACACGTTCGTGACCGTGAACTGAGCCTACGAAACCGCCTACGGCGACCTGCCAGCTTCAGAGTTGGTGACCCTGTTTTGGTACACCATTCACGCCTACCCTCCTGGCCATGTAACTGCCTACAGGACCCTTATTTTGGACCCTATCGTATCATCAGGATAGATGGATCCAGGATCCATGTCAGGTGCAGTCCACGTCTAGGTGGTGAACTGCTGTGTGCACCTAAACAGTTGAGGCACTATCACTCCCCTGATGATTTGTCCTGGGATGAGTGGCGCCTCAGTGACAGTGAGGTCGAGCGTATAGACCTAGAGAACGCTGCCAGTCCAGAGGAGGCAGACGAACTCGAAGGGATGACTGCCGATGAGATGGTAGTCGATGGTTACTACGTGGTTGCAGGTATTGCTCGCCACGAGTATAAACAGGGCTGGAAATTCTTAACCCTGTGGGATGGCTATGGGTTATCTGAGGCGACCTGGGAACCTCTGTCAGCCTTCATACAACCAGATGGGAGTATCAACCCCATCTTCGGCACCTACCTCGTTGAGAACAACGAGGGGCAGCTCCTAACCCGTGCTGAGACTATGTCCCAACGTAGAAAGCGAAACTAATTTCCCTGTGTCAGTCTACTGACAGGTGTATTGAGCATTGCACTGACCCTGTCTGTGCCCTGCAGGCCCATGCTTATGGTTTCCAGCGTGGGTGTATGCCTTGTCGACCATGTGTTGCATGGGGACTGCCTTGATGCAATGACCTCGGGGAGCCAACGAGGAACGGTGGCTTACTACACCAGGGGGGAACGACAAGCAAGGTGTTATGAGGCAAGGTGTGTCTTCCCTCCTTGGGGACAAGCGAGCCCACAGTTAGGACCCCTGACTGGTCCAGACCCATGGGGTTCTACCCTTCCTTATAGGGTTTACCATACCCCTATGTGTGCTACGTATGTCTGTGTGTGTCTCACTTCTCTCCCCGGCGTGGCTCCCGGAGACCGGGCTTCGCTGACGTCGGACCGAAGGTCCTAATCAGGTACTATTACCACTCCTATGGCGCCCAATTTCTGTGCCGGCGCCTATCCTTGGGGGAAGACGGCAAAAGCCCTACCTACTAGAGGGGAGGGGTGGCCAAGTGTGCTAAGGGCATACAAAAAGCCCATTTTTGCTACAGGCCAAAAGCTAACGCAATCCCCTGCCCACGAGGAAAAGCACGCGGGACAGGAGACACCACTACACTACACTCACTAACGCCAGCACCGGCCTTCGAAGGCAGGGTGAGCACTCATCACTTGCACTCAACTCCTGCCAGGCCTGCTGACCCTAACCCCTACACACGCTACTTGGTGTTGCTGTCAAAGATGTCTAGGGTCCTAATGACCCTCCTGTGAAGAAGACAGGAGAACACAGCGCTGCTAAGCAGCTGTGGCCTAACAGGGACGTCATAACACGTTTCCCTGCTAGGGCTTGTTGCGTGCACAGCGCCGATGTTGATGGAGTCGAACTGCCCACGCCACTCCTGGCTGAGGCGCAGTCAATTGATTGTGTGATCAGCGCCCCTGTTTGGCTGGGGCGAAAAAATGGGTAGCCGCCGAAGGCAGCTGCTGCGTGCACCAATCACCCTGAACCTCTTCCACCTGTACAACAGAGGCAAATGAAGGGGTGTTTGCGGTTGAGGAACCAGGCCACACTCCACGTATTATACGCTTCTCAGTATGACCTATAATACACTGTCCTCAAACACGCCCTATCAAGCAAGCAAGCGTTAAGAGACTCCTCAGGTTGTCTTAAAGAACGTACCGAGGAGCCCCTGGGTAACCTAAACAAGGTTTACCGTGCGCATTTCGCGTGGCCTACCCTTTAATGCATCATGTGCACGCAGGGAAGGGAGGCAGAACCATAAACACAATGACTCTACCAGGAGGTGAGCTCCTCCTGGGCTAGCCTACCTTACTCACCATGCATCGTGTGAATGCCGAAGTGAAGCGAACACAAAACAACCCTATTGCGATTTTTTCAAACAAGCCTAAGCATTTTAAGCGGCCCTACTTTAACGCTACGGCTACACACGAACAAACACTTTCTTTTCTAACCTGTGAAGAGAAAACAAGGATGAGTTGGGGTACAGGGAAAGCTTCACAGGGTGTGAATGCCTCGATTAGGCACATGCATCGCGAGCACAGCGCATATTCTAACCCTACGAGCGCGCTGCGCGCTCCATTGGCATTGCATACCTTTCATTCCTGTTTTGACCTGTGCAGAGCAAAGGAGATGAGCTCCCGAACCCCCAACGAACACAGCGTTGACAACCCTAACGTTTTAACGAAACAACCAACACGAACGCAATGCATACGTGTGAGGTGACACTGGCATAGCTGAGAGGTGGGTTGTCCACCTGCTCTGTGGTGTGGGTTGAATTTGAATACTTTTCTGTGAAGTTTATAAAAAACATTTGATGCAACTGTGCAAAAATTTCCTTTAGAACTTTAAAAACTAGGGCTCATGCCCTCTTTTTCAAAAGCCGTTTACGCTTGCGCAACCCTTTTTTTGAGGTCAGCTCCCTTTGCGCTTGTCTGCGACTTTGAGTTATGTGTAAAAATGACGATTTCCCACGTGGTTTCGTCGATTTTTAACGATTTCACTTGCTAAATTGCAACCCCTTCCGCTAAACCGCAGGAATCACTCCCTGTTGGTTACATTTTCTGTTTTTTCCAGCTCCTGGAGATTTGTGTCCTCCATTGGGAGTATTGCTCCGCCCTGGCCCTTGGTCAGGACGTTTACTAAAACGCTGTTTATACAGCGATAGCTGTCCGCATTAGAGGGTTCGACTGTACCCTAGTGGGCAAGCATATGTGCTCTAGGGAGGGAGTCCTGGGTTCAAACCCCACTAACCCCAAATTTATACCAAACGTTTTCGTCGCACGCCGGCGACTTTTGAGGAATGCCCCATCGAAGGGACATCATTCACGGTACATTAGACTGTTGTTCAAGGGTACCTACAGTGTGATAGGCTTCTATGAACTGATGAGAATGTTTTTTGTGAGTTTAATGCATTTTTTGAGGTGATTTTGGGAATATTTGAGCCTTTTTCCTTGGTCCTACTAGCTCAGCTAACTAGTACTCCAGGGGGGAGTAAGAAAAAGTCACTGCCATGTCTTTCTTGGAGGGCTTGATCCAGGCCAAGCCCCCCTTAAAACCCTTTTGTTGATGCTAAGACAAACTTAAGTGTTTTTATCTCTCTTTTGAAGCCTAAAGTACACTTTCTCAAAGTTACTAGGGTTGTAACCCTGGCCCCCCATGAAGTTCACCCCTACCACTCAACTGAGCGGAGGTACCTTCCTTCATGGAGGATATACCGGAATAAAATAGGCATTTCATGCTTTAGGCCTTGGAGGTTAAGCCTAGTGGTCTCCCACCCCAAGAACCCGGTACTCAATTGTTTCTACCACTTATTGTGGTTCTACTTTTCAACTGTTTCTGAATTCAGTTGCTTGGCCAAGACATTTTCTGTGTTGGCCTGACATCCATGCCCCACATTCCTAAGCAGCACCATTTCACCCAAAAGAGTGCACATGAAGTGCCTATTGCAATCTTGGAGGCCTGAGTCAGTCCAATTTTCATTTAAAATCTTTTGTATTATCCTTTTGTGATTGAATCTTTGTGTATAAACCTGCATTGTCTATCTGCAGCCCTTCTGTGTTACACTGGATTCCAAAAACAAATCATTGATTCGATCCACATCCTGTTCTTGCTCTATTTGCTGCTTTGGTTTGGGTTTACAACTTCAAAACCTGCAGGATTTCATCAAAATATCTAGGGCATAATTCAAGGACATCTTTCTCGCAGGGGGCAGCATACCACCCGCTGGCGGCCCTCCTGTACATCCTCCGCGGCGTACTCGCGGACAGCGAGCACCAGGAGCCAAACGCGGATGTGCCGTGGCCCGACCCTCTACGCCCACGTCCCCACGCGCCGACGCCACTGTAGCTGGTGACCACTGACGACCAATGCGTCAGAGCGCTGGAACAAGCGCAGCTCTGGGCCGGGTGGGTGATAGTGCAGCTGGGGGAAGGCCAGCCCAGGCCCCGTGGACTCCCCTGTGGCACCACCCTGCTGGTGGCTACGGAGGTGCCACCCGACCCACACATGGCAGTGCACACGCTGGAGGACCAGCCGGGAGACACGGGACACCTGGTCGTGCACCAGCGCGGAGGCCCGGCGTGGCTCAGAAAGCACGTAACGGCGCTCTGGTCCTGGGCGAGCACGATTGCCGGAGCTGAGGTCTGACTCCGCGACCAGCCAGCAATCTGCCCCGACGACACACGGGCGCTAAATGTGGACAACCTGCCTCCCGTCCACCCCAACGTCCGATGGCACTCCGCCGACCTCAATGCGGGGTGGCTCAGCCCCACCGGGTACTAGTGGATCCCGGAGGCCTGCGTCCACACCTCCTCCGACGCGTCGGGGGACGGACCCTGCAGGCACGCCACAAGAGTCGCCCTCGCCGCCGACCTCACCCGCGCGTGGGCAGTGGCCATGTCGGGCACGGTGCCCGACGGGGAGGGAGTGGCCGCCTCCCTCCCCCTGCAGTACGGCATCCACGGGTTGTGGATCCATACAGTGAACGCCGAGGTCATCGTCCACCTTCTGCGACACGCGGATCGCGAGCGGGCCACGGGAGTCCCCGCGGGCGCGGCAAAGGTGGTCAACCAGATGTTGCTGCGATGGATTCAGGACAGCCTGCGCGTGCGCGGACAACACATCGAGCACCCGTTTTGGTTTGCTGGAGCCACCTCCCACCACAGCGACGCTTTGCTGCACAAGGTGGACTGGGCGGTGTCCCAAGACACCGTCGTGCAGAACACACCCCCGGGTGCCAGCCACGCCCAACTCGTAATCGCCGGTTGAGACAGCCACCTCGACCTGCGGCCTCCCACAATGCAGACGCTCAGCACGATCGCGCAGCAGGCACAGCTGGACCATGCGCTGACGCACGGAGGGCACACACCCCTGGGCGCGGCCCACGCCAAATCCTACGTCCACGCCCGGGACCTCACCGCGGCGGCCACCAACCACCGTGCGCTGCGGGCCAGAGACGGCCACACGCCGATGCAGCGCAGGCTCCGCATCTGCAATGACCGGCTCTCCGGCGTCGCCATCCTCCGACAGCCGCTCCCCCTCTGCGGTGGCCCGGAGGAGAGCCCAGTACACATGCACGTAGGCTGCGCTCACTCGCGGCTCCTCTGGCCTCACTACCGCCAGGCGGTGCAAGGGGCTGCCCGCCACCTCCCGCCCGGGGACAAGGCTCTATGGGTGGATTCGTGGCGCCCCGCGGGCGCCGAATCGACGAAAGTCTTCTGCTCTGGGCTGGTGCGCGAGGCAGCGGAGGCGCGGCTCCGTGCAGTCGCCCGCCACGACCCGCCGGGACGGACCTCCGTGGACGATTTCCTCCAACACATGCTCGGGCTGGAGGACTTCGTGTGGGAGCTCCGCAATCACCGACTGGAGCAACTCCTCCGCGAGCCCCCAAGCGCAGCGGCCCGGGTGGACCGATGGCTCACTGCAGCGAAGGGCGACTGCCCCCCCCCCCCCCGCGCCCTGGCGGGGACTTCGTGGCCTCCCACCGCATCGTGAACGGCACCCTGGAGTGTCCACTGCAAGACAACCCCCAACCATACCGGGACCTGCCGGGGGGTTTCTGGAAGCACCTGCAAGACGCCCTCTTCCCGCCATGGATCATTGGGCGCGGCTCCATGACCACGTGGGAGGCCCACATAGTGGGCGTGGAGTGGGTGCGCGAATGAAGGCGGTGGTGCGCCACCACGCGCGCACCCAGGGCCCCCCGCGCAGCAGTACGCCGCCGTCCTGCTCGAGGAGTGGGGGTCGCACACCCGGCCATGGCCCACCATGATTCGCGGGGCGGGCCCCGATCAGCCGTGGGACGCAACGGCCAAGGGATAGCTGCGGGCGGCCCCTGGCCCCACCTGGGCTCGAGTGGGGATGTGTCCTCGCTCATCCAGGCGCCCCTCCCCCCCCCGCCTCGTACTTCACGCCGCCTACGGGCTCCAAGCCACAGAGGTACACACGGGGCCGAACCGGACGCAACGAACTGCGGAGCGGTGGCCTGGACGGCGGCCTGCAGGCACCTCGCCAGGGACACCGGGGGGCTTAGGCAATACGGGCCAACGGACCGCACGGCACTAGCGTCCACGGTCGCGGCCGTCACCATGGGACCCGTGGCGGCGTGGCCAGCGCAACTGCTGCCCCACGTCCCCTGCTGAAACACGCGGCCCCGCCAGCAAGCCGCAAAGCACACGCCAATGGCACCCCTCACGGCGGAGCAGCTGTACGTCGTCACGGCGGCGCTACTGGCAGACGGCGGGAGAGTTTTGTCCACCAACAAAGCCCGGCGCAAATCACGGGAAGCATACAAGGGCCGCAACGCAACGCACCCCACCCGTGGCACGCCACACTCTGCGAGCGCACCCGCGTCAGGGATGCAGGTGGCGGTGCACCCCCTCCCGGGCCTCAGCGGCGGGAGGCGCTGGTGCTGCAGGCGGCGAGCTACCAGGCCATCCTGCACGGCCACGCCGGAGGGTACCGGTCGCACATCCTGGCCGAGGGCCGCTGGACCGTCTGGCACGGCACCGCCGGGCAAAGGGCATTCCCGCCCCTGCCCCATGTTGACTGGCAGCAGGGGCCCACCCAGGCCTACTATATGACGGCGGACCCCTGGCTGCTAGCAGTCCTGCTACACACCATCAGCGCCCCAACAAGAGGCAGGAACCGGGGTGGGCCAACCCCCACGACCAGGAGGCGCATCTACGGACGGCGTGGCAGGGAGACGCCATCAGGGCCACGGAGGTCCCGGACCTCCACGCGGGGCCAATCCCGCAGGCCCACCCGGCGGCTACCCTCGTGGTGGCACCTATGATTTTAGCAGCTGTTTTTTCCCAAAATTCAAAAAGTAGACAAAAAGGGGTTCTTCGCGGGAAATGACGTATTTTTTTGGTTTCTACGGCCCCAAAATAGGGGGGGGCGGGCTCCTACCCGAATTTCTGTCCAAAAATATCAGAAACCCTGAAATTTGGCCTTTTTTGGGGTATTTTTGCCTGCTCTGGGCTGGTCCTGCAGAACAGTGCTGCAAACCAGTGTACCTGCCTATAGAGTATTTTCGACAGAAATTGGAATTTTTGAATTCTTTGGCCCCAAAATAGGGATGGGGGGGTTCCTCCCACCAGAGCTTTCTCCCAAACCATCAAAAACCCTGGAATTCGGCCTATTTTGGAGTATTTTTGTCTGCTCAGGGGTGGTGCAGCAGAACAGTGCTGCACACCAGTGTACCTGTATAGTATAGTATAGTGTAAGTGCGGCTAACCCCCATCTGCTCAGATTTTCACTGATCTAACCCATATTGGCTACATTTTGGTCATTCTCTCTGCTTCGGCAGAATCGCCGCCTCGCAGCTCAGTCTCAGGATCAGACCTATATATTTCTGATATGCCGGATCTGATTCCGCGGTCCATTCTCCGTAAATCTGCCGCATTCCGATCATTTACCTGGAATCGCCATTTGCCGCTGACGCGCGCTCGCGGGCCAGATCGGCCAAATATTTTTCACAATCGGATTGATATAAATCTTTTCAGATAGTTTTGGACACTCAGATGTATTTAGAATAATCTGCATCAATTTTCTTCATAGACCGGGATTTTCTGCCGGATAACAATCAGCATGGATCTTGCCTCAGTTGTTGCTGCTCTCGCCTCCGTTGGTGTCCGTGTATCCGGTTCTACCCCCAACAGCAGCGTTCAGGTCGACTCCTCGCGTGCCTGCCCCACTGGTCTTGCCGGCCCCGAGCCCTCCGGCACCATCAACGACCCAGGGCAGCACTTTCATGGTAGCAGAGGCTACCTGAATGTTGTTCTTTTGGTGTCCCAACCACAGCCCGCTCCCCAGTACGGCCCCGTAGACCCCGCCGCTTCTGGAGAAGTAACGATTACACTGCCTTGGTGCTGCGCGAACGAGGCCTTGAGAGGAATGCCTTGCGCGAGTCCAAGCTGCCCAAGAAGGGCACAAATCAGCAGCTGTGGGGACCCAAATTACCCTAATCCCAGTCGAAATTGGCCATCGAGCAGCTGGAATCAGCCGGCCTACGACGATGGCAACGCTCCGGTAGACCTTACGGAGCTGGCAGGTACCAACATTCCTTACCAATGTCCAACATTTGAGACCACGGACGCCGATATCGACGACATTGAGATGGGTGGTCCAGGTGAGGTACCTAGCTATAATCGACCAGCCTCTTGGGCACAATGGGACGACCATTTGTCCCTAGAAGGGACCCGTAACCTTGAAGCCCTTGAGGCCCTTTGTCTCTTAGCCACGTCTAAGCTGATCGGACAAGAAAGAATCGCCTCTGATTTTTAATGGAATATTTTTTCCTCCTTCAAGAAGAAATTAATACCAGGATGTGGTGGCGTTCTCAAGAAGATGACTCCTTCGCCATTTTTTTGCAGATCTGGGAGGCAAGCCCCTTCCCGAAGGAGAAGACCAAGGCACCTGTTGCCGGGCCCTCCGCCCCTCATCCCCCTGTTTCTATCCGCGACGATCTAGCCGCCGCGGTTGAGGAAGGAATTTTAGAGGCGGCCAGGCAGGCAAGCCTGGAAATTAGGGCTGAAGGAGCTCCCCAAGTGGACTCCTGGCTGCGGACCACCGAGATCAGCGGTCCGACAGCCTGCTCAGGCCCTTCAGGACACGGTATGTACTGTCCTGCCGACTGCTCTTGCAGATTCCAGCGAGATGCTGAGCTCCAAACGCTTAAAGATCAAATGCACCTCATCATTGAAACGCTGGGAATAAAAAATCTTTTCAAGACGCACATGCGGTCTGAGGGCGCCTCATCGGTGGAACAAGCAACAGAGCCGTCGGAGGAGGCGACGGAAACTTTTTCAATTGCTCCTTCGGTGGACTCCAAGACCACCGACGCAAGGATCAGCAGGACCAAGCTAAAGGAAAGGGTTAAAATCTCTCGATCTGAGAGTAGGACGGCGAAGGCTAGGACTGAGGCTCAGAATGCCAAGCGAACTGCCTCCCGTATTGCCCCTCTTGCTGCTGATTCCAATGCCTTAGCCCAGCTGTTGCTCGCCCAGACCCTCGCCGGAGCTGGTGTGGCGAATGATGCCGCCAAGGTGTCTGCCATTACGGCCGGTGTTTGGCTGGATTCGCTTCTTAATCCTACTTCATTGCGACTTCGTCAGGTTGCCAAGCAACCGAAGTATAATGGAAACCCCCGACGTTGGCCTGAGTTCCAACGGGAATTGAAATTGTGGGTTAAGACTCAAAAACTCCAAGATGATCAGTTCCTGATCGCCCTCTTGGACTGCCTTGAGGGAGCGCCGGCCAACACTTGGCTCAGGACCTGGAGTGATCAGGAGGATTCAAGTTCCCCCCTTAACTTTGATGAGGTGTGGGAACAGTTGGAGGTACGTGGATCCCGGCTTCCAGAGGAACATTACCACCAAATGTTGAAGAATTTTCCTTCATTCTCGCGATTAATCTTGCACGAAGTGCAAGACAAGAGACAGCGCTTCTGGAACTTAGTGGAAGAAGCTGAACATTCAGGCGAAGAATTTTCTAGTGCCGAGCTGAAAAATCTGATTTTTGACAAGATCCCCTCAGAAACTGCCGCCACCCTTCGGAACAAACAGTCCGAAGAAAAGGTCAAGACCTGGTGGGCGGAGGTCGAAGGCTTCGATGCCTCGGCCAACAGGTTTTCTGTCAGGGAATCACTTCAAAAGTGTTCTCCACGTCGTTTTCCAAGGTGAAATTCACTGAAAACACGTGGAAAATCAAGTTTAACGAACACGAGGATCGGGACTTGTTTGTCCAAGTCCTCAACAGGGGAGTAAGCTTCCATGGCCATCGCCTGAAGGCCAAGAACTGGGTGTTTTCGTTCACCCCGAAAGAACTCTGGGAAGAGGTTGAGCGGCTCGCCGACGCCGCCAATCAGAATTTCCATGAGGGTCTTGGGGGAAACAAGAATACCCAGCAAAACACCCAAAATGGGGCCCAAAAGGGCAACAAAAAGGTGAATGACACCCGGAATGTTCAGGATCACTGTAGCATCTGCCTTCTTTTAGGTTCTACGAACCGAGCTAAGACGCATTCTACTGGTAATCACCGATGGTCTCCTTACGATCACAAGGTGATTGGTGAAAATATCAGTAATCCGCAGAATTCAGACAGGAATGACAGACAGGTGCATGGTGGGAAGGCTGGAAAAGGGAATCCGACCCCCTCCGGTGGAAACACAAATACTGGAGGCCCTGGCGGGTCCCAAGGCACAGGAAATCAGACTCCATCCGGCTCCGGTGGGCAGCTGAACGGCCAGAAAAATCCCAATAGCAACGCCGGAGGCGGAAATCGAAATCCAGGCCAAACCCCTCAATCCGGTGCAAACAAGGGAAATGCTCCAGGATTCCAGGGTAAAGGTAAGGGAAATCCTTTGGGAACCCCTTTCTCTGGTAAGGGCAGAGGGCGTGGCGACGGTGGAGGTCCATCATCCAGCGGCCGTGGCCGTGGACGTGGAAAGGGCAACCATCGTGTGGATCAGGTCTCAGGTGCAGATCAGGTGTCCGATGCAGATCGAGATTACGCTGAAAATGCCTTGAATCCAGCAGATGATCCGCTCCAAGATGAGTGGATCGACGAATCAGGGTGTGTTCACAATGTTAACGCAGCCACTGGAGGTCAGAACGCCTAGGGGAGCCACGAAAATCGCCCCCCCCCAGGCGATTTCAGGCATGATCCCCAGATTCCTGATCGACCATTACTTGATGTAGGGTCGCTTGTCTCCTCTCCCCTGGATCCGGCAGCGGATCCTTCTGTTGTAGTGGACGAGGTTGGTGTACAGTCCAAGCACAGGGCCCGTCAATTTGTCACAAAGCTGTGGGTCTCTGATCGCAAGGGAAATTTCCACCTCGCCACTTGTTTGTGTGACAATGGATCAGAGGTAAATCTCCATTCCAATTCTTTCTTACCCGACGACTGCGTGGTTGAGTCGCCTCATCCTGTTACCCTCGAGGGAGTTTCTGGACATTCTCTCGCAGGTGGGCAACGCGGTTGTTATATATCAACTCATTTGGTCGCTCAAGACCTTTGGGAAGAAGGTAATGTGGAGGAAGTTGTCCTTAAGGATGACTACTTCTATCGTGCCGACATAAAGTATGACCTTTACTTGGGCCATCCTTGGCTTAGCAAGAACAGGGTGGCGCCCGTAGGTCATCGGCGTTGTTTTTTGCTGGAGTCAGGTCCCTTGGAGCGTCCTGAATTTCGTTTTTTGCACGCAGGGTTTAAAAGTGCAGAAGAATTTTTGAAGCGAAAGGTTACACCAAAGTTTGGCGAAGATGTCACCATTGCAGAGGTGAATGGGAGTGCCGATTACTCCCGAGAGTTAGAATGTCTTCGTAGGGACTCCCAGCCACGACGCCCTTCGCGCTGGCACTCTTCATCCTACAGAGTTGTCGACAAATGGCGCGATACAATTTGTGAATATTTTGATGAACACCATTCCTTTTGGCCACAGTATGATGCCTTTGCTAACCGGGAGAACAAACGCTTTGACAAGCACTTTCGCGACGCTTGGACCCATAAATGGGACAAGAAGTTATGGATTAATCCTCCGTTTCACTTAATCCAGCAGGTCATCCACAAAATCAAACAAGATAAAACCCAGGCGATTTTAGTTGTGCCCTTGTGGGACGACAAGCCTTGGTTTCAGGAATTACAGGACATTTGTGTAGATTACATCGAACTTCCCAGGAAGATTAAGCTGTATGCCAGGGACGACACAGGTCCCCTGCCACAGCGGTCCTGGAGTTCGCTTGCATTCCTGGTGGATGGAAAGCTTTCTGACTCTGATTCTGCTGATTCTGGTACTGATTCCTGTGTTGGGTCTGAATCTGAGGTTGAGCGTGGTACTGATGATGAATCTATTTTTTCTGATTTTTGTCCGTCAGATGTCCAAGGTGATCCAACGTCAAATGGATCCGCCTCGTCTCCCTCTTCCCCAATACGATCGACATCGAAAAGAATCTTCAGTGCACGGGCGAAGAAAAATTTTAAATCGCGCCGCAAATTCAGAGTTTTTTATGAAAAACCCCGTGTGGAAGCTTTCATAGATCCTTTCGGGGAGCTGGATCACGAAGAGAATCTCTGGAATGTCGACACTCGACCCACCTATCTTCAAGAGGCAGTTGATACGGACCTCTTTAGGGACATCCGTAAGAAGATTCTTCCTGCCAAGGCCGAAGAAGTCGCCAAAGCTTTTTCGACAGTAATTCCTGGCGATCAGGTGGACACTGAGTTGTGTTCCAAGACAAGAGAAAAGATTTTTGAGGAACGGAAGGACACAACCCTTTCGGGGAAGTTGATCAAAGACCCCCCTGTCCGTGGGCAGTTCGAAGAAACCTTCATCGGGCTTCGTGAAGGTTACAAGGCGAAGAAACAGCGTCCTTATGAGAACCATGGACACAAACATGAGATACTCAGAAAAATCATCGAGAGAAATCTCAGGGAATTTGGTTGGCTTGAGGGTTGTATGACCAGCGAATGGTGCTGTGCACCCTTCACAGTCCCGAAGCCGCCGCCTGCAGACCAGAACACCATTGATGGTTGGCGAATGGTTGTTGATTTTCGCAACCTCAACGCCGAAACCAAGGCGGATTCACACCCCCTGCCCCTCATTGAGGAGGAAATCGCCAAGAGGGCAAGAGGTCGTTTGTTTTCTGTGCTGGATCTCCGTCACGGTTTCCACCAAATGCCGTTGAGGAAGGACAGCCGACCTCTCACCTGTATGTGCACGCCATGTGGCCCAGTCCAATGGACGGTCATGCCCATGGGCCTGAAGAACGCCACTTCGTTTTTTCAAATAATGATGGAGGATGTGCTTTTTACAGCTCATCCTGAGCTTCGTGCTTTCGTGAGTGTGTACATAGATGACATAATCATCGCGACAGAGGGGGAGGGACTGACCGAAGCCGAGCTGGTGGCCCTACATGAAAAGCAGTTGAACCAGGTTTTAGACATTCTTGATGCCAATCAGCTGATTTGTGGGCCAAAGAAGGGAAAATTATTTTTGAAATCAGTCGAATTTTGTGGTTCTCTCCTTGAGAATGGCACCCGACGACCCAGTCCAGGGAAGCTCGTCGCTATTTAGAAGTGGAAGCGCCCTGACACGATCACGGAATTGAGAGGATTCCTGGGTTGTTGCAATTTTTACCACACTTTTGTGCCCAATTATGCCAAATTTGCTGCCCCCCTCACTGAACTATTGAAGGTAGGGAGAGATGCGGGCAAGGCAGGTTCAAAGGTTCGTGTCAAGTGGACTGACGAGTGCGAGGAGGCCTTCCATCACTTGAAGGCGGCCCTCTGCGAAGTCGCCACGTTGCATGTGCCGCAATTCGACCGACCCTTCTACATAAGAACTGACGCTTCTAGGTACGCGATCGGAGCTGTTCTTGAACAGGTTGATGAAGCCACAGGTGATCATTACCCTCTTGCTTTTTGGTCTCGGAAGCTAGCCCCACGCCAAATGCAATGGTCGCCGCGTGAGCAAGAAACCTACGCCATAATCTGTGCTTTAAAAAAGTACCAATCGTGGGTTGGCACCAATCGAGTCGAGGTCCTGACGGATCATCGATCTCTGGAGTATTGGGCCACCGAACACATTGATACTGTCGCGAGCCCAGCTGGTCGACGGGCCAGATGGCATGAATTTCTCAGTCTGTTTGACCTCCATGTGTCGTATTTGCCTGGAAAACATAACACGGTAGCGGATGCTCTGAGCCGATGGGCTTACCCCGCTTCAGAGGGGCTGCAAAGTACCAACATCCATGGTACGGAGCAGGACCGCCATGTCAGAATCGAGTGGGATCAAGAGGAAAAAAAGCTCATTCGACGTGCATGCATGCAATGCGCTGTTAAACAGCACGCATTACCGTGCCATGACATCATGGCCTTTTCAGATCCGTCGCATGCTCATGAGATCTGCACCAAATCAGTGAAAGTCGTGGACAAAGTCACCGATCCCTCCTCAGGGAGTGTGAAACGGTTTGACTATACCCGACGTGTAAGTGGATTTCGGTTGATTCAGGGCATTAAGCGTCGAGATCCGGCCAAAACTCCACCCCTGCCGAAAGATTCCCTTATCATCCGTGACTGGACGTCCGATTATCTGCAGGATCCCATGTTTAAAGAGGTCTTTGGAAATCTCTAATCCAAAGATGCTCACAAGGATGGGATTTTTTCGGAATATTCGTTGGATGGGGGGAAGCTGTGGATGGAGGGTAAATTGTGCGTACCAGACGCCCTGGCCCCCCGAGTGTTAAACTGGTGGCACAAATTGGAGTCCCCCCACGCACATGGCCGTAGATTATGGTCGATGATTAAACATAGGTTGTTTGGCTCACGGCTATATACTCATTGCATGAAAGTAGCCGCCGGATGTGCCCAATGTGCTGTCTCGACGCCCCCCAGCGCGAAGAAGCACGGCCATCTGAGGCCACACCCTATTCCGGAGCGCCTCTTTAACAGAGTCACCAGTGATTTCTTCTATCTCGGTGAGCTCGATGACGAAGAGTGCCATTGGACTAATAAAGAGATCAATGGTGTGCTCCTTATTCAGTGCCGTCATTCTAGCTACATTCAGGTGTTGCCTTGCATCATCGAGTCAATGACTGGCAAGGCTGCCGCCAAATGGTGCGCGCAGACCTGGATGGGAGGTTGGGACGTCCCATCCGAGGTGGTTACGGACTCAGGAAAAGAGTACACCTCCGAATGGTGGAGGGAATTATGTGCTCGCCTTGGAATCCACCACCTGAGGTGTGAAATCCACTCGCATCGAGCGTTGCCTGGCGAAAGAGCCGGCCGCTCTATTATAAATATGCTTCGTAAGGAGCTCGCGAGTGAAAAAGATTTCCATTGGCTTGAAGTTCTCTTCGCATTGCTTCGCCGTTACCACAACACGCCTTTGTACCATGGCCTTTCTCCAAATGAAATTGTCTTTGGACGAAAGAAGTGTTGGTGGAACATGCCGTTGAATAATCCTCGCCCTTGTAAAGATGCTTCGTTGTTTTTGGACGACGTCCAACGAGCAGATAAAACTGTCTCGAAGTTAATCGATAAGCATCAAGCTGACTGGCTTTGGGTTCAGAATCAAGGTCGAAAAAACCCCCACAATTTTGAAGTCGATGATCGAGTTTGGCTTCGAAAATCGGAAACCACCCTGGACGGAGATGATAAGCTTCTTCCCTTGTGGGAGGGGCCATTCGCTGTTACAGCGCGTCTAGGTGAGAACAGGTGGAGGATTCGTGTGGATGTCAGCAGGGAAATTGATGTCTCGGGCGATCGGCTCAAGAGAGAGATCCCCTCCCCCAAGGATCGGGTTCAACCCCTTTTTTGGACTTCGAAATTTTTGTCAGATCGGGTCATCGAAGGGGGGAAGTACGAACTCAAGAGGATTTTAGAAGCGAGACGTGACGCAAAGGGCGAATGGGAATTTCTGTGTGAGTGGAGGGGCTTTGATTCCAGTCACAACAACTGGGAACCAGCCCATTCTTTTGTCCATGGGTACACCAAGGGGTACATCGACTTCCTCAAGAAGCACCCCGAAATTGGCGTACTCCTGACAGACTGTCTGTCGAAACCAGACAGACAGGTGGAGAGCGACGGAAGAAGACCTGTGGTGAATCGAGATCCAGCCTTTTACGGCCCTCAGCAGCCACATTCCAGGGCTGATCCGTCGATCCCCCCTCCTGCGGTCAGGCCAGCCCAGGAGCCAAATGAGGACCAAGCTTCGAGTTCGGCCGCTGATTTGCAGCGCCCAAGCCGTACGAGGGCCAGACCAGACAGGTTGGTGGTCAAATGTATTCGTGCTTGGCCGAATTGAGGGAGATCCGTCGTGACTTGAGTCGCCGACGCCATAATCTGGGTAACAGTCGTCTAGTCCAGGGCGTCATGGCACTCGTCGCTAGGGCTCAAGGGTATAGGTTCGAAACTCTTGCATGTCCAACTCCTACAAAAGCTCCAGCCTCGCCCCGTCGACCACTTATTCCAATGTGAGTGTTCTGACGACTTGAAAAAACCACATTCTGCTCAATCCACTGTTCATTCTTCCTGATTACATCATGATGTGGAGAACTGCAAATGTTTGATAATTTGACGTCAATCAACTTTTCTTTGGTCTCCGTTCGGAAGCGTATCGAAAGCCGAAAACCGAAAGCCACGGAGTGTGCTGCCGTGTTCAGAAAAAAACCAAACTCAGGCTTAATTCAGACAGATTCGGGGTAATCTTGTCTCTGTTGGTCTGTGCATTTTTGGAATTTGGCTACTCGTGCAGATGGAAGCAAATGTACATAGTAAAAACGCTGGCCAGCGACATTCGGCCCTACAGGCACCCCCTGTAGTACTGGCTGCACCAGATGCGACGCCAGGAACTCAGATCTTACCTTCATTTGCCGTGATGCGGAAGCCAAAGTCCAGATTCAGATCCAGGATCCTCAAATTTGCCTTGAATTTCTCAGGTTTGTCCTTCATTCTGCCATTGTTGTACGAAACCCCGACGTCAATTGTTCAGACAACCTTCAGACAGAGGCTCTAGGGACTTCTAAAAGCAACCTCTGAAGTCCGTAAGCTTCGTCGTATTTTTGGCACACGCCAATGTGAGCTCAATCTGACCTGAAACTGTCGAAAATGGTGCATCCAAGTGTCTTGTGGGACTCCATCGAAAGAGTGGCCTTGTCCAAGTCAATTGACACCACCGTCACTGTAAATAAAGGACTACTCGGTGTCTCTCAGTTATATACTGTCAGTAAAGCGCCTTCAGCGAACCTTCGGCGCGTTACATGCCAAGGATCCAGGGCCATCATGTCCCATCATGATGCATCATCACATGATCCACATTTTGATGGAATCTGTTGGATGCTCGCGAACCAACGTGCCGGAAAGCACAATTGAGCTGAATAAACGACAATATATATTAACTCTAGTCTAAACGAAGGTATTAGTAGTTTCAGTTCTAGACATTCCGCTTCATTTCACCTTCATCTTAGGGAATTTCCTGATTTTAGGACAATTTAGGTTGATTTCCTTGTCATCTCCCCTCATTCTTCGAAGATCTGTTTAGATCTAAGTGAACAGAAAAGCATCCTTACCTTCTGTGGTTCACTTAGGGCCTGCAGACTTCATTTGTATTTGTTTTCCCTCTCGGTGATTGCTTAATCTCCTTCATCTCTGCTTAAATTGATTCCCAATCTTGCTGAATCTTGTGATCATCCACCAGATGCGCCAAATCTGAAGCACATGCTGCACTTTTCAGAACGAGAAAAGCGGGAGTAACACGATGTAGAGTTCGGCGAGGACACCGTAGCGTGCCCGCGACAGCGAAACTCGGATTTACCCGAATAGGTGAGGAGGAAAGAAGAGATGGCGAAGCAATAGCACTACACAAGACACATATATGGGCCAATTCTTTAAACCGGTTTGTTTTCTCTGTTTTCTGCTCTTTTGGTGCCCTTTGCTACCTTTCATTGAAACGGGCACCCTCAAAATATACACAAAAATGGTATTATACATGCAAAATGAATTTTCGACCTCAAATACCCCCCATGGGGTTTGAACCCACACTCTACCAACCTTAGTGTTGTGTTTTCCCTCTAAGCTACGACCTGTCGTCGACGATCTCAGAGAAAACCGTAGTATAATAAAAAATTTGGAAAATCAGTACTCCTTACATGCTCCAACCACTATTAACCTCCCATGCTCTTAAAACCGTGGCAACCGACGACCCAAGTGTCAACTGCTTTTCACGGTGAGCGAAGAACTTAAGGGAGGGACAGGGTGGGCATATATGTGTCTTGTGTAGTGCTATTGCTTCGCCATCTCTTCTTTCCTCCTCACCTATTCGGGTAAATCGGAGCTGGCTCAGCTAGCACTACACAATCCCCATATATGGGCAACAGAACGGAAGAACTGAGCTCCCGTGAACTGAACCCTTATATAAGAATTAATTAATCGCCAGGCGCGAAGCGCGCGCCGCTTCTCCAGTCGCCAGATCAGGAGGGACCAGAACTTGCGTGATGCGCAACAGAGCTCTGGTCCTGTCGTAAAACTTCCTGAATGTATCGTAACATGACCAATCACCCAATGCTGCCACCACATGCGGATCCACGCCAAGATAGATTAGTGCAGTTGCTGCTGCTCCTCGTGTAGAATGCGCGGAAAACGAATCCGTCTCCAGTTCCCCCAATTCCAGCAGGTGTTTCCTTAACCAGCGAGTAGTGAGACCGTTGATGGTATCAGACGATAAAGGCCTCCGTGGCTTTCGTAGGGACACAAAAATCTCAGAACCCTCGTAATCACCAGTAGCCTTCAAATAACGCGCTAGGCAGCGCTGCGGATCAATTGACGGTGGCGTAACATTGTGAATAGGATAACGTGCATAGTATCTCCTCCCTTTGCGCTTAGCAGAAATGAACCAAGGCTGAGCAGCGCGTTGGATATCCCTACGTGATCGCGCCAGATCAACGCCTCGGAACAAGGCAAAGAATCTCAAGGACAAAATGGCTTGCAAGCGCAGCTGAGCTTCCGTCTCCACAGGTTGCTGATGCATGACTTGTATAAGACGCCGTACATCATAGAAACGATGATAATGAGGAACACTGACGAACCAGTCACGTTTCAAGTTGCGTAGCATACCCTCGAAACGTAGTTGCGAAAAGCACGGGAATAAACACACTGCTGGGTACGCCATACGCCCAGCACTTAAATAATGCGTGCGTGAAAACTTTAAAAGTTGCACCGCCACCGTCATCAGTGGGATTTGACCAAAGCGCTCCACCTTTAACAGTGGAGCAAGCGCCGCGTCTTGTAACAAGAACGTACCAAACATGTGCCACGCAGAATTGTAACGTTTCAAGGTGTCCTTCCCGATTTCATTGATGATAAGCGTCGCCTCTTCGTTGGTAGCTCCTCGCAATTGATAGTATTCACGCAACCATACGCCAAGGTCAACACGAAACGTGGTTGTGTCTCTGTGCCGTCTGGCATTTGCAACCGGAACTCCGACGTGTTCATTGCGAACTTCACGTGTTTCATCAATAGGTTCCACCAAACTTCGCGCGGCCTGTACGGCAGAGCCATGAGAACCTTCACCCCTGGTGACTCCAACACTTTGTTGACCAACTGAGGTATGTGCTTGAACGGCGGGAAGACCCACCCCGGTGAAAGTAAAGTTAGATTCTGGGAGAAGACATCGATGGCGTAAGCCCCCGGCTGAGGACACGGACTGACGAAACTGCTGCACACCGCATTGGAACTCCTTGACATCCAATCGATTTCCGGCTGAATCCAACTTTTGAACTCCTCCAGGATCCAAGTCAACACGTCCGACGGGAAGGTAGCCTCCGACGGTGTCCAACGAAGCCGAGACCAAATGTCCGCCGGATTCACCGAGGTGTGCACGTAAAACGGTTGAATCTGGATGCGATTGGCTTGTGTAAAATTCCACAGTTGGAGAATCAATGCGTTGAACCGCGGCTTGCGACCTCCCCACTTGCGGAGATACCAGTAAAGGACCATTGAGTCGGTGAAAAATCGCAGCGTGGTGTCCCTCAGCGCATACGCTTGAATCGTCAGTAGGGCTCCCCTGAACTCTTTGACGTTTATGTGTTCCTCTCGATTCAGGAACCAACCGAACGCTGCTTGGGCATTCCCTTGAAGGACTCCGCCCCACGCCAGATACGACGCGTCCGAGTACATGTCCCTGACGTGACCCATGGAAACTACGAAGGTGCGTCCCTTCCACTGGTGTAACTCGTCCGCCAGATCCATCAACTGACGTGACACGCGCTTCGGGAGCGCCACGTCTGCCTCCCAGCCAGCCTGGACTGCCACCGCCACGTGCACCGCCAGGGCGTCGCTGAGGAGTCGGATATGGGGCATGGCGAACAACAAGGAACGGATTCTTCCAAGAACGGAGGCGCATCGCATCACTGATGGTGTGTGACTGTGTGCCAGTCTGTTCACGTCCCGAAAAATCGCTTGTAGGCGCTTTGGAGGTACCGCGACGAATCCTTCCCTGAAGTTCAGCATAAAACCAAGCATTATAATTTCTTGAGACGGCTCCAAACATGATTTTGGGACATTGACCAATATACCCAACCGATGCAAAAGTTGTACCAAAAAACGTGTGTGTTCCAGACATTCACGGTAAGTATTGCCAATGATGAGCCAATCGTCCAAGCAGACCCAAACGAGTGCTCCGCGTTCGCGCACGGCATTTCAAATTGGTTGCATGAGGCGTTGTCATTCCCGTGGTGCAACGTTTAATCCAAACGGCAACACGCACCACCTGTAAATTCACCGTCGACGTAGACCCCCAAATAAGGTCGATCCCGCGGATGGATACCCATGTGAAAATAAGCACTTTTCAGGTCAATTTTGCAAGCATACTGACCGGGTCTCAAGAACGGTAAAATTGCCCACAGCGTGACCAAACGAAAATAGGTGGTCTGTACAAACTGGTTCACGTTCTTCAGATTGGTGATAGGTCGACGGCCTCCCTCAGGATGTGCCTCGTCTGACGCTTTGTCCACTGCGAACATACTTGCACAACACTTAATGTCTTTGCGCTAGACGCGTTCCATGCAACCCTGTTGCACTGCATCCAAGACGTGTTTTACCAATTCAGGGTCGGTTACCTCTGCGTGGGAAGAACGAGGAAGGAAGTCGTCGGTTGGCCGATCCGGATCAAAACCGTCAACCCAATCAAGCTGCAGCCCATTGCGAATCACTGACGCCGCGTATGTGTCCTTCAACGTTTCCCATTCATGCAATTGTGCACGACAGCGCAAATAGAGTGGCATGTGGGGATGGATCGGCGGTGGCACGCACACGGCTGGTGCCAAAGAAACCTCTACAGTCAAGCTACAGTTGTGGTCGTTCATCTAACCTGTCGTTACGTGGCACAAATCTTTGGGTGAAACCATTACCTTTGCCTTTGCCTCCTTTGCCAGATCTCCGTGGATCAAAACGACCTCGTGTTGAAAACTAACGGAAAGAACTACGATGCGAGTAAGGGGAGAAACGCGTGCCTCTCAGGTCTTTTTGTAATTTGTTGCGCGACTGAAGTAGTGACATGTCATCCTTCGAGAGTAACTCTGGTGCAATCGCAGGTTGTTCAAACCGTTTATCTACTGCCACTCGCCGGGAGCTTTGGATGCTGTAGTCCAACGCACCCAACATTGCAAACAAATGTTCACATAGTACCAATGAAACAGGTGCTTCCGGAGCTACCGTTGTGTCATCTTCGCGTGTTAAGACTACTCCCAGGACTCGCATGGCGTCTTTTACCTGTTGCTCCCAACGACGCTTCTCTGCGTCCGCTGGATGTTTGTGCGTTGGCGCGTTATTAACAGCTGCCCTATGGAACTCGTCGAACACTGGAAGGTGCTTCAACATCTTTTTTCTGCGAAACTCGTCTTGCAAAACCTTTCGCTCTTCCAGGAGTGCAGACAAGCGTGAAGGAAGCGACAGAACCTCATCGCGCCACACGAACGTGGACTCCTTGTCCGACGCGGGGCCAGCGTGGTCCTTGGGACCGCTCAAAGTTTCGCATGCCAAGAAGACGTCTTCGCGATGCGACGACGTGCCTGTTCTGCCAATGTCGTCGCCCTTTAAGGTGAGTAAGGCATCACGAACCAAGGCCATCGTGTCTTTGACAGTGGCCGGTGTTCTCTTTCCTGTAAGTTTGGAATACAGTGACGCTGCCTGCCAAGGACTGAGACCACTCATTGCGCCTTCCTTTGCCAACTGTGCTGCATGTTCCAACGACTCAGAACTCAGGTTCCACGCCGAATCCGGCAGCTTCAGAACGAACTCGTGAAAATCCAGTGTCTCATTTTCTTCTGTCATTTTGTTAAAATTTATATCCTTAAAAAATTTTGGATTGCATCAGAAATCAAAGCTCTGGGTACAGCAAATCACTAGTTGAACAACTCAGTGAGCGCGTGACCGGTTTTAAGAGCATGGGAGGTTAATAGTGGTTGGAGCATGTAAGGAGTACTGATTTTCCAAATTTTTTATTATACTACGGTTTTCTCTGAGATCGTCGACGACAGGTCGTAGCTTAGAGGAAAAACACAACTCTAAGGTTGGTAGAGTGTGGGTTCAAACCCCATGGGGGGTATTTGAGGTCAAAAATTCATTTTGCATGTATAATACCATTTTTGTGTATATTTTGAGGGTGCCCGTTTCAATGAAAGGTAGCAAAGGGCACCAAAAGAGCAGAAAACAGAGAGAACAAACCGGTTTTAAGGAGTTGGCCCATATATGGGGATTGTGTAGTGCTAGCTGAGCCAGCTGTGCCAGAGCGCTGAGATATCACTCCATTTCTTGATTCCCCCACTCAATCCACCAATAATCTACCTCATTCTCAACCAGTGCATGGTTTGGTATCGATTCTCGATACGTTTACATGCTTTTTAGCCCTTAAACTAATGTTTTACTGCACGGAGGACTGTTCGTCACTCCTCATTCTGTCTCATTTCAGGTTCATCCATCCTGATTCAGTGCCAATTCAGCCCAAATCAGGTCAGATCAAGCAGATTCCGCCCCATCGAGGCTACATTTCTATTTTTTTCTGGGACTTACCCGCACTACGTTCTTCGTTGACGTAGCGACACACCCCAGTGTGTTTTTGGAGGGGGAGTGTAAGTGCGGCTAACCCCCATCTGCTCAGATTTTCACTGATCTAGCCCAGATTGGCTACATTTTGGTCATTCTCTCTGCTTCGGCGGAATCGCCGCCTCGCAGCTCAGTCTCAGGATCAGACCTATATATTTCTGATATGCCGGATCTGATTCCGCGGTCCATTCTCCGTAAATCCGCCGCGTTCCGATCATTTACCTGGAATCGCCATTTGCCGCTGACGCGCGCTCGCGGGCCAGATCGGCCAAATATTTTTCACAATCGGATTTATATAAATCTTTTCAGATAGTTTTGGACACTCAGATGTATTTAGAATAATCCGCATCAATTTTCTTCATAGACTGGGATTTTCTGCCGGATAACAATCAGCATGGATCTTGCTTCAGTTGTTGCTGCTCTCGCCTCCGTTGGTGTCCGTGTATCCGGTTCTACCCCCAACAGCAGCTTTCAGGTCGACTCCTCGCGTGCCTGCCCCACTGGTCTTGCCGGCCCCGAGCCCTCCGGCACCATCAACGACCCAGGGCAGCACTTTCATATAGGCACGAAAAAACCATGAAAATAGGTTTTGTACCCAAAAAGACCAAAAGTAACCTTTTGTTTTAATTATACACTCCCCAAATAGCAGAGGGGGGGCGTTGCTCCTACCCCATTGTTCCCCAAAAATAACAACCTAAACCTCAAACATGTGTGTGTACGGTGATAGGCACGCAAAAGCCTACCTATGAACCATATGGAAATGGACCACAAACGGTGCAAAATAGGGCCAAAAACACGTCAAATGTTCATCGCTCATCCCATTCTTATGCACATACTATCATATTCTATGTAATTCTTTGGCGTATTTCGCTTTTTTGCAACGAGCACCCTCCAATCGGGAGGGGGGGTGGTTCAGCTGCTTCTAAAAAAACAAACAATTTTTGATAAAAAAATGGCTATTTTTCGCCGATTTTGTTGAAAACTGGCTGATTTTGGGGCATAAAAATGCTGTAAATTGTGTTTGGGCAATCAGCACCCTCAAAAAAGGGGGGGGGGGGGGGCTCTGCAACTGCCTGTCTAAGGCCAAAATACCAATTGACCAAGAAACGGCCATTTTTGGCAGTTTTTCCATGAAAAATAGCAAATTTTGGTGCATACAGATAGTGTAGATTGTGCTTTTGTAGTCCGTGCGTGCATACAACTTGCTTTTTTGCATCCAGCACCCTCAAAATAGGAGGGAGGATCCTTCAACTGCTTGTACGAAGCCAAAAAAAATCAATATGTGACCAGAAAAGGGCCATTTGTGGCCGTTTTTTTCATGAAAAATGGCAAATTTTGGTGCGTACGGATGCTGTAAATTGTGTTTGCGTGATCTGTGTGTCCCTACAATCTGCTTTTTCGTATCCAGCGCCCTCAAAATAGGGGGGCAGTCTTCAACCGCTTGTCTGAGGCCGAAAAAGAAGATTTTTTGACCAAAAAATGGCAATTTCCAGCCGTTTTTTCCATGAGAAATGGCAAATTGTGGTGCATACGGATGCTACAAAATGTGTTGTCATGATCCTTGTGTGACCACAACTTGCTTTTTTGCATCGAGCACCCTCAAATTAGGGGGGGGGGTCGTTCAACTGCTTGTACACAGACTGATCACTTTATTCTGTCATGTGTTGCGGCCATGCAACTTTTTCGCATGGAATGGAATCCCTGCATGCGGTGGCATTACGTATTCCTACTGCCTTGATAACCAATGCGCAATGCAACAACGTACCGCTTCAATGATCGTAACCACAACATTTCCAATCCACTCAATGAGCCCAAGCTTTTCGAGACCGTGCATGAGCACAAAGAGTGCTGCAAAGAACAAGAGGGTGCCCCACTCAACGTGCTCCAGCAGGGGCTCCCTCTCTGTGTCTGCCAGCAGCACCAGTGTCATGAATCCAAGGATTGCAATCCAGAGAGCTTCAAATGCAGCTTCAGCACATTCTTGATGTTACTGATTCCCATGGAACAGTACCCTTGTAGCCAGGTCCCAAAATAATGCGGTACATGCACATGTTGTATCTTGGACACGCGGCACCCTGAACAAGAGGGGGAGGAAAGCCGCCAAGGCCTCCTGCATCCTCAATACCAAGGTGTCATCCGGCCTCAACGCCTCAACGGCGGCATATGAACCGACGGCAACATGTATCGGCGACTGGCCCTGTGTGATGCACAGAAGGGGATGCAAAGCTCATCAGCGTGTCTGTCACAATGCCGCCTTTCGCAATGAACAGACTTCAACTTTCCTTTTGCGCCAGCGCTCATTCGGGCAGGAGTGCTCACAGTGGGTCAGTTTTTGGAGGATGACTTGAACGAGTGTCTTCGCCCCCACGTGGCACCCCATTTATCGCAAAGCGATCGCAGAATTTGCTGCATCTGCAGTCCGGAACGCGCCGTTCCAGCATGCCTTGCATCGAGTCCACCCCACAAAAAAAGAAGGGGTTAAGAGGCGATGGCCAAGAGAATAAGATGCGCGCAGTGTGCACAATGCGTGCGTGCAGTGTGCACCGTGCGTGCGTGCATACTTCGTGTACTCGAGCAAAGTTTTGGCTTCCTTAACCCATCCCTAAAACCCTTTCCCATCTCTCTCCATTTCAAGGTCGTGCAGGGCCACTTGGCTGGCGTCGTTCATGGCATCATTTCGGAATGCTTGGATACACACCCGCCCTGTGCCCCGAAGCCCCCCCAACATGCACAAAGCATGCACAGGGCACGCACAACGCATGCATGCCCCACCTCTGCCGCGTGCGTGCAGCGTGCACAATGTGTGCGTGCAGTGTGCACAGTGCAAAACACAATGCCAAAGGCACGAGCAAAAGCTCCACAGTGTCAACAAGACATAATCTGAGTCGGGAACGGACAAACAGCGAAGGTGTTCTGTCACCCAGACCCAGAGATTTTCGCTGAAACTCTTAGCAGACAGAAGGCACTAATATTGTGACATGCTGATATTGTGCATGCGTGCGTGCATGCGGTGTGCACAATGCGTGCGCGCAGTGTGCACAATTGGTGCGTGCGTGCAACATGGGATGTGCACGGGGCACACAGTGCATACCATCAAGAGCCGAGGCGTGATACGTTGCTACTTCTTGTTTTCTCTTGATGCGTTGGCCGCAAGCTCCAACATCTCATTGCTCAGGAACTCCAACACAGCAGCCACATGCACAGTTGCGCCCTTGCCAACACTGGAAGAGTACCGCCAATTTGCGGGATAGACAACATTGCTTTGAGAAGAGAAGTGGAGCATCATGCATCATGCATCATGGATTGCAACCGCAGCAGAATTATCAACCACCACAACGGCAAGCCAAACCACCACTTGAATGGAGAGATCGGACAGGCGGGCAAAAAATGACCGACACAACTTTGATATTTCCTCTGCGATATTTCAACTATGATATTTCAAGCATGGACCCACAAGCTCCCTAACGCTTGCTTCTGTCCTCCACCACTGGGTCGAATTTAAGCATTCCCATACAATTCACCCAACATACCATCAATATGCAAATGCAAATGTGTGTGCATGCATGGAGGTATCTTGTTGGGTTCCACAAATCACTCAGGTTGGTAATCACGACGAAATCACAACGAAATTACTCTAATCCACATTTGTGGCTTCAAAAGTGCAAATATGGCTATTCGGGGGCACATTTTGCACCCTCCGGAAGATTATCTTGAGTAAAAGGCATGTAGGGTCACAATTTGTTGCTTGGCAAGCCTAACCGAGCTCTAGGGAAAAATTTCATCAATGCCAAATTACACGAAAGCACAGCGACAGCAATGAAATCAACCATTGTGGGTTCAAAAGTGCAAATACAGCTGTTTGGGAGATTCTTGCCACCAAGTGTTTCTAGGACATTGCCTAAGCCGGCTCTTTGGGTTGCCATGCAACGCGCGTTGCAATGCACATCGGTACATTCCACTGAGTGCGTGTGGTGTGTGTTGTGTGTGTGATATTTCATCTGCCCAAAACGAGACAAATGACATGGGCAACCATCCAATTTGAAACGGGATGAAATTTCCCCCATACCTCGTTAGGTCACAAACATGATATGAGTGCGATGTGGGCAATGAAGCAATGGCAGCGCAAACACAAAGCCAGGCAATGTTCTCAAACTGCCTCATCTACGTCAGCATAGGAGCCATTGCTTAGCCCTGTGGGTTGTACCAAAGAGAAATTACATTTGGTTGCCATGCATGCTCGCAATTCACTATTCCCTCACTGTCTTTTGACCATTCGTTCACCCTTAGTTCACTCTCTTTTCACCCTTTGCTCACCCTACCTAGGAAGGCGTAATACACAGGACAAGCCTCCTCTTGGCACAAAAAGCACGCAACAAGGGCATGAAGGCAGTGAGACAATCTTTGTATATTAGAATATGTGGTGTGGAGCAATGTCATGTTCGATCACCGTCTTTTCACCCTTCGCTCACCCTACCTCGGAAGGCGTAATACACAGGAGATACCTCCTCTTGGCACACAAAGCACGCAACAATGGCATGAAGGCAGTGAGACAATCTTTGTATACGATTATATGTGGTGTGGAACAACGTCAGGTATGACAAGAAATTTGCAATACTTGTCCACCATGGATATGGACCACAAAAGGTGCAAAAATGGGCCGAAAACACCTCAAATCTACATTGTTCAACCCACTCCTGTGCACATAGTATCATATTTCATTTATTACCTAGCATTCAAATACTTATAATACCATCTTATGCCCCAAACATGTGTGTGGACGGTGATAGGTGATCAAAACCCTACCTATGAACCATATGGATATGGAGCACAAATGGTGCAAAAATGGGCCAAAAACACCTCAAAACTACATTGTTCATCCCATGCTTGTGCCCGTAGTATCATATTTTATTTCTTACCCAGCATTCAAATGCTTACAATACCATCCTATGCCCCAAACATGTGTGTGGACGGTGATAGGTGATCAAAACCCTACCTATGAACCATATGGATATGGAGCGCAAAAGGTGCAAAAACGGGCCAAAAACACCTCAAATCTACATCGTTCATCACATTCTTATGCCGGTAGTATCATAGTTTATGTAGTTCTTATCATTCAAATGCATACAATACCAACCCAAGCCCCAAACATGTGTGTGGACGGTGATAGGTGATCAAAACCCTACCTATGAACCATATGGATATGGAGCACAAATGGTGCAAAAACGGGCCAAAAACACCTCAAAACTACATTGTTCATCCCATGCTTGTGCCCGTAGTATCATATTTTCTTTCTTACCAAGCATTCAAATGCTTACAATACCATCCTATGCCCCAAACATGTGTGTGGACGGTGATAGGTGATCAAAACCCTACCTATGAACCATATGGATATGGAGCGCAAAAGGTGCAAAAACGGGCCAAAAACACCTCAAATGTTCATCGTTCATCCCATTCTTATGCCCGTAGTATCATAGTCTATGTAGTTCTTATCATTCAAATGCATACAATACCAACCCAAGCCCCAAACCTGTGTGTGGACGGTGATAGGTGATCAAAACCCTACCTATGAACCATATGGATATTGGACCACAAACGGTGCAAAATAGGGCCAAAAACACCTCAAATCTTCATCGTTCATCCCATTCTTATGCACATACTATCATATTATACGTAGCACCTATCATACAAATGCTTCCAATAACAACCTAAGCCCCAAACATGTGTGTGTACGGTGATAGGCACGCAAAAGCCTACCTATGAACCATATGGAAATGGACCACAAACGGTGCAAAATAGGGCCAAAAACACCTCAAATGTTCATCGTTCATCCCATTCTTATGCACATACTATCATATTTCATGTAGTTCTTATCATTCAAATGCATACAATACCAACCCAAGCCCCAAACATGTGTGTGGACGGTGATGGGTGATCAAAACCCTACCTATGAACCATATGGATATTCGACCACAAACGGTGCAAAATAGGGCCAAAAACACCTCAAATCTTCATCGTTCATCCCATTCTTATGCACATACTATCATATTATATGTAGCACCTATCATACAAATGCTTACAATAACAACCTAAGCCCCAAACATGTGTGTGTACGGTGATAGGCACGCAAAAGCCTACCTATGAACCATATGAAAATGGACCACAAACGGTGCAAAATAGGGCCAAAAACACCTCAAATGTTCATTGTTCGTTCCATTCTTATGCACATAGCATCATATTTTGTGTAGTTCTTATCATTCATATGCATACAATACAAACCCAAGCCCCAAACATGTGTGTCGACGGTGATAGGTGATCAAAACCCTACCTATGAACCATATGGATATTGGGCCCCATGGTGCATGAGAAAGGGATGAATAGCCTAGAATAAAGGCAAAACATCGCTTGTCATGTACGCTTCTACCAATGGTGATGACAATTTGTTCATATATCACCTCTATACCACCTCTTCCAGCCCTGTAAGGCCCTCTACATGGCCTCCATAGACCCTAAAACCATGAAAAAGAGTGGTTTTTGGCTGGAAAGGGTTGGATTTCTCAAAATCTGTGCCTGCCAATCTGGATTTTCTTAGGTCAGCAGCAAGGTATTGATCTCGGGGACACGCTCATGCCTTTACTTTGCTTCCAACTGCGAAAAAAAGTGGACTTTTTGGCGATTTTCGATTGCGCACGGCAGTCGGGAATCTGAAACTCGCGTACGCGGCAGTTGTTGACAGTTCATCTGCGGCTCGAGCTCGGGCGACAGCATAGTTTTGTTAAAGATTTGGGAAAAAACAAAAACAACAGTACTACTGTGTACAGTTTGATATCGCCGTTCTGAAAATGCATGACTTTGAATTTTGGGAAAAAACAGCTGCTAAAATCTTAGGTGGCTCAACGGGGACAGCAGAACCCGCAGTGGATAGTTTGCATGTTCAGCCCGGCGGACGCGTACATCGCCGTCTGCGACCCCGAGCGCCTGCCGGGGCCCGGAGCCGTAGTCCGCGTGGGAGACTGCGCTCGCATGATCGTCAAGGCGCTGCAGGAGGGCGAACACCAAGCCCGCCTGCTCCAAGTCCGCCTGAAGGACAACGCCAAGGCAGCGAAGCCGGGAGTGTGGCCGGCAGCGGCGCACCCCGCCGACCTAGAGCTCCAGCTGGCGGTCCCGACCACAGTGTACCACTGGCTACCAGCCTTCCACGACCTGCGATGGAGGGCCAAGCCCGACCGCCACCTCGGCGTCACGCACTGGCAAGAGTGGCTGCAGGCAGACACGCAACGCGACGCCGTCCGGAGTCCCGGACCCGCGCCCGCGACACGAGCCCTCGATGCCGCGGCCCCGGGCCTCGCGTTGGCGCCACACACGGTTCCACTGGCCAACGTGCCCTTCGACCCAGCGCCAGAGGGCGCCATCCGGAAGTCGGTGCCACTCCCCCCGGCGCGGGGGGCCAAAGAGCCAACGAAATGCCCCCTGTGTGCAGACAAGTACTACACAAGCGGGGCAATGATCGAACACCTGGCGTGACACGCGGTGCACGCTGCCGCCCCGGTGGACGACAAGGAGGTGGTCCCCCACATCCTCCAAGGGAGGGCACGGAGGTCCCCGTGGCATGCCCCGTACGCCCGGCGCCCCCTGCCCCAGGCGGCCGGCCACGCAGAAGGCGAGGAGGAGGCGCCCGGAGCGGCCCCAGGGGCTGGCGGTGCAGCCCAACCAGGATCCATCCCCGCGGGACTGGCCCCCCTGGGCCCCCTGTGGGCCCTGCTGGGAGCGGGCTCCCCACACCCCATGGCCCCAACACAGCCAGGAGACCTGGCCGCTGAAGCGGAGCCAGCGGCCACGCCGATGCGGGACAGCTGACTCCAGGAGGACGCGGAGGACGAGGCCCTATGGCTCCTCTCCTGGAACCTGCGCAATGGCCTCCTCCCACCAGACCGGTCCCTCCGGGACAAGCTCCGGCGGCGCCGGGGGCCGGCGGCCTGTACCAACAAGGAGCACCTCATCACCGGCATGCTACCCCAGGAGGGGGGCTTTGCCATCATGCTCCAGGAAACAGGGATCGCTAGCCGGGCGCAGGAGATGCACGTGGCCGCGGCGCTCCGGGACAAGGGGTACACCCCCTTTTTCAGCAGCTGGCTGGCGGAGACAACAGCCACCTCCACCTCGAGAGGGGGAGGCCTCCTCACCGCGGTCAGCAACAAGTACGCGGCCGAGCACCAGGTGCTCAGTTTCACGGAAATCGTCCCCGGGAAGGCCGTGGCCCTGGTGATCCGCACAGACGGGCGAGGCCTCACCCTCATCAACGTCCGCGGACCGCAGGCAGGCTGCTCCCCATGGGCGGGAAGGGCGGCGTTCTGGGCCGACATACAAATGTATGCCACGGCGCGCAGCCTCGGTGGGAGACACCCGGTGGTCATTGCCGGCAACACCAACGTCTACATGGATGCCACCACCAAACCGGCCACGGAGCACTTCCGAGCGGGCTGGGAGGCCTGCGGTTTCCGGAGGGCCACGGCAGGCGGCGTGGAGGACATGGCCCGCACGCTCCACCCTTTCCGGCACAGGGTGGTCACCTTCCTGGTCAACGAGCCTCTCCTGCCGTGGTCCCTGAGGGAAGGCTTCTGGGCCCGGGGCACGGCACACCCCCAGGTGGTCGGGTCGGACCACCTCCCATTCTGTCTGGCCCTGCCTAGCCTCCTCAACGCGGCAGGACACGCAACGATGCCCACCCCCTACAGCCACACCGAGGGCCGCCTCCTCCCGTACGACGCCGAGGCCTCGCCCGTCCAACGCTGCGTGCTGGCAGCGGTCACCGCCGCGCAGGATGAGCCCTCCCTGGCGCCCTGGCTGAGCCCCGCAGAGCAGCAGGCCTACGGGTCCATGCCCGCGGCCGCAGTGGACAAGGTGTTGGAACACCTCCACGCGGCGCATGACGCCATGGCGGGTGTGGTGAGACGCCGGCAGGCGTCCGCGGCGGGGACGGACCCGGCGAGAGCGGACGCCCCTGAGAGCGGGAAACGGCTCCAGGCGGCGATTCTCCGCTATGACACCCTGGCAACGTGCGAGCCGGCGGCATACCAGGCGGACGCGGCGCGGCATGGCATCGGGTCCGAGGCGGTGCTTCGGCTCACGGAGGAGCTGCGAGGCGCGTCGCCCGAATTCTGCCCGGCCACGCAGGGCCAGCTACAGGAGGAGCTGGAGAGGCAAGCGGCCGCCCTCGAAGAGGACATCCGCCACTTGAGCGCACTCCTGGCGGCTGACCGCAAGCGCGCCATCAAAGATTTCTGGCGCCGCCACGCCCACGACATCGCCCAGCGGTGGAAAGCAGTGCGGGGGGCCATAGAGGTAGAGGCCCCGGGCCCGTCAGGCCTCTGGAACGTGCGGGTCCCCAACACCCAAACGCTCCTCACAGAGACCCACGACGTGATGTTTGCGGTTCGCGCCTTCTGGCGGGAACTGTATGACAAACAACCCCAGGACCTCCCTGGCTCCCAGGGGGTCCTCAGCCGCAACGTGCCCTGCATCCCTGAAGGGGCCTGGGCCTAGGTCCAGCAGTACTCCATGCAGACCCTGCAGTCCGCCCTGGACAAGGCCGATTGCAAGGCCCCGGGTCCCAACCACGTGGAGGCCCGTTTCATCAAGGCCCTCCCGGCACCCGTCCAGTGGCTCCTGGTCCAGTCTTACCGGGCCATCCTCCGTGGCGTCCCGCCGCCGATGCACTGTAGGGACGCGCACATATGGCTCAGCCCCAAGGTACCGGGCTCTGCAAGACTGGATGACTACAGGCCCATAGACCTGGGCCAGCTGGACATGAAGCTGCTCACGGGCCCCCTCAGCCAGCGCATCACGGTAGTGCTCACACGGCACGGAGTGGTCAGCGACTGGCAACAAGGGGCCCTCCCCGGCTGCAACATTGGGCCTCCCCTGTTCATGGCGCAGCTGCAGCTCCAACGGGGAAGGCCCAACTACGGCTTCTCCTCCTACGCCCGCAAAGCCTTCGATACCGCCCTGCACGTCGCCCTCCACCTCATCCTACGCCACCTCTCCGTGCCGCCGGGGGTCGTCGACCTCCTTCTCTTCCTCCAAACGTGCGCCAGGCTGCGCATCGTCACCGCGCCCGGGCTGACACAGCCCGTCCACATGCTGCGCGGCGTCAGGCAGGGCGACCCCGAAAGCCCCCACCTGTACGCGCTTCTCCTGGAGCCCCTGCTCAGGGCCAAGGGGCACCGTCTGCGTCCGCACGGAGGAGCCGAAAGAGGCGTCATCCAGGCCCACATAGACAACCTGCTGGTAGTGGCCCACACGCTGCAGCACTTCGTCGAGGGCGTGGAGGCGGTGGCCGCGTACCTGGGGATGATGGGCATGGAGCTCAACCCCCGCAGATGCGCCATGGCCACCACGGAGGGGTCCCCGGGCCTGCAGCTGCGCCTCTGTCCCCACCTGGAAAACCCCTGGCACTGGGTACCAGCTGCAGCCGGACAGGGAGTTCTCCCTGCAGCGCAAACACCGCCTGCGCCTGGCGGCGGTGCACCACTGGTGCCTCAACACCCTCGCGCCAAGGGTGGTGCGATACGTCATCCTGGCGATCCTAGGGGGAGTGACGCAATATGTCGCCCCCTTCATCGCCGACGACTCCGACACCGCGCGCCACCTGGACCACATCACGGTCCAGGTCGCGAAAGACAGGGCGCGGTACGCCTTCGACGCCTCGCGAGACAGCCTGCAGGATGACCGGACCCTGGGGCTCACGCGAGTACCAACGCGGTGCCAGCAGGTAGCGGTGGCGCTCGTGGGAACACCCGTCCACCACCGCTCAACCTCCGTGCGCGCCGAGGTCACCATGATGTTCTGGGAAATCGCCAGTGTGCACGGAACATGCCCTCGAGGTGCACTACCCCGTCCCTGAATTCACAACCCTGGCGGGGGGCGACTGGAACCCCATCGCGTGCCCCAGGGCAGCCCACGTCCTACTACAGTCCCCGTCAGGCAAAATCATCACGCTGCGCACCGCAAAGCTGCAGCACCGCGACACGTGCTGACTGACGGTGCCACACACGACGCCATGGCCTGGGCACCAAGGGCCGCACCACCCCTTCCCCGACAACGACGACCCGTGGCCGACAGCGGTGCGGCAGTGCCTCAACCAGTGCGCCGATGAACACCTTCACTATTGCCGCCGCGAGCAGGAGCCCACCAACCACCCCGGGTGGCGCGACGCTTTGGTCCACCTCTTCCACACCACCGGCACGCGGGACCCCCGCCTGAGACTCGTTCACCCCACGAGGGCTAAGCAGGACGCCCACACTGGCCCACGGGTGACCCCGGACGGCCTGCACCTTCACGTCGGGGGCTACTCCCGTCGGGGCAGCCTATCCCCCCCCACGCAGGGGCGGCATACCACCCACTGGCGGCCCTTCTGTACATCCTCCGCGACGTACTCGCAGACGGTGAGCACCAAGAGCCTAACGCGGATGTGGCGTGGCCCCAGCCTCTGTGCCCACGGCCCCACGCGCCGACGCCGGTATGGTTGGTGACTGCGGACAACCAGTGCACCCGAGCGACGGAGCAAGCGCAGCTCCAGACCGAGTGGTTGATGGTGCAGGTCGGGGCAGGCCAGCCCAGGCCCCGTGGGCTCCCCCGCGGCACCGCCCTGCTGGTAGTTACGGAGGTGCCGCACGACCCACACATGGCAGTGCATGCGCTGGAGGACCAACCGGAGGACACCGGATACCTGGTGGTACACCAGCGAGGAGGCCCGGCGTAGCTCAGGGAACATGTGAGGGCGCTCCCGTCCTGGGCAAGCACGAGCGCTGGAGCAGAGGTCCGACTACACGACAACCCGGCAGTTTGCCCCAGCGACACCAGGGCGCTGAGCGTGGACCAGCTGACCTCCAGCCACCCCGACGTCCGGTGGTACCCTGCCGACCTCAACGCGGGGTGGCTCAGCCTCACCGGGTACTACTGGATCCCAGAGGCCTGGGGCCACACCTCCTCCTATGCGTCGGGGGGCGGACCCTGCAAGCACGGCACCAGCGTCGCTCTCGCCGCCGACCTCACCCTCACGTGGGGAGTGGCCATCCCGGGCACAGTGCCCGACGGAGAGGGGGTGGCCTCCTCCCTCCCCCTGCAATACGGCGCCCACCGGCCCTGGGTCCATACGGTGGACGGCGAAGTCATCCTCCACCTCCTGGGACACGCGGATCGCGAGCGGGCCACGGGGGTCCCCGCGGGCGCGGCCAAGGTAGTCAACCAAATGCCCCTGCGATTGCTCCGGGACGGCCTGCGCGCGCGAGGGCAACACGCCGGGCACTTGTGTGGTATGTCTGAGTCACCTCAGGCCACAGCGACGCCCTACTACACAGGGCGGACTGGGCGGCGTCCCAGGATACCGTTCTACAAGACACGCCCCCGGGCCCAAGCCACGCCCAGCGCATAGTCGCCGGTCATGGCGGCCACCTCGACCTACGGCCCCCCGAGATGCGAACCCTCGGCGCGATCGCGCAGCCGGCACAGACAGACCATGCGCTGACGCGCGGAGGACACACGCCTCTGGGCGCGGCCCACCCCACAGCCTATGTCCACGCCCCGGACCTCACCGCGACGGCCACCAACCACCGGGCGCTGCGGGCCAGGGAGGGCCACACGCCGGTGCAACGCAGGCTCCGCGTCCGAAAGGAGCGGCTCTCCGGCGTCGCCATCCTCCCGCAGCCGTGCCTCCTCTGCGGCCGCGTGGAGGTGACCCCGGTGCACATGCACGTGGGGTGCGCCCACTCACGGCTCCTCTGGCCCCACTACCGCCAGGCGGTGCAAGAGGCAGCCCGCCACCTCCCGCCCGGGGACAATGCTCTCTGGGTGGCCTCGTGGCGCTCAGCGGGCGCTGCATGGACAGAAGTCTACTGGTGCGGGCTGGTGCCCGAGGCGGCACAAGCGCAGCTCCGCGCCATAGCCCGCTACAACCCACCCCGAGTGACCTCCGTGGACGATTTCCTCCACCACATGCTCCGGCTGCGGGATTTCGTGTGGGAGCTTCACAATCACGGGCTGGAGCAACTTCTCCGCGAGCCCCTAAGCGCAGCGGCCCGGGTGCACCGATGGCTCACCGCGGCAGAGGGCAGCTGCCCCCCCCCTCCCCCGCGCCCTGGCAAGGAATTCGTAGCCTTCCTCCGTGTGGTGAATGGCACCCTGGAGTGCCTGCCGCAAGAGGACCCCCACTCGTACCGGGACCTGCAGGGGGGTTTCTCAAAGCACGTACAAGACGCCCTCTTCCCACAGTGGATCATCAGGCGCGGCTCCGTGACCGCATGGGAGGCCCGTATAGTGGGCGAGGAGTGGGCGCGCAAATGGGGCCGGTGGTGCGCCGCCACGCGCGCCCCGGGGACCCCCGCACAACAGTACGCCGCCATCCCACTCAAGGGGTGGGGGCCGCACACCCGGCTGCGGCCCGCCATGATCCGCGGGGCGGGCCCCGACCATCCGTGGGACGCGGCGGCAAAGGAATGGCTACAGGCGGCCCCGGAGCCACAAGCGGGGTGGAGTGGGGACGTGTCTTCGCTCATCCGAGCGCCCATCCCCCCCCGCATCGTCCTCCACACCGCCAACGTGCTCCGAGCCACGGAGATACACACATGGGGTTTGAGGTTTGAGGTTTGATTTTGCGGGTACTAGACGCCTTTCGACGCCGCGGGGGCACCTGGTCGGGCCAGGTGATATCCTCCCCACGAGGTCCTAGTGGGGGGCCCTCCAAGACGCACCTCCTGCCTGGTGGCGGAGTCCCCCGGGTTCACAGGGCTCGGAGCCCCGTCCTTCCCCGGCTTCCCCGGTTCGCCACTCCCCAGTCAGTGCCTCAATTCGCAGCCGTGGCTGCGGGCGCTTACCCACTGCGTCGCCCCCCTAATGCGTGGTCGCCCGGGGCGCCGGCGCCGCCGGGCCCGTGCTACTGGCTTGTTGCCAGTGGGACCCCCTGGGGCTGGCGCGGAGGCTGCCTAGCCTAGGGGTTGGGGCGTGGCGCAGTGCGCCACTACTGCCTTGGCGGGTGCAGTGCCCCGTCCGTGTGTGCGCGGCGCTCGCGGCCGGTTCGGGGGGTTCGGGCCGGTACCTGGTGTCGTGTCTCTCCCATTTCCCCCTTCCCGCCCCGTGTGTCCCGCGCTGCGTGTGGCGGGCCGTCCCGTCCGGGTGTCCCTTACCCTCGCTCGCTGATACGCCCTTCCACGCGGTCTATGCGTTCCGCGTGCTCGGTCCGGTTGCCCTTCTGGTAGTCCCTGCGTGCCCTTTGCGTGTGTGTGCGCCCGCGCTCCCGCGGCGTCCGCCCCCCCCCCCCTGGGTGGTGTGGCGTGCGCACCTCGCGCGGTCTCGGCACTGGGCGCTGGTAGGGCCGTTCCACGTGGTCCGTGCCCCTCCGCGTGTCCTGCCCCGGTCCCTTGCTCTGTCTGGCGTGCTTGGGGGGGGGCGGTCCGGTCCCGGTCCCCCCCTACTTGGCTTGGGGTTGTGGGGGTGGCGGAAGGGCGTCCCCGGGGGGGGTGCCTTCCACTGTTGCGAGGGGCATCTGGGGCTAGGCGCTCCCCCTCCCCCGACTGCCCGCCCACTGGGCGGGCTGTTGGGGTCCGCTATCCACGTGCTGTGGGCGCGGGCGTGCGGGTGTGGGGGCCCTACTCTGTCCCCTTGGCCTGCACGCCCTGTGAGGGCTGCGTGCCGCGGGGCGGGTCCGTGGCTTTCATGTGCCGGGGGGCGGGCTGGGGGGGGGGTGCGCCGTGCCCCCCGTTTGCGCGGCCGGGGGGGGCCTGTAGGGCGGGGGGTCGCTCTGCCTCGTTCCGTCCCTCTGCCTTCCCTGGGCAGGCAACAAAGCGGCCGTCACTGGGCGCGATCTGTGCGGCGTCCTGGCGCGTTGGCCCGGGCTCGCTTGTTCTCCGCGGTTCCTGTGGGAGCCGGCGGCTGGGGCGGGGGGGCGGGCCGCGCACCGGCTCCTCTCTCGGGCGGGGGGAGGGGGGACCATCCCCCCTGCCTCGGGGGGTGGGGGCCGCGGCCCCCGCGGCTTGCGGGCCGCTGGGGGGGGGTGGGGGGGGGGGGGGTCGCGCCGCGGCCTCCCTGCTCCCCCTCTGGGTGGCGGCCCGTGATACCCCATCCTGGCCCCTCTCGTGCCGTCGGCGCACTCTCCTCCGGCGTGCGGGTGCGGTCGGGGTCGCGGGGCCGCCCCGGGGCGGGGGGGGATGAGGGGCGGCCCGTGGACTGCTCCCCCGGGGGCCCCTGCAGACCTGAACCCCCCCTCTGCGCTCCCTGAGTGGGCTGTGGTCATGGGAGGGTCATGGGGGGCGCGGCCTCCATACTGTTCTGGTGCGCCGCCGTGCACCGCCCCCAAGCTTGGTCCGCGCGTTGCTCCGGCGCGCTGGTGTGGACTTGCCTGTCGGCCGCGACCCCCGCGGGAGCAGGCGGCTGGGGGGCTGGGGCGCGCGGTGTGCAGGTCCAGCCGCATTCCCCCCCACCCGCGTCGCGGTCCCTTCTGGAGGAGGGGGGGCGCCCCCTCGCCTCCGGGGGGGCGGAGGGTCGCTCCTGTGGCTCCCAACTTGGGGGGGGGGCGCCCCCCCTGCCCCCCCCGCCCCGTCGGGCGTCTACCTGCCATCTGTTGTCTCCGGCGTGCCCCCCAGGGGTATACTCGTGCCGTGGGGGTTGCCGGGCGGCCACGGGCGTCAGCCGCCAACGGGTCAGTGCGGCGGGGGGGGGGGGGGGGGGGGCGCCCTGGTTCGCGTCCCCATCTTCCCTGGGCCGTCCTCTGAGAGGACTGCTCTGTTTGCGCTGTCCTGGGCGCCGCCGGTCCGCCGTCGGCCGGCAGCGGGCAGGGCGTGCGGGCGCCTGCCTCGGCCGTGGTGCCCCCGCACCCTGGGTGCAGCGGCCTCTTCGGGGGGGGTGCGGGGCCGCCGTGTCTTCGGTCTGCCTCCGTCCGCTCATGGCCCTGAGAGGGAGGGTGGGGGGGGGGAGTGGGGGGGGGCCTCTGGTCCCCTGGCGCCACCCCCTGACGGCCGAGGGGGGGGCGGCAGGGCGGTCCCGGCCCTGGGGGCCAGCCATCGGCTGGGGGGTAGCACCCTTCCCCCATCCCCCTCTACCTAGAGCTGGACCCTCGTGCAAGCCCTCGCTGGGGCCGCTCGTCCCCCCTGCTGTCGTCGCGCGGCGCTGGCCGGCCGGGGGCGGCCGTGAGGGTTAGCGGTCAGCGGTTAGTGGGCTGCGGGGCAGTAGGTTCCCCCCCGCGCTCGTTGTCTCCGCCCTCCCTCCCGCGGGAGGTGGCGCGCGCTCCTTCGTCACGCTGTACCGTGGGGGGGGGGTGGGTTGGGGGGCCAAGCTCCCCCCCCCACTTTCTCGCATCCGCCGTCTGGGCCGTCACCTGCGCTACCGCTTGTGTGGGGGCTGGGGCTGTGGCGGCTGCGGGTTGTGCCGGCGGTAGCGCCAGTGGGCGAGGGCGCTGCGCAAGGCCCGGGGGAGCAAGTTGTTGGCGTCCGCATCCGTGATGCGGAGTACCGCTTTCCCTTCCAGGAAGGCCGGTCACGTCGGCCCCCTATCGGGCCACGCCGCCAGGATCACTGACCTGAGGACCCTCTCGTGGTCCTCTGGGGCTGCCCACCCCCCCGGGGGTACCTCTCGGTTTCCTCCGTCCCTCCGGAGGAGCACGGCATCGAAGGGCTGGTTCCTCAACCCCCTGGTGGTCCGCTGGTTGGCCCAGCACAACCACCCGTACACCTCCCCCACCAGGGGGAGGGCCCAATCCCCCACAGGGTCCGGGACCGTGCCCCAGTCCCGGTCCCAGGGCCGGGCCCCCTCTGCCCCTAGCGCGGGCTCCCCCCGCTGCCCCTGTGCCTGCGGCGCCGATGCCGCGCCCCGCCCCCCCCCCCGCCGAGGCCATCCGCGCCGGCTCCGCTCTCGGTGCGGGGGGGGCTGGCTGGTGCTGGGGTCGTCGGGGTTGGCGGGGGATGAGCTCGCCGGCGCCTGGGTCGATGTTGTAGAGGTGGTGGTGGTGGTGGTGGTGGTGGTGGGTGTGGTGCGCCGGCATCTGTTGGATGCCGGGGGGGATGCACCTCACCGGCTGCACGTCCGGCTGCGGGGGCGCCCCGCCCTCCGCCCCCCTCCCTTCGGCCCGCCCTCCCCCCCGGGCTCCCATGCCCCGTCCCGTCTGTCCCTTGGGGCCCGTGGCGCCCTTGCCCTTGCCCTTGGGCCCCCTTCAGGCCCCCTGCCCATGCCGTGGGTCCCGCCCCCTGTCACCCACGCCCTGGCCTGCCCGCTCGCCGACCGTCCCTCGCCCCGCTCCCTGCACCCGGGCGCCCTGCCCGCGCCCCTGCGCGCCCTTCCCGTGCCCTGGCCCCTTCCTGGCCCCCTGCCCTGAGTCGCGCCGTCCGCTGCCTGCGCCCTGTCCCCCTCCGCTGCTGCGCCCTTGCTCCCTGCCGCGCGTGCCCTGGCCCGCTCCTTGCGCGCGCTCCTGGGCACTTCCCCTGTCGCCTCCTGTCCCCCGCTCTGCGCCCCCGTGGCTAGCACGCAGCTCTGCCTGCGCGCCGTCCCCTCCTTCATGGATCGGGCGCCGGGCGTCCCGCTGTCTTTGCAGCTGCGGCAGCGTGACGCCCGGCGGCGAGCGCTCGGGCGCCGGTGGGGGGGACGTGCCGCGTCCGCCCCGGGGGGAAGGGCTTGGGGGGGAACTGCTTGGGGGGGCTGGTGTGGGTGTGGGTGCGGTTGGCGTGGGCGCGGTACTTCGCGCTCTCCCTGTCCACTGCTGCCGCTGCGGCGACCGCCGGCGAGGCGCCCGTGGCCCGTGCCGCGTCCTTCCCCGGCTTTGACGGCGTGCTGGGGCCCGCGGCGTGGCCGGCCGAGGCGCTGGCGCGGCTCGCCGGGGCCGCGGTCGCAACCCCTCGCGCGCCCTCCCCGCTCCCCTCTGCGGCTGCGGCAGCCCTCGGCGATGCGCCCGGTCCCTGCGCCGGGGCTACCCCCGGTGTCGGCGGCGTGCCGGGGGCCGCGGTCGAGGCCGCGGCGTGGCTCGCTGGGGCTGCGGTCTCCGCTTCCCGCGCGTCTGGGGCCCCCTCCCGGGGCTAGGCGGCAGGGCTTGCTGCTTGGGCGGCGGGGGCGGTCACCTCGGCTGGCTGAGGCTCCTGGGCCGGCGCCGGCAGCCCGACCAGCACCGCCGCCTCTGCAGCCTCCGCTCCTCGCGCTCCACGGGGGTCTCCCCCGTCCACTCCAGGGAGACGGGGGAGCGGGAGCGGGACCGGCGGTGGTGGCGGTCGTCCCGCTGGGGGGAGCCATCGGAGTCTGCCATCACTGTTATCCTGGTAGGCATGCGTGGTGGCAGGTGCGCCCTTCTCACTACCTCCTGGTGCATCAGTGCCGTGCCGTGGGCAGTGCCGTGCGGTGCTCTGCGCTGGGGAGGGGGGGAGGGGGTGGGGGGCCGGCTGTGGCGTCAGCCCCGCACGGGCGGGGGCCGGCGGCCATCCATCGGCATTGGGAGGGGAGGCGGGGGAGCCATGCGGCCCACGCGTCGCGCCACAGCTCCCAGTCTGAGGCGGGGCCCAGGGCCCTGGGCCCCCGGGGGTCGTCGGGTGGTGCCGGGGGGAGCCGCACTAGGTGGACCCCTCGTAACGGCGGTGACCTCCTGTGTTCGCAGGAAGGTGTGTACCCCGTCCCGCGCCGCGGGCACCGGGAGGGGGGGGCGGGGTACGGGTGCTGCCCCATAGAGTCGGGTGGGGGTGATCCCCAGGACCCGTTCCGCGTCCCCGCGGGTCGCGACGACGAGGAGGAGCAGGGGGGTACCGGGGCACTCTTGCCAGAGG
Source organism: Eutreptiella sp. 'Long Island Sound 2002' (assembly GCA_964036045.1). Taxonomy (NCBI): domain Eukaryota; phylum Euglenozoa; class Euglenophyceae; order Eutreptiales; family Eutreptiaceae; genus Eutreptiella; species Eutreptiella sp. 'Long Island Sound 2002'. The sequence continues at coordinate 95,683,826 of OZ038382.1, read as the reverse complement.
ACCTGCCCCTTGTGGTGGGCACCCCTGGTTCTGGAGAGGGGGGGGGACAGGTCTGGGTGGGCCCAGCCGCGGGGCGCGTGCGTCGCCGGCGGGAGGGCGGGGCACCAAGTGGGCTCCCTGGGGAACGCCTCGCTTCCGATGGCGTACGGGGGGGTCGGCCTGGTGCCGTTGTACACCGGGTTGGTCGGCCGGGGGCGGGCGGGCGCCTCGTCCGCGCCTTCCACGAACACCGTGATTTTGCCCACCTCCAGGTCCTCGTCTGGTGGGTGTAGAAGGTGGAGCGCCGCATCCAGCTCGGACACTCCCCCCGGGTATGTGGCCCGCGCCTGGTTCAGGTACCGGGCCGCGTCCCCGGGGTAGCGCGTCCTGAGGGCGTGCAGCAGGGCTGGGGCGCTGCTGCGGAGGGACATGGCGGGCCCCGCTCCCGTCAGCCGCAGGGTATCCCCCATGGACAGGGGCCGGCCCGACCGGTTGGACTCGTGCCACTCCATCCAGTGCCCGTAGAGGGCCGTCTCTGGGCTGATGACCCTTGGCTGGACGGCGTTCACGATCCGGTGCATCTCCGGGAGCAGCGTAGGGGCCCCTGCTCCGCTCAGGGCGCGGATGGCCGGGAGGGCGGTCTCGTTGAGGAAAGCCCTCGCACTGCCCGTCAGGTCACGTCATGCGGCAGCGTGCGCCTCGTGCGCCTTCGCCACCGCGTCCGCCACCAGGCCCCGGACGGTCGCCTCCTACGCTTTGCGGCGGTCCCTGGCGTGTCCCGGCCCATCCCCCCGTTGGCGTGGCATGGTACTGCGGGCTCTGCAAAGGGCGTCGGTGGATGGGGGTCAGGGCGCGAACACGTGCGACAGGTGCGCAACGGATGTGGGGTCCCGCAGGTGCACGTGGATCCACAGAAGGGCAGCGCGCGCGGGGCCCGCGCGTTCGTGTGAGGGGGCGTGTGCCCCTTCGATGCGCCGGTGCAGGGCCTCCTCCTCTGTGCGCCTGCGCGGGCCTGCGGGAGGTTCGGGCCAGGGGCACGCGGCCACCTGGGCGCACCGCGCGCACCTGTTGGCGCCTGTCGACGCTGCGGAGGACACCGTGTCACATTCCCCGCAGAGCCGGCAGGTGTGTGGGAGGTGGGAGGGCGGCGACCAAGGGTTGAGATGGCGGAGCCAGAGGTCGTCCCACCTCTGTCAGAGGAGGTCCCGGATCTCCAGCAGGCGGGCGCGGACGCGACGCCGGTAGTCCCTGCCGAGCGTCTTCCGCTGGACCTCCCGCCACGTGTCGTCGGGGAGAATCCCTTGGTCGCGGAAGGCGGCGATGAGGTAGTCCCCCGCCCGGGCGGGGGTGCCCCTGGGGGGGGGTTGCCATGTACACGTGGCGCCAAGTGAGGTGGGGCGTCAGTGCATCCCATTGGCAACCGTTCGCGGCGTCCCGGTGGGGGAGGGCCAGTAGGGTGCCGTCCGCGACTGCCTCCCATCCCACTCGCAGCCCTTCGCAGCCGTCCAGCTCCTGGCGCAGCGCGGCTGCAATGTCGGTGGGGAGCATGAGGAGCAAGGGCCCCTGCGTGTCCCCCAGCCGGGACAGGGCGTCGTCGTATACCGGCCCCCCAGCTTTGAAGTGCGCCACGGCGAGCTGGGCGGCCCCGTCCTCTGGGGGGTGCCACCGGACGTGGCTGAGGCGTATCCCCATTTGCGTATCTCCGTAGCCCAGAGTACGTTGGCGGCGTGAAGGACGATGCGGGGGGGGACGGGTGTCCTGACGAGTGAGGACACGTACCCAGTCCATCCTGTTTGCGGCCCCGGGGCCGCTTGCAGCCATTCCCCCGTCGCCGCGTCCCACGGGTGGTCAGGTCCCGCCCCGCGGATCACGGTGGGTCTCGGCCGGGTGTCCGGCCCCAATCCCTCGAGCGGGATGGCGGCGTATCGCTGCGCAGGGGTCTCCGGGGCGCGCGTGGCGGCGCACCACCGGCTCCACTCGCGCGCCCATTCCTCACCCACTATGCGTGCCTCCCACGCGGTCATGGAGCGGCGCCCGATGATCCACGGTGGGAAGAGGGTGTCTTGTAGGTGCTTCGAGAAACCCCCCGGCAGGTCCTGGTACGGACGGGGGCCCTCTTGTGGCGGGCACTCCAGAGTGCCATTCACGACACGGAGGGAGGCTACGAAGTCCTTGTCAAGGCGCGGGGGAGGGGGGGGGTGGTCGCCCTCTGCTGCGGTGAGCCATGGGTGCGCCCGGGCCGCCGCGCTTAGGGGCTCGCGGAGGAGTTGCTCCAGCCGGTCGTTGCGAAGCTCCCGTGCGAAGTCCCCCAGCCGGAGCATGTGGTGGAGGAAATCGTCCACAGAGGTCCCTCCTGGCGGGTCAGAGCGGGCTATGGCGCGGAGCTGCGCCTCCGCGTCCTCGGGCACCAGTCCGGAGCAGAAGACTTCCGTCCATGTGGCGCCTGCGGAGCGCCACGAGGCCACCCACAGGGCTTTGTCCCCGGGTGGGAGGTGGCAGGCCGCCTCGTGTACCGCCTGGCGGTAGTGGGGCCAGAGGAGCCGTGAGTGGGCGCACCCCACGTGCATGTGCACCGGGGTCTCCTCCGGGCCGCCGCATTGGAGGCACGGTTGTGGGATGACGGCGACGCTTGAGAGGCGCTCCTTACGGACGCGGAGCCTGTGCTGCACCGGCGTGTGGCCGTCTCGGGCCCGCAGCGCCTGGCGGTTGGTGGCGGTCGCGGTGAGGTCCCGGGCGTTGACATAGGCTGCTGCGTGGGCCGCGCCCAAAGGTGTGTGTCCCCGGTGCGTCAGCGCATGGTCCGTCTGCGCCCGCTGCCCGACTTCGCCGAGCGCCCGCATCGTAGGGGGCCGTAGATCGAGGTGGCCGTCACGGCCGGCGACAATGAGTTGGGCGTGGCCAGGGTCCGGGGGCGTGTTCTGCAGGACGGTGTCCTGGGACGCCGCCCAGTCCGCCTTGTGCAGTAGGGCGTCACTGTGGTGCGAGGTGGCTCGGACGTACCAGAACGGGTGCCCGGCGTGTTGTTCTCGCGCGCACAGGCCGTCCCGGAGCCATCGCAGGGGCATCTGGTTGACCACCTTCGCCGCGCCCGCGGGGACCCCCGTGGTCCGCTCGCGATCTGCGTGCCGAAGGAGGTGGAGGATGACTTCGGCGTCCACCGTGTGGACCCATGGTCGGTGGGCACCGTATTGTAAGGGGAGGGAGGCAGCCACCCCCTCCCCGTCGGGCACCGTGCCCGAGATGGCCACCGCCCACGTGCGGGTGAGGTCGGCGGCGAGAGCGACGCTGTTGGCGTGTTTGCAGGGTCCGCCCCCGGACGTGTCGGAAGAGGTGTGGCCCCAGGCCTCCGGGATCCAGTAGTACCCGGTGGGGCTGAGCCACCCCGCGTTGAGGTCGGCAGAGTGCCACCGGACGTCCGGGTGGCTGGGGGTCAGTTGGTCCACGCTCAGCGCCCTGGTGTCGCCAGGGCTGACCGCCGGGTGGTCGCGCAGCCGGATTTCCGCTCTGGCGATCGTGCATGCCCAGGACCGAAGTGCCGTCACATGTTCCTTGAGCCATGCCGGGCCTCCGCGCTGGTGCACCACCAGGTGTCCCGTGTCCTCCGGCTGGTCCTGCAGCGCGTGCACTGCCATGTGTGGGTCGTGCGGCACCCCCGTAGCTACCAGCAGGGCGGTGCGACGGGGGAGTCCACGGGGTTTGGGCTGGCCTGCCCCCACCTGCACTATTACCCACTCGGCCCGGAGCTGTGCTTGCCCAGCCGCTTGGGTGCATTGGTCGTCCGTGGTCACCAACCACAACGGCGTCGGCGCGGGGGGGCGGGGGCGCAGGGGCTCGGGCCATGCCACATCCGCGTTAGGCTCTTGGTGCTCGCTTTTTTTCGTGGAGGATGTACATGAGGGCTGCCGGCGGGTGGTACGCCGCCCCCCGCGTGGGGGGGGATAGGCGGCCCTGGCGGCAGTAGCGCCCGACGTGGAGGTGCAGGCCGTCCGGGGTCACCCGTGGGCCGGTGTGGGCGTCCTGCTTAGCCCTCGTGGGGTGGACGAGTCTCAGGCGGGGGTCCCGCGTGCCGGTGGTGTGGAAGAGGTGGACCAAGGCGTTGCTCCACCCGGGGTGGTTGGTGGGCTCCTGTTCGCGGCGGCAATAGTGGAGGTGTTCATCGGCGCATTGGTTGAGGCTTTCCCGCACTGCCGTCAGCCACGGGTCGTCGTTGTCGGGGAAGGGGTGGCGTGGCCCGTGGTGCCCATGCCACGGCGTTGTGTGCGGCACCGTCAGGCGGCACGTGTCGCGGTGTCGCAGCTTGGCGGTGCGCAGCGTGACGATGTTGCCCAGCGGGGATTGTAGTTGGACATGGGCCGCCCTGGGGTACGCGATGGGGTTGTACAGCCCCACTCCCAGGGCGGCCGGGGCCCGGGGTATGCGGTGGACCCAGTCACCCCCCGCTAGAGTTGCGAACCCCGGGACGGGGTAGTGCACCTTGGGACATTTTCTGTGCGTGCCGGCTATTTCCCAGAACATCTTGGTGACCTCGGCGCGCACAGAGGTTGAGCGGTGGTGAACGAGTGTACCCACGAGGGCCACCGCTGCCTGCTGGCACCGCGTTGGCACCCGTGTGAGCCCCAGGGTCCGGTCATCCTGCAGGCTGTCCCGCGAGGCGTCAAAGGCGTACCGCGCCCTGTCTCTCGCGACCTGGACCGTGATGTGGTCCAGGTGGCGTGCAGTGTCGGAGTCGTCGGCGATGAAAGGGGCGACGTACTGTGTCACCCCCCCGAGGATCGCCAGGATGATGTCCTGCACCACTTTCGGTGGCGCGAGGGTGTTGAGGCACCAGTGGTGCACCGCCGCCAGGCGTAGCTGGTGCTTGCGCTGCAGGGAGAACTCCCCGTCCGGCTGCAGCTGGAGTCCCAGGTAGGGGACGCAGTCCGCCGCTGGTACCCAGTGCCATGGGTTTTCCAGGTGGGGACAGAGGCGCAGCTGCAGGCCCGGGACCCCCTCCGTGGTGGCCATGGCGCACTTGCGGGGGTTGAGCTCCATGCCCATCATCCCCAGGTACGCGGCCACCGCCTCCACGCCCTCGACGAAGTGCTGCAGCGTGTGGGCCACCACCAGCAGGTCGTCGATGTAGGCCTGGATGAGGCCTTGCTCGGCCCCTCCCGGCGGGCGCAGGCGGTGCAACTGCGCCCTGAGCAGGGGCTCCAGGAGGAGCGCGTACAGCAGGGGGCTCTCGGGATTGCCCTGCTGGACGCCGCGCAGCATGTGGACGGGCTGCGTTAGCCCGTGTGCGGTGACGATGCGCAGCCTGGCGCACGTGTGGAGGAAGGGCAGGAGGTCAATGACCTCAGGCGGCACAGAGAGGTGGCGAAGGATGAGGTGGAGGGCGCCGTGCGGGGCGGTGTCGAAGGCCTTGCGGGCGTCGAAGGAGAAAACGTAGTTGGGTCTTCCCCGCTGGAGCTGCCGCTGCGCCATGAACAGCGGGGGGCCTGTGTTGGAGCCAGGGAGGGCCCCTTGCTGCCAGTCGCTGACCACTCCGTGCCGTGTGAGCACTTCAGTGATGCGCTGGCTGAAGGGGCCCGTGAGCAGCTTCATGTCCAGCTTGCCCATGGCTATGGGCCTGTAGTCGTCCAGTCTGGCGGAGCCCGGTACCTTGGGGCTGAGCCGGATGTGCGCGTCCCTCCAGTGCATCGGCGGCGGGGCGCCGCGGAGGATGGCCCGGTAGGAGTGGACCAGGAGCCACTGGACGGGTGCCGGGAGGGCCTTGATGAAACGGGCCTCCACGTGGTTGGGACCTGGGGCCTTGCCATCGGCCTTGTCCAGGGCGGACTGCAGGTCCTGCATGGAGTACTGCTGGACCTATGTCCAGGCCCCTTCGGGGACCCGGGGGACATGGCGGCCGAGGACTGCCCGGAGGCCTGGGAGGTCCACCGGGCGTTTGTCATACAGTTCTCGCCAGAAGGCGCGAGCTGCGAACATCACGTGGTGGGCCTCCGTGAGGAGCGTTTGGGTGTTGGGGACCCGCACCTTCCAGAGGCCTGACGGGCCCGGGGCCTCTACCTCCATGGCTCCCTGCACGGCTTTCCATCGCTGGGCGATGTCGGGGGCGTGGCGGCGCCAGAAGTCCTTGATGGCGCGCTTGCGGTCTGCCGCCGGGAGTGCGCGGAGTTGGCGAATGTCCTGCTCGAGGGCGGCTGCTTGCCTCTCCAGCTCCTCCTGTAGCTGGCCCTGTGTGGTCGGGCGGAACCCGGGCGACGCACCCTGCAGCTGCTCCGCGAGCCAGAGCGCCGCCTTGGACCGGATGCCGTGCCGCTTCTGCCTGGTACGCCGCCGGCGCGCACGCTACCAGGGTGTCATAGCGGAGAACCACCGCCTGGAGCCGCTTTCTGCTCTCCAGGGGGTCCCCCTCTGCCGGGTCCGTCCCCGCCGGGGACGGCTGCCGGCGTCCCACCACACGCGCCAGGGCGTCATGCGTCGCGTGGAGGTGTTCGAACACCTTGTCCACCGCGGCCGCGGGCATGGACCCGTAGGCGTGCTGCTCTGCGGGACCCATCCTGCACGGCGGTGACCGCCGCCCACAGGCAGTGTTGGACGGGCGCGGCCTCGGCGTTGTACGGGAGGAGGCCGCCCTCCGTGTGGCTGTAGGGGCTGGGCACCGCCGCGCGCTCCGCTGCGCTGAGGAGGCCCGGCAGGGCCAGGCGGACCGGGAGGTGGTCGGAACCGATCACCTGGGGGTGTGCCATGCCGCGAGCCCACACGCTTTCCCGAGGGGACCACGGCAGGAGGGGCTCGTTGACCAGGAAGGTGTCCACCCTGCGCCGGGACGGGTGGAGCGTGGGGGTCATGTCCTCCTCGCCGCCTGCCGTGGCCCTCCGGAAACCGCAGGCCTCCCAGCCCGCGCGGAAGTGCTCCGTGGCCGGGTTGGTGGTGGCATCCATGTAGATGTTGGTGCCGCCGGCGATGACCAACAGGTGCCTCCCTACGAGGCTGTGCGCCGTGGCATACATTTGTATGTCGGCCCAGAAAGCCGCCCGCCCCGCCCACGGGGAGCAGCCTGCTTGCGGCCCGTGGACGTTGATGAGGGTGAGGCCTCCCCCGTCCGTGCGGATCTCCAGGGCCGCGGCCTTCCCGGGGACGATTTCCGTGAAACTGAGCACCTTGTGCTCCGCCACGTACGTGCTGCTGACCGCGGTGAGGAGGCCCCCCCCTCTCGAGGTGGAAGTGGCTCCCGTCTCCGCCAGCCGGCTGCTGAAGAAGGGGGTGTACCCCTTGTCCCGGAGCGCCGCGACAAGGTGCATCTCCTGTGCCCGGGTGGCGATCCCTGTTTCCTGGAGCATGATGGCAAAGCCCCCCTCCTGGGGTAGCATGCCGGTGATGAGTTGCTCCTTGTCGGTACAGGCCGCCGGCCCCCGGCGCCGCCGGAGCGTGTTCCGGAGGGACCGGTCTGGCGGTACGAGGCCGTTGCGCAGGTTCCACGAGAGGAGCCATAGGGCGTCGCCCGCCGTGTCCTCCTGGAGTCAGCTATCCCGCATCGGCATCGCCGCTGGGTCCGCCGGCACAGCCAGGGCATCCGGGTGCGCCGGGGCCATGGGGCTCGAGCCCGTTCTCAGCGGGGCCCACAGGGGGGCCAGGGGGGCCGGGGGAGCCAGGGGGGCCAGGGTGGCCAGCCCCGCGGGGATGGACCCTGGTTGGGCCGCATCGCCGGTCCCTGGGGCCGCCCTGGGTGCCTCCTCATCGCCGTCTGCGCGGTCGGCCGCCTGGGGCGGGGGGCGCCAGGCGTACGGGGCGTGCCATGGGGACCTCCGTGCCCTCCCTTGCACTATGTTGGAGGCCGCCTCCTTGTCGTCTACCGGGGCTGCAGCATGCACCGCGTGCGACGCCAGCTGTTCCAGCATTGCCCCGCTTGTGTAGTACTTGTCTGCACACAGGGGGCATTTCGTTGGTTCCGTGGCCCCTCGCGCCGGGGGGAGCGGCACCGACTTCCGGATGGCGCCCTCCGTCGCTGGTTCGAAGGGCAGGTTGGCCAGTGTAACCGTGTGTGGCGCCAGCGCGCGGCCCGGGGCCGCCGCATCGAGGGCTCCTGTCGCGGGGGCGGGCCCGAGACTCTGGATGGCATCGCGCTGCGCGTCTGCTTGCAGCCACGTTTACCAATGCGTGGAGCCGATTCGGCGGTCAGGTTTGCCCCTCCATCGCAGGTCGTGGAAGGTTTGTAGCCAGTGGTACACTGTGGTCGGGACTGCCAGCTAGAGCTGTAGGTCGGCGGGGTGCGCCGCTGCCGGCCACAACCCCGGCCCCGCCGCCCGGGCGTTGTCCTTCAGCCTGCCCTGGAGCAGGAGGGCGTGGTGTTCGCCCTCCCGTAGCGCCTTGACGATCATGCAGGTACAGTCTGCCACGCCGACCACGGCTTCGGGCCCCGGCAGGCGCTCGGGGTCGCAGACGACGATGTGCGCGTCCGCCGGGCTGAACATGCAGAGCACCCACTGCGGGTTCTGCTGTCGCCGTTGGGCTACCGCCAGGGTAGCCGCCGGGCGGGCGTGCGTGATTGGCCCCGCGTGGAGGTCCGGGACGTCCGTGGCCCTGATGGCGTCTCCCTGCCACGCGGCCCGTAGATGCTCCTCCTGGTCGGGGCTCCACACCAGTGCGGGGGGGTTGACCAATCCCGGTTCCTTCCTCTTGTTTGGGGCGCTGACGGTGTGTAGCAGGACTGCCAACGGCCAGGGGTCCGCCGACATATAGTAGGCCTGGGTGGGCCCCTGCTGCCAGTCGACGTGAGGCAGGGGCGGGAATGCCCCTTGCCTGGCGGTGCTGTGCCAGACAATCCAGCGGCCCCCGGCCAGGATGTGCGACCGGTACCCTCCGGCGTGGCCGTGCAGGATGGCCTCGTAGCCTGCTGTCTGCAGCACCAGTGCCTTCCCCTGCTGAGGCCCGGGAGAGGGTGTGCCGTCGCCCGCATCCCAGACGCGGGTGGGGTGCATTGCGCTGCGGCCCTTGTATGCTTCCCGCAATCTGCGCTGGGCCGTGGTGGTGGACGAAGATCTCCCCGCCGTCGCCAGCAGCGCCGCCGCGACAACGTATAGCTGCTCCGCCGTGAGGGGTGCCGTCGGCGCGTGCGTTGCGGCCGGCTGGCGGGGCTGCGTGTCGCGGCAGGGGACGTGGGGCAGCAGTTGCGCCGGCCACGCCGCCACAGGACCCATGGTGACGGCCGCGACCGAGGACGCCAGCGCCGTGCGGTCCGCTGGTCTGTACTGCCGGAGCCCCGTGGTATCTCGGGCCAGGTGCCTGCAGGCTGCCATCCAGGCCACCGCTCCGCAGTTCGTGACGTCCGGTTCGGCACCATCCGCGCCGTCGCGTCCCCTTTGTTGTACCGTGGTGGCGGTGTCGAGCGGGGGGCCCTGCTGCAGCGCCTCCGGGCCCTGCCCCGGCGAGAGGGCGGGCGGGACTGGCTGCGGGAAGCCCTGCGCGCCTCGGCGCTCCGGGTGCGTGTGGTACGGGTTTTGCCGGCTGTTCCGGGGCCGCCCGTGCTAGGAAGAGGAGTTGGCGTAGGTACCAGTCGCCTTGCGCGGCGGACGAGTTGCGGAGCGTTAGCCACTGTTCCACCACGCCTCCCGGGTGCGCGGCCTCGACGCGGCGCTGCAACCCCAGGCGGCCTAGGCGGTTGGAAGTGCCCGCGGGTGGGATGTGGGTCTGCGGGTAAAGCACCCGCAGCGGCTCCAGCGCAAGGTCTAGCACCTCGTCGTTGAGCTGCTGCGTGAGAGCCGACGCCCTGTGCAGGGCGTGGCGGACCCCGGGTCCGGGGGCCGTGAGCTGTTTGAGCACCGGCCCCGGCGTGTACCGTGCACCCGGGTTCGTTAGCCACTCCCTGGTGTGGCTCAGTATGGCCCTCCATACGTCCCTCGTAAAGGCGTATTGGGGGGCCAAAGAGGGGACCATCCGTAGGAGGCGGTGGCACGCCGGCGGCGATCGCATGAGCTGTGGGGCGGCCGCGGTGATCCATCTGCACGCCGTGCCGGGCACGATCACCCCTCATTCCACGGTCCCCATGCTCTCGGCGTGGAGCAGCGCCTGGCCCTGGACCAGAGGGAAATAGGGGCTCGAGCGCCCGCCTACTTCCTTCCACTGTACCCAGGCCGCCCCCGCCTGCAGGCTGCGGAGCAGGGCCACGCCGGGGAGGAGCGGCTGCGGGAAAGCCCCCTTGACGGCTTGAGTGGCGTGGGCCAGGGTGCCCATGGGCAAATACCACAACGGGAGGACCCAGGGCCCCGGCAGCAGTTGCGCCTCCCCTGCGTCCCATCGCCACTAGGAGTCTGGCGGGGCGGCCGGGACCGTGCCCGTCTGCAGGAAGTGGCGTGCCCTCTTGTCGGGGTGCCGTTGGAGGGTTGCCGCGAGGCTGAGCCCCTCCGCCGCGGGTGCGACTGGGAGGCCGTTCCGGGGCCTGCGCCAGGGGTAATCCTGGTTGGCCGGCCAGGTGTGGAGGTCCCGGGCGATTTCCTCCGCGGTCCCTGTGGGGGCGTCCTCCGGTGCCAGGTGCCACATGACGGCGAGCACCGCCCACGTGGAGAAGGGCCACGCCCGTGGGGGGGTGTACACCTGGATGGTCCACTGTGGGCGCGCCCGCCGCACACGGGATGCGTGGAGCACCCCTCGGACCACGTCTGCCGCCAGGACCAGCACCATTCCCGAGGGTTCCACAATGATCCCCTCTGCGGGTCCGCCGTGGCGGCCCCGGGTGTGCAAGGCCACTGCCGCCTGTCTCGTGTGGGTGACTCAGTCGACGGCCTCCTGGATGTTCACGCTGCCGCGTGCGGTCTCATCCAGGATCCAGCCCTGCGCCACCCCGTAGCGTAGGGCGGCGCATGCGGCCGCGGGTCCCACCTCAGGCAGCGCTCCGTCATCGGGGCCGGGCTGAGGGTGCTGTTTGGGGCACCAGCCTTCGCCGGTGCAGTGGCCCTGTTTCCAGGCGGGGCAGAGGGTGGGCACGCTGCCTGCTGGCGGCGCAGGTTCCGCGGGCGCGCTTTCCGTGGAGGGCTCCTGGACCGGTACTGCCTCCAGGTCGGAGTCCGTGACCGCGTCCCCTTGTGGAAGGTCTCCTTCGCCGCCTCTGAGTCCCAGCGCCCTGATGACCTCGTGTGCTGCGTCCAGCGTCGGAGATCGGGGGCGTGTTTTGCGTGGGGCCGCGGGTTCCGCCATTGTTGTGTCGCTGTGCCTAAGAGCAGGGGGTGAGGTGCGGATGTCCCGTGGCTGGTGCGTTGGTGCGTTGCTCGTTGTGGGTGTGGCGGAAGGGCGTCCCCGGGGGGGGTGCCTTCCATCATTGCGAGGGGCATCTGGTGTCAGGCGCTGTCCCTCCCCCGGCCGCCCGTCCTCTGGAGCGGGTAGCCGGGGTTCCGCGACCCGTGTGTCCAGGGTGCGGTCGGTGCGGGCGTGGGGACCCAGCACCGGCCCCACAGCGTGCGCCCTTGCGGGCCGGCGTTGCTCGCTGTGGGGGTGGCGGAAGGGCGTCCCCGGGGGGGGTGCAGCCTTCCACCATTGTGTGAGGGGCGTCTGAGGTCAGGCGCTGTCCCTCCCCCGACTGCCCGCCCACTGGGCGGGCTGTTGGGGTCCCCTCTACGCTGTGGGCGCGGGTGTGTGGGTGTGGGGGCCCAACACTGTCCCTCTGGCCTGCATGCCCTGCGGGGGCTGCGTGCCACGGGGGTGGTGGGGGGCCGTCCCCGGGAAGGGCGGCCTGCCACCGTTGTGAGGGGCGTCTGGTGTCAGGTGCCGTCCCTCCCCCGGCCGCCCGTCCTCTGGAGCGGGTAGCCAGGGTTCCGCGACCCGTGTGTCCCAGGTGCGGTCAGTGCGGGCGTGGGGACCCAGCACCGGCCCCATTGACACAGCGTGCGCCCTTGCGGGCCGGCGTTGCTCGCTGTGGGGGTGGCGGAAGGGCGTCCCCCGGGGGGGTGCCTTCGATCATTGTGAGGGGCGTCTGAGGTCAGGCGCTGTCCCTCCCCCGACTGCCTGCCCACTGGGCAGGCTGTTTGGGTCCGCCACCCACGTGCTGTGGGCGCGGGTGTGTGGGTGTGGGGGCCCAACACTGTCCCCTTGGCCTGCATGCCCTGTGGGGGCTGTGTGCCGCGGGGGTGGTGGGGGGCCGTCCCCGGGAAGGGTGGCCTGCCACCGTTGTGAGGGGCGCCTGGTGTCAGGCGCCGTCCCTCCCCAAGCCGCCCGTCCTCTGGAGCAGGCAGCCAGGGTTCCGCGACCCGTGTGTCCGGGTGCGGTCGGTGCGGGCGTGGGGACCCAGCACCGGCCCCACAGCGTGCGCCCTTGCGGGCCGGCGTTGCTCGCTGTGGGGGTGGCGGAAGGGCGTCCCCGGGGGGGCTGCCTACCACCGTTGTGAGGGGCGCCTGGTGTCAGGCGCTGTCCCTCCCCCGGCCGCCCGTCCTCTGGAGCGGGCGGCCAGGGTTCCGCAACCCGGTGTCCCGGGTGCGGTCGGTGCGGGCGTGGGGACCCAGCACCGGCCACACAGCGTGCGCCCCTGCGGGCCGGCGTTGCTCGCTGTGGGGGTAGCGGAAGGGCGTCCCCGGGGGGGGTGCCTTCCACCATTGTGAGGGGCGTCTGAGGTCAGGCGCTGTCCCTCCCCCGACTGCCCGCCCGCTGGGCGGGCCGTTGGGGTCCGCCATGTACCCTTCGTGAACAGGGAATAAGTGGCCGTTTGAATAGATGCGTGCATTTGACGTGAATTTACCAAAATTTTGAGGTTTTCGGGTGAAAACGCCATATTATTGGATCCTTCTGAAGGATTTGAGGGGGTAAAATTCTTCCCCCAGCTTCATTACGCATCATCCAATGAAGGTCCCGCCCCAAAAGCATCCACCATGCCCGAACCGCGCCCAAATCGAGAGGTGCCAAAACCCGTGAATTTATGCGTGAATTTGGGTGCGTGAATTTCACATTCACGCGAATCTCACCAAATGTGTTGAACCACGTGGCTACTTAACACCTCTAATTTGCACACATTTGTTGGATCTCACTTTAGGCGAAGATAGCACGACAAAAGCACACGATGGCACCACGTTACAAGCAAAACATAGCAAAAATAGGTGAAATTCAGGGTACCCTGAATCTCAGATTCAAACAGCCGGTTCACGAAGGGTACACACCCACGTGCTGTGGGCGCGGGTGTGTGGCTGTGGGGACCCAACACTGTCCCCTTGGCCTGAATGCCCTGTGGGGGCTGTGTGCCGCGGGGGTGGTGGGGGGCCGTCCCTGGGGGGGGTGGCCTGCCACCGTTGTGAGGGGCGTTTGGTGTCAGGCGCTGTCCCTCCCCCGGCCGCCTGTCCTCTGGGGCGGGCAGCCAGGGTTCCGCGACCCGTGTGTCCCGGGTGCGGTCGGTGCGGGCGTGGGGACCCAGCACCGGCCCCACATCGTGCGCCCTTACGGGCCGGCGTTGCTCGCTGCTGGGGTGGCGGAAGGGCGTCCCCGGGGGGGCCTTCCACCGTTGTGAGGGGCGTCTGAGGTCAGGCGCTGTCCCTCCCCCGACTGCCCGCCCGCTGGGCGGGCTGTTGGGGTCCGCCACCCACGTGCTGTGGGCGCGGGTGTGTGGGTGTGGGGGCCCAACACTGTCCCCTCGGCCTGCATGCCCCGTGGGGGCTGTGTGCCGCGGGGGTGGTGGGGGGCCGCCCCCGGGGGGGGTGGCCCGCCACCGTTGTGAGGGGCGTCTGGTGTCAGGCGCTGTCCCTCCCCCGGCCGCCCGTCCTCTGGAGCGGGCAGCCAGGGTTCCGCGACCCGTGTGTCCCGGGTGCGGTCGGTGCCGGCGTGGGGACCCAGCACCGGCCCCACAGCGTGCGCCCTTGCGGGCCGGCGTTGCTCGCTGTGGGGGTGGCGGAAGGGCGTCCCCGGGGGGGGTGCCTTCCACCACTGTGAGGCGCGTCTGAGATCAGGCGCTGTCCCTCCCCCGAGTGCCCGCCCACTGGGCGGGCTGTTGGGGTCCGCCACCCACGTGCTGTGGGCGCGGGTGTGTAGGTGTGGGGGCCCAACACTGTCCCCTTGGCCTGCATGCCCTGTGGGGGCTGCGTGCCGCGGGGGTGGTGGGGGGCCGTCCCCGGGGCAGGTGGCCTGCCACCGTTGTGAAGGGCGTCTGGTGTCAGGCGCTGTCCCTCCCCCGGCCGCCTGTCCTCTGGAGCGGGCAGCCAGGGTTCCGCGACCCGTGTGTCCCGGGTGCGGTCGGTGCGGGCGTGGGGACCCAGCACCGGCCCCACGGCGCGCGCCCTTGCGGGCCAGCGTTGCGCGCCGTGGGGGTGGCGGTAGCGCGTCCCCGGGGGGGTTGCCGTCCGCCGTTGTTAGGGGCGTCTGGGGTCAGACGCTCCCCTCTCCCGGCTGCCCGCCCTCTGCCCGGGCTGCCGGGGCTCGTTGACCGCGTGCTGTGGGCGCGGGTGTGGGTGTGTGCGGTGTGTGTGGTGTCTGTGCCGTGCGTGTCGTGGTGCGCGGTGCCGCTCATCTCTTGTCCCTCTAGTGCTCCCCTCTCCAGTGTCTCGGTGCGGTGTTGTGCTCGCCGTGTGCCTGCCGTGCCCCCTTCCCTGCGCGCGCCCCTTGCTCTGCTGCTGGCTACCCCCTGTTTCTTTCGTGGCTTCGTTGCTCTTTACCCTTTCCTCTACTCTTCTCCCTGGCATGCACTTTTTCCCTGCCTCCGCTCTGGTGACGCGTTCCCGTGGGGGGCCGGCCACGGGACGCTGCGGTGACACGCACAAGTGAGCAGGCAGGCAAGGCACTACGCTCACAAGGGCATCAATACGCCTGTGTCATGTGACAAAGCGTTTCAGAATCCTTGCCACTCTGCAAAGAGGGAACGAAAGTATGTACAGCAACACATCAGGATATGTACACATGGGGTTAAGACTGGACTGGGGTAAGGGCATCAAGGGACAATAGACACTCAGTCCCGACTCATATCCCAATCCCAGGTCCGACCCTCTCAGTGGCTGATGGGGGCGGGGGCTCAAACACAACCCATGCCCTGCTCAGTCCGGACCCTGAAACCCTGCCAATGGGAGAGGTGTCCCGCCCAGCCACAGGCGAGTTCCTGGGAACCAAGGGGCTCCAAGGCCAACCGACAGTGGCTCCCTATGCTCCCTTAACGGCAGGTCCCAACTCCTCTCTGAGCCAGAGATATGGCCCCGCCATTATCACCCAGGAGTTGGTAGCTGAAAATGGGCTGTTTCAGCCCAAATTGAAATTAGCTTGAAAAACTCCAAAATTGACCCCTCGTCCGGACCCGCCAGAGGTAGGGACGAGGCAACTGACCCTATGCCCTTCGAGTACGAACTCCCTGGAGCCCTCACCCAACCTGGTTCCCTCTGAGGTCCCGGCATCAGGGCAACACGGATGAGTCAAGTGGGGTCATGATGCCAAAATCACCAAAATTGGCGTCATTCCCATGCGTGGCTCGCCCGGCCAAGGTAAGGCCAATGGCTCACAGGGTAGGAGGCAGGACCTAGGACTTATATCTGAGTGTACAACTTGGATTTAGGTCCGGGCTCCCTATGGGCTTAGAGAAATGGGGCCGCCAATTGACCACACGGAAGGGGGAAATTGGGGTCCCAAAATTGGGTCATTTTGGCTGCTTGAGATGAGCCAAAATTCGGTGTGCTCCCAATGGTATATCTCCACGCCGGCTTGGAGATCGGATCCGCCAATCCATACGCGATCCACCGGGAGTCCAACGGAGACTCCCATGCCTTTGGCTCTCATAGATCTCCATGCTGCTTGGCGTGGTGACGATCCCAATTGGGTCCACAAATGCAAAAATGGCAAAATTGCCCATACTCAAATTGGCCTAGCGCCTTAACGAAGGCGGCTCCGCTTCGCCCACGTAGTATGTGGACCATGGGGACCATTACCCACAACACCCATGTCATATATGGTCCATTGGTCCATGCGTCCGGCGTGCACGAAGGTTAGAACATGGGGCACGGCGGGCAGCGAAAGTGGAAAAATGCTCAAAATGGCCAAAATTGCGCACGCTCATGGTTAGGGCAAATGAGGCACATGCCCGACTCGGACCGGAGTGTGCCATAGGATTGGTATCAAGTCATATATGTCCAACATATCTTTGGGGCGTCGCCCAACTCCTCCGGTATTGGGAATGGCAGGGTCGCCATGTGAGCCCATGATTTGGGATAGTCCCAAATCGCCAACATGGCGGCCACGGTATGCCAAGCCTAAGAGGAGTTATTCGCCGGGTCCAAGATATGTTGGCTACCGAAGTATGTACCCTCATAACATACTTGGGTCATGATGTCAATTGAGCGCAACGTTGAGATACACGGTCGCCACTTGACATCATGACGAGCCAAAAATGGCAAAATTGACACAATGACACACAAAAGTGCCTTGAAAGGTCTACAATTATATTATAATATCTCCGGCTTGGATCGTGCAATCACTTAATCCTTCTAAACACAATGACTTGACACCAATGACCTTCGATCCCACGTATGTGCTCCACTTGGGGCGCCTTGAAAGGTTACGAGCGCTGCTTCCCAAGTGGGCACATGAAAATATGGAAAAATGTAAAATACACACCTTGCTCCCAACGCATCGCTTCGGGATCACCACACAAGCTTCCCTTCACGAAGGTTAGGCTTGCAATTGACCGTAGGGAGTACGGAGAAGGGGCTTGCACAATATGAGGTCCATTGGCGGGCTTGTCTTGGAGCAATAGGCCCGCCAAATGGGCACGCAACACAACACATGGCACATACCAAACATTGCCCAAAAATGTAGCTCCCACCACGATATGTCATGCCCCTCCAAGGGCATAACTTTGTGTCAATCGGTCATAGGAACTCAAGGAGAGTTCCTATGCAACACCAACACTTGCGCGCTACACTCGAAAGTTATCTTAACGCACGCAATGTCATGGCCCAAGAGTTATAACGCAAACTCTACCCTCTTGACCATGATCCATTACACTAGCGCGCACGTGTGGATACGCAAGGCATATGATGCTTCCTAAATTACGTCGGGAGTATTGTGAATACATCCCACGTTTCCTTATCGTAAATCCTCGCAAGCAACACGAGATATGACCTTCACAAGTGGCCTCACGAATCAACTTTATTTTGCCCATATCTTTAAGACAAATGGAGGGCAAGATAAAAGGGAAGTTGATTCGTGCATACGGAAGCACGTAGGTCCACTCGAAAGAGGTCAAATCAAGTGCGGGGATGTCGAAGTCGAAAATCCGATTTCGACATCCTGAAAAATTCGGATTAAGGTTGCGAGTATTAATTATGAAAATGGCGGAAGCATCCATGCAGTTCCTGGCGACTTTGGAGCCTTCGTCGCGGATAACGTTAAAATTTCCATTATAAACAGTTAATCTGGCGGTTACGGTAAAGTCGCGAACCAACCGCCAGCAGTCAAAACAGTGAGTATCGGAACGGAAGCATAAAAATTGACGGAAACAATATGAAAATAAAACCCTGTTGATTCCTGATATTCTGATACACAAATCTCCGCTGGCGGTGCATCGGTTGCCGATGCGGGGCTTCACGGCACGGAACACGCCGTGCATGGGGTTAGTGGACCGGAGACCGGTTGTATGCCGTAACCTGGCCATGGGGTTCTGGGTACCGCTTCACCCCCCTCCTTAGAGCAAACCCTGGGGGGGCTCGATAACACCCACGCATGGCAGCGGGTACCCAGGACCACTCCCTGAAAGGGGGGGGGGGTGTCACATCCTCACTCCAGTGAGTCACAGTAAGATAGGTACCCCACAGTGGGACAGGTATGCTGCTGTAACAGCCCGTAGCACATGTATAGTATCAAGTATCAAGTCCCGGGTCCTGGCGGCGATTGTTCGGCATCCAAAGGACCCGTTAACCCATACCAGGCGCACCGGGTGCCGGCTGCTACGGTCACCACCACAGTGGCAGTGGCATACACGGCCAACATAGGCGTCACACGACGGCCGAGGTGGCCCCACAAGTCGAGAGCGACCACAAAGATCCATCAGGCTACCCCAAGCTTCCCAAGGCCCGCCGACTGGGGAGAGTCCCCACGGGTCCTTCCTCGGGCGCACCATGTCCATATCCATACGACGCGAGTCCAGAGTGCCATAGTCGAACTCCTTACGAACCCCAAATCGTAAGGGAACTCCTCCTGAAGGGATCGGGCATCAAGGCCGTCTTTTCCCTCGCCCTACTACCACGAAGCGTGGCCATACATGAGGGAGTCCTCATGCAGTGTGGGCGGAGGCGTCGACTCCTCAAACCACCAGTTTCCCAGGCAGACTGACCGAGGTCAGGAGCACCGGAGGCCGCCATCCGAATGCAAGTGCGTCTGCAAATCGGTAGGCTCACACTGGGACTGACAGTGGCGGACCGCTGGGAGTGTAGTCAGGCAACTGGGCTTCCCGCCTGGCGCCATCAGGATCTCCACACACACAGCGAATAGGGCAACACGGTATCACGGGCACTCAAACAGTAGAATCTGTAATCAAGTACTGGTCCAGGCCGGACCAGGCTGTAAGGATATGTACACGGCGACTCAAGGCGCCTCCGTATCCCGATTCGTGGTGAAAAACAGTCCATCCCTCAGCGATGGGCTGATGACACTAAACATACAGATGCACATATCCTGGAGGGCAGAAAAGCAAGCAACAATTTGGGTAAATAGGCGTGTAAACACACTCAGAACAGAGTGCCAAACCACGCCACGGTCAGGATAAGGCAAATGCAGGAGGATGGACAGGATAACGCCTGAGTTCAGGCATATATAGTCTCGAGACACACGTCGACTGGTCTGGATTCCGCAAATGCCATGGAACCAGACCACACACCAAAAAATCGCAATGCCGATGACAGCGGCATCCGTTGCGCAACGTCGTATGGGCTTCAAGGCCCCAAGAGCTCAGAAAAATGAAGGTCAGTCGCCCTACCTGGTGTCCCAAGGATTCAGCAGGGGGGGGAGTGACGAATAGAAGAAAAGAGGGGCCATCCGCCTCTGGATACAGCAGGGGGGGGTCTATGGCCACTCCGTCACCGAAAGATGGAAGAGAGCAAGCAAGTAAGGGACGATTCGTCGGCCTCACAAGCGCTCCTAACACATCAGGGGAGAGCTCAGGGCGCTGATCAGGCACCCCTGGCTGCAATCGCCCGGGTGAGTGCTGCCAAGTCCGAGACATGGATCTTGGTCTTGTGCCTGCGGATGTACTCCATGAAGGGAGTATTGACCCGCGGCACGAATGAGGAGACGGGTTCCCAGGTATCGTGGGACGGCCCATAGCCTCGCCAACGAACCTTGAACTCCAGACCTCCGGGTGCCGAGGCCTTCGGACGCTGAGCCAGGATCTTCTCGACCGTATAGTCGTCCTGCTCAGCATAGTCGTCGTCCGAATCGGCCTCATGCCTGGCGTAGTCCAGGGACACATGTCGGCCACGGAGGTCGGGTTCCCGCACACGGAGTTGACTTTCGTGGCGCTCCCGGAACTGTCCGTGACCCACCTTGATGCGGTAGGTGTCCTCACCAATCCTGCGGACCACCTCGCCGGGTGTGAACCAGGTCTTGGTGCGGTGGGTGCCCATGGGGCGGGGTCTGATCACCCACACCGGGTCTCCCACCCTGAACTTCTGCGCTGTTGAGCTCGGGGCGGACTTCTGACGCTCAGCATGCTCCTTCTCAAGCTGCTGGCGGATGTCCCGCGCCGTTTGCTCTTGCCGCGCGAAGAACTCCTTGGCATCCATAGCCATGCCATCACCAGACAAGGGAAGTCCCCTACCCAGGGGGTCCCTGCCAAACAGAATCTGGTGAGGGGACAAACCGCCCGGAGTGGGGGTGTCATGATGGGCCTTCAGAGCAGGCCACATCTCCTCGAACCAGTTCCGCCGTGGATTGGTGATGTGGATCTTGCGCAGCTTCTCGAACAGCTGCCGTCCAGCCACTTCAGCACGGCCGTTAGACCGGCTGAGATAGGCAACGCTCTTGGCATGTCGTATTCCCATGAGGGAACACATAGCCTTGAACCAGCCACCAGTAAACTGGGGCCCTCGGTCACTGCAAATGGTGCGGGGGATGTCAAAGACGGTCAGCCAATGACGAATCATCATGACTGCCACTTCCTTGGCAAGCAACCCCTTTTTGCGTGCCGGAACGGCTACAACGTAGCCGCTGTGGCGGTCCACACAGAGAACCACACAGTCAAAGGTCTCCTTGCCAATGTGCACTTCGGGCATGGAGAAGACGTCCATGGCCACGCTCTCCATGGGCTGGTCAGGAACCGGGGTCCATTGGGGTTCCCCCTTGACGTTCCGGTTATCGGGATTGCAGGCCTGACAGACCGAGCAACCCTTCCTGACCTTCTTGATGGCGGTGTAGAGAACGATATGGTCGATCTCGAACCGACGCTGCATGTCAAGAGCTTGCTTCTTGACCCCTGGGTGCAGCATGTGGTGGTGCCAAGCTTCACACAGCTCGAGCACCCGGGACTCTGGGACTAGCAGCTTACCATTCCGGTAGAGCTTGCCATCTTCCTCAGTCAGCCCCTTTGGCCACTTCTGCCCGTCGTCGGGGTCGGTCACAGCCCTATACTCGGCCGCAAAGGCCTCAGACTTGGCGTAATCGTCGGTCCAGTCGTCCTGGAGGCAAGACTCTGGGAAGAGGTGCTTGTCGGACTCCACTCCCACAGGGGGTGCCGGACCGGGCCTTCCGCCCGCGGCACCCACAGGGGCGAGTACACTGACCGTTCTGCTCACCCTCGAAGCGAGGGGGGCATCTGCAGCCATGACGACGAAGCATTTTGCACCCTCCTCCTCCATCAGGCGCTCCATCTCAATGATCCTCTTGGCTTCAGCGGTCTCAGCCTCATCGCCATGGGCAGAGATGTCCTGCATGCCCTTGCTGGCTGGATAGGCCCACCTACTGAGACAGTCCGCCACGGTGTTATCCTTTCCAGGAATGTAAACAACCGTAAGGTGGAACTTGGCCAAGGTCTCATGCCATCTGGCCCGTCGGGAGGCGGGACCTGAGGGGGTGTCCACGTGCTCCTTGTGCCACGACTGCAGACTCTGATGGTCGGTGCAGACGGTGACGGGATGGAGGGCTATGTACCCAGCCCATTTCCTGAGAGCCATGACGATGGCATACGCCTCCTTTTCACGGGGCGTCCACGTCCGTCTCTGGCCTTCCGCCAGGACTCGGCTCCAGAAGGCCACGGGCACGTGCCTCCCATCGTCAAGCACTTGCTCCAACACAGCCCCAATGGCGTAGTCGGAAGCGTCGGTGCGCAGGACGAACCCTCGGTCGGGATCCACGAGGTGCAGACCCACTGCGGATAGCAGCGCCTGCTTCATCCCCTCAAAGGCACGGTCGGACTCTTCAGTCCAGACCAGAGCCTTCTTGGACCCCTTCTTGGTCTCCTCTCGGTTGCCCTTGAGCATGGTCGTCATGGGGGCTGCATACTCGGCATACATCTTGATATACCCCGAGTAGTAGTTGCAGAACCCCAAGTACGCCCGTAGCTCAGAGACCGTCTTGGGCTTTTCCCAGTGCTCAATCGCAGCCACCTTGCCAGGTATGGGCTTTCGCTGCCCGTTCCCGACTACGTGGCCAGCGAAGACCACCTCGCTTACCGCAATGGTGGCCTTGTCACTGCTGCCCGTGAGTTTGTGCCGAACCAGAAGGTCCAGCACTCGAGTGACGTCCCTCTCGTGTGCCTCCAGGAGCTCCTCGTAGCTCATGCTGGGGTCCCCGGACGCGATGATCACGTCGTCCACGAAGGGGTCCGCACAGTCGCGCACCGGCTCAAGCAGGTTCTCCAGCATCCGCTGAAAAGCCGCATTGCCGTTGGTGACGCCCATAGGCATCACCTTCCACTGGAGAGGTCCAAGTGGGGTGCTCATGGCTGTGCAGGCACGGGACTCTTCGGCGAGAGGCATCTGATGATAACCATGTTTCAGGTCAATCACCGTGAAGATCCTCCGCCGGTGTTGTTTTTGCAGCATATCCTCAATGAGGGGCAGCGTATAGCTGTCGTGCTGCGTTTGGGCGTTCAGGCCGCGGTAGTCGACCACGAGCCGCCACTCACCGGCAACCTTCTTGGGGACGACGAAGCAGGGAGAGGCCCACTCGGAGTGGCACGGCTCAAGCCAGCCTCTCTGGATGAAGTCACGGAGGATCTTCTCCATGGCCTCTTTCCTCTCGCCCCTCAGGGCAAACTCCCGGTGACGATACACACGGGGGTCCTGCTTCAGTCGTATCTTGGCCTCGCCATACGGTCCACGCACCGGTGGGGGGAACACAGGCTTTCCGCTGAAGAAGGTCTCGCCATACTTCTGCTTCAGCCTGGCCCTCAACGCCTGGATCTTGGGGCAGTCATCGGACTCCGCCTTGGCTTTTCCGGGCACTTGAACCACGGAGCTTACTTGAGGGGTAGCGACCCCGCTCGCTTTCGGCTCAGGTGGTCTTCCCAGGTGGCCCAAAGGGCCATCTCTGGTCTTGCCTCGGAACAGATCGCCGTAGGTGGGTGGGTTACTGCCAGGCGGCTCGTCTTGGCTGGACATGTGATCCAGCACCCTCTTTACGAAGGTATCTCCATCATAGGAACCAGAGACGATCGAGTCCACTTCCCACCAGGCTTTGTCCTGGCCTTTGCCCTCACGCTGGTTTCCCCAGTCGTGAAAGGGCTGATCCATATACCCCTGAACCAGATCCCACTCCTCTTCAGTGAGGGGGTCTTCGGAGTCCGATTCTTCGATGTCAACAGGGGGAACCGCAAAGCATTGCCGCCATGGCTCTGCTATGATGCGGTTGACACACACGAAGTCCGTGGTGTCGGCCTGATCAAGGCCCCCATCCACATAGTGGAATTCTGTTGGCCATCTCTGGGGTGGCATGGGCTGTCCCTTAGCGTCCTGATAGACACTCTCTCCAGCCGGTAGGACGACCTTGTTCAAGGTCATGTTGGTCAATGAGGCTACCCAATGTCGGGTACTTTCCTCCTCGGTGCATCCCATAGGAACAACCAGCACTGCCTTGGAGCGGTCCTTGCGAATCTTCGCTATCGCTCTTGGAATGTCCCAACGGGGGCAATGGATCCACATCAATCCCTGATGCGGACCCCAGTGCTTCTTCCACGCGGAGTCCTGGGCGCTCCAGTACTTCTCACATACCCGCAGATGGGCGGAGGTTCCTGAAGAGAACGCATCCAGGGCCAGATCCGACGCTCCCAGGTCCGCGACCACTCGGTACGCCACTTCCGGCCTTACGCCGTACTCCTGGTTCGCTGGCCCAGTAGGCTCAGTGTCCAGCGCGGCCACTTCGAGCTGATTGCGTTCGGGGTGGATCCATTGGCATTCCACATGGTGCTCAGGTGACGAGAGCCACGAGAGCTGGTCGTCCTGGTACAGGGTCATGGAGGCCTGGGCCGGGAGGACGCCGGAGTCCGTCTCCATCATGAAGTCGTACCCGACGATCATGTCCCAGTCCATCTCGGCCTCGTAGAAGCTACCGTGCAGGAGGATTTCCTTGCCGAGGTCTGGGCGGCTCAGCTCACGATGGTTCACGAACTGCAGCCCAATGGCCGCTTCCTTCGTGCCTCCCACCATGTACTGGCCGTTCGCCACCTTCAGCCTGACAGGTTTCCGACTGTCGGTAAGACACTCTGGCGGAAGCAGGCCAGCCTTGACCAAGCTGACTTGAGCTCCCGTGTCGACCAACACGTCGAAAACCTTTTCCACTTCCCCGCATAAGGCACGGACCTTAAGATGCAACTGCCGCTCGCGACCGACACGGCGCACGGCGTGCAAACTCAGGATCTCCGGCCGTTCCAGAAGCTCCACAAGCGACTGGTGCAGGTCGTGGACAATGGGCTCAGGCTGCCCATCTGCAGCATCCAGCTGCGGTCCGGGTGATCCTCCGATACTCTCGGATAGATCCTGTAGTACATCAAACACGTTCTTGGTCGCGAAGGACGGACGGGTGCAAGGGTTCGTGCCTTCACTTGCCCTCACCCCGCCTCCGCGACTGGGCGCCAGACCGGGCCTTCCGCCCGCGGCAGTCCCCTTGTGCTTACCGACTCCCGACAGAGATGGATCGGCGCTTCCCACGTCACCATCCTGCGACCGCCCTAGCTGGGGCCCTTGGCTGCAGGGGCTCCGCTAGGGGGCGTCGGTTGTGGAAGAGGGGGTGTTCTCCTCGGCCTCAACGTCGTTGACGCCCTTCCTTCTTCCCCCTTTACCTCCTCCTTTACCCTTGCTCTTGTCCTTGTCCTTGTTCTGGTCATTCTGGTTGTTCTCCTTGTTCTTGCTGTCCGATCTGGGGACCCAGTTCCGCTTGATCTCCTGGATCTCCTTGGCCAACTCGTTTCCCACCGACGACATCAGCTTGGCCAGCTCGTCCTTGTCCACCTCCATCTTGGCTTCCCGGATACCCGCGGGCGCACGCTTCTTCGACCCGTGCGCCTTCTTGTAAGCCTCCGTGTCGGCCTTGTGGACGGGGCATGTTCGGTGGTCATGGTTGAAGCCTTTCTTCCTCCCATAACACACGAAACAGCCCTGAGGGTGAGCTCGTACGAACTCCCCAAAGGACAGCGGAGGGTCGCCAATACGGCGAGGGTCCCTCTTCTCCTGCTTCTTCCAACCTGGCTGCAGGGGCTTCCAGTTTGCTGGCTTGGTCCCCGCGCTCATGTTCTTGGCCACGAAGGCACACACGGCCATTTCGGCGGGCTCATCGTCGTCGTCATCGTCGACGAGAGTCCCATCGCCGCCGGCTCCCGCTGGGTCCATGGCAGATTCCCCGCCAGGCCCCTCGCCAACGTAGTTGACGTCGCGGTCGCCGGGCCTCAACCCGCGGGTGTGGTGGAGGTTTCGGTACTCCTTGAGTACTTCCTCGCCAACCCACTCCAGGATCTCGTCGCAGCTCATCCGCGCCGGGATGGGCTGCAGACGGATGGTCTGGCCGCTCAACTCACAGTCGTCAAGGCGCCAAATCGCAGTCCTCTCGCGATCGCCCGAGACGGTGATGAGAAGAGCGTTCCGCAGGGAGTGCCGTTTGACATCCCGGGCCACGTTCTTCTTCGCCCAACTCACCACGTTCGTATGATACTCCTTGGGGAGCATCATCTTGACCGTGTGGTTGGACTTGGCCCTCTTGGATTCCTCCTTGGTGACCCTCTTGATCCATGCTTCCGGCAGCATGGAGAGCAGGCGAGCCTGCTCGTCACCCTCGTTCCAATCCTCCACGTTGCGGCAGAAGAGGGTGTATTTCCCTCGGAAGTCCCGCCACTCTCGTAGGCGGATCTCCCGTCCATCATGCTCAAGCTTGATGGACTTCCAGCGCTTGGCAGCCACCTGCGGAGCGTCCACCCGCTCCTGCTCGTTGAGCCACTTCTTGGCGTCCTTGAGGGTCTTGATTTTCCCCTCCTTGGTCGCCACGAAGTATAGCTCGCCGAGCACTTCCGGCAGGCGGTACCTGAACCGTTTGAAGACATATCTCTCCGCATCCGCGGGAGGTTGGTCTTCAGTGACGGCCAGCCCCCAATCGTCCAGCTTCTCCAAGAAGCGGTCGAGGTTGAGGGGGTTGCCGTCGTACATGGGGGGCTTGATGTCCTTCAAGTCTTCCCACACGGCGGCGTCCGCGGCCTTAGAGACCATGAACGCCGGCCGCGAGGTCGACCGAGGTTCCCATCGGCCTCGCCCACGGACTCCCACGGCCGCCACGTCCATCTCCTCCATGGAATCCCTGTGGCTACGCCGCGGTTCCTCCACGTACGCTGAACCGAAGTGTTCACGCCGTACTGCATCCATGTACGCATCCTCATCACGGCGCCGGCGGCTGCGTTCAGCGGCCTCCCGTCGTACACCACGCGGCGGGCTGATGTCGAACTCCTCCAGGTCCAGGTCCAGGTCCAGGTCCTCACCTTCGCCGACGTCCCAGTCCACGTCTCCTCTGGGGACCTCATCCCTGAGTCCACCATAACGTCCTCCAGCCCTGGGGATTGGCGCCGGGGCTGGTGGCGGGCGTCGGGGGCGTACAGGCGTCCGCGGTGGAGCACGGCGGTTGTGGTAGTCCGCGCTGAGCCACTCATCGCGCCATTCCTCACTGCCGCTGCCGGGCGGCACGCGCTCGTTGCGGCGGCCCGCGCTGTGGTGAGAGGGGGCGCTGAGAGAGGGGGCACTGGCGCTGGGGCGACTCCTGGGAGCTCCGCCGGGGGCGTGGGGTCTGCCTGGACCTGGTCCGGGTCCCCAGCCGTCGTCCGACGAGCCAGACTCCAGGGGTGGGTGGTCGCTGCCGACCCTCCCACGGGCTTCCAGCGCATCCAGCCTATCCTGCAGGCCGCTGACGACGTTGGTCAGCGACTTGGTCTCGGCCCTGGCGATGTCCAGGTCCTTCTGCGCGCGCGAGGCGACCGTGGAGATGCGAGCCATCTCGGTCTTGCCCGTGTCTACCTCGCATTCGAGGGCAAAGACCCTCCTGCGGAGGTAGACAATCCACCACCAGGTGGCACCCGGGTCTCCGTTCCCTGGTGGGTCGTCGGGGTCCCCAGGGGGTCCTCCAGGAGGGCCTCCGCCAGGTCCGCCCGGTCCAGGGGGTCCTCCCCCGCCCGGTGGTCCGCCTCCAGGGGGTCCACTTGGTGGGCGTCCTCCAGGGGGTCCTGAAGGTCCTCCGCCAGGGGGTCCCGGTGGGTCTCCGCCGGGTCGCCTCGGTGGGTCCGAGGATGGGCGCGTGATGCCGAACTCCATGTCGTCATCCTCGTCCATGTCGCCCCACCTGGGCGTCTCGGTCACGGAGGACTCGGAGCTCCGGTAGGGAGGAGGGGGATCCTCATCCTCACCTTCCATGGGGACGTCTCCGCCACCTTCGCCCGTCCAAGCCACCACTTGGCGATGTCGATGGCCTCGTTCATCCCCGTCACTGGCGGTGAAGAAGGGGTCACTGTCGTGGGGGTGCCCACCCGCTGGCCTCCGCGGCCTATCGGGGGTCTTCCCCTTGCCCTTCCTCCGTCGACGGGCGGTGGTGCTACCGCTCCCACTGCTGCCCGTGTCCGCCTCATCCAGCTTCATCCTGGAGGAGGCGTCCCCTTCGAAAAGCCTTCGAAGGGTCTCCACTCGCGATCCTCCCGGGGGAGTCTCGTGGCGGAGTTTGGCCTCTGCCTCCTCCATTGCGGCGGCGGTGGCTGCGGCAGCCCGCGCTTCGGCCTCTTCCCGAGCACGAGCCGCCTCGGCTTCCCGGGCCTGCAGCAGCTGCGCCTTCTGCGCCTCCAACGCCGCCAGCTCCGCCTCCGTCTTGGCCTTCTCCTCAGCGACCTTCCGTCGCGCGGCCTCGATGGCTTCCTTCTTGGCGGCATCCTCATGGGCCTTAGCCGTCGCTTCGGCGTGGGCCCTTTCCTCCGCCTCCTTCTTTGCCCTCTCTTGGGCAAGCGCCTCCGCCAGCGCTTTCACCTCGGCCTCCTTGCAGGCAATGGCCTCCTGCGTCAGGCGGGCTTCCTCCTCGACTGCCGCCAACTCCCCGTTGACCTGGGCAGTTGCTGCACTATGGGCGGCCACGGCCGTGAGTCCAGCCGCGATGGCCGCCACGGTCTGGGTGTGGATGGCCATGCCATGCGCCCACTGCGCAGCCTCCTCCTGGGCGATGCCGGCGGCGCCCTCCACAGCAGCGCTGTACTGCTTGGCCCGTTGCCGGGCAACCCGACGGTTGCAGGGCACCCCGCAGGCGCGCTCACAGGCCCGCGCCACGTCCCTTTCGGGAGCGACGCTGCTGCTGGAGCTGGCCTGGTCGGCCGGCGCCCTCCCGCGGTGGGCCGACTCGATGTCGCTGCTGGGGCCTGCTGAGGCCTGCCGGGCCTTCAGGAGCAGCGAACGGGGCTTGGCCTGGGTCTGCTTGGCGACTTGGATGTAGTCGCCAAGGGTGGTGGAGCCGGGATGGTGTCCACCATTGGGCCGTTGGGGACTGGGGGCTGGGGTTCCGCCCTTGGCGCCTTGGGCGGCTTCGGCAGCCAGGGACTCCTGGTACTCCCGCCACCTCCGGTCCCTCTTCTTGTCCCCGGCGGACCTCTTCTCCGTCGCCGGAGACGCGCTGCTGCTGCCCTGCAGCCTGCGCTCGTTCCCCGGTTCCGGGAACTTCCTCTCGATCACGTCCCACAGGGAGACGTTGATCGAGGCGCCCGACGGGTAGGCGTTGGGCTCCTCGTCCTCCTCAATCCCGTCGGGACGCAGCCCTTCCCCGGGCCTGTCCGGCCGGGTCCACGCCCTCCAGCGCCTCTGCTGGTGGCGGTACTCGTACCCCTCCGCCCGCAGCCAGTCCTCCACGGCTTGCAGGCGGTCGGGGGCGATGTCCGTGCGGAGCTCGAAGCTCCTGGGCATGCCCCCTTCGCACTGGGGGTTGCTGTGGCGGTAATGCAGGTCCCAAACCAACCCACGCAGCAGGCGTGCTGCATGGGGGTGGGGCCGCGGCCACGTCCTACCCGCTTCCTGCCAATTGACCATGGCAGCGGGGGTGTTGTTGGTCTTGAGGTCCTTGACGTGCACTTGTTCCACTCAACGAACTTGTTGTGGTTGTTGAGGAGGGTGCTGCAGCACGGGATTGGAAGTGCGGCTGGTGCTGGTCAGCCGGTGTTTGTGGAGGTGGTTGACGCGGCCTTACTGGTCGGCCGTTGGGACTCCGGGTCGGCCGATGGGGCTGATGCAGGAGTCCTGGTCTGTGCACCTCTTCCACGGGCGCTGCGCGGTCAGGACGATGTTCTGGACGGCGCTGCGGGCTCCGTGACGAACTCGGCGCTGTCGCTGAGTGGCGCTGCGAGCTGCTGCGCTGCGCTGCGAGACGCTGCGCTGCGCTGCGAGCTGCGAGCTGCGCCGCGCAGCTGCGACGCGCTGCTCGGGGTCTGTGGCCCCGAGTGGCACGCGAGGGTTGGGTAACCCCGCGGCGGTGAAACGCTTTTGACGCGTTCCCGTGGGGGGCCGGCCACGGGACGCTGCGGTGACACGCACAAGTGAGCAGGCAGGCAAGGCACTACGCTCACAAGGGCATCAATACGCCTGTGTCATGTGACAAAGCGTTTCAGAATCCTTGCCACTCTGCAAAGAGGGAACGAAAGTATGTACAGCAACACATCAGGATATGTACACATGGGGTTAAGACTGGACTGGGGTAAGGGCATCAAGGGACAATAGACACTCAGTCCCGACTCATATCCCAATCCCAGGTCCGACCCTCTCAGTGGCTGATGGGGGCGGGGGCTCAAACACAACCCATGCCCTGCTCAGTCCGGACCCTGAAACCCTGCCAATGGGAGAGGTGTCCCGCCCAGCCACAGGCGAGTTCCTGGGAACCAAGGGGCTCCAAGGCCAACCGACAGTGGCTCCCTATGCTCCCTTAACGGCAGGTCCCAACTCCTCTCTGAGCCAGAGATATGGCCCCGCCATTATCACCCAGGAGTTGGTAGCTGAAAATGGGCTGTTTCAGCCCAAATTGAAATTAGCTTGAAAAACTCCAAAATTGACCCCTCGTCCGGACCCGCCAGAGGTAGGGACGAGGCAACTGACCCTATGCCCTTCGAGTACGAACTCCCTGGAGCCCTCACCCAACCTGGTTCCCTCTGAGGTCCCGGCATCAGGGCAACACGGATGAGTCAAGTGGGGTCATGATGCCAAAATCACCAAAATTGGCGTCATTCCCATGCGTGGCTCGCCCGGCCAAGGTAAGGCCAATGGCTCACAGGGTAGGAGGCAGGACCTAGGACTTATATCTGAGTGTACAACTTGGATTTAGGTCCGGGCTCCCTATGGGCTTAGAGAAATGGGGCCGCCAATTGACCACACGGAAGGGGGAAATTGGGGTCCCAAAATTGGGTCATTTTGGCTGCTTGAGATGAGCCAAAATTCGGTGTGCTCCCAATGGTATATCTCCACGCCGGCTTGGAGATCGGATCCGCCAATCCATACGCGATCCACCGGGAGTCCAACGGAGACTCCCATGCCTTTGGCTCTCATAGATCTCCATGCTGCTTGGCGTGGTGACGATCCCAATTGGGTCCACAAATGCAAAAATGGCAAAATTGCCCATACTCAAATTGGCCTAGCGCCTTAACGAAGGCGGCTCCGCTTCGCCCACGTAGTATGTGGACCATGGGGACCATTACCCACAACACCCATGTCATATATGGTCCATTGGTCCATGCGTCCGGCGTGCACGAAGGTTAGAACATGGGGCACGGCGGGCAGCGAAAGTGGAAAAATGCTCAAAATGGCCAAAATTGCGCACGCTCATGGTTAGGGCAAATGAGGCACATGCCCGACTCGGACCGGAGTGTGCCATAGGATTGGTATCAAGTCATATATGTCCAACATATCTTTGGGGCGTCGCCCAACTCCTCCGGTATTGGGAATGGCAGGGTCGCCATGTGAGCCCATGATTTGGGATAGTCCCAAATCGCCAACATGGCGGCCACGGTATGCCAAGCCTAAGAGGAGTTATTCGCCGGGTCCAAGATATGTTGGCTACCGAAGTATGTACCCTCATAACATACTTGGGTCATGATGTCAATTGAGCGCAACGTTGAGATACACGGTCGCCACTTGACATCATGACGAGCCAAAAATGGCAAAATTGACACAATGACACACAAAAGTGCCTTGAAAGGTCTACAATTATATTATAATATCTCCGGCTTGGATCGTGCAATCACTTAATCCTTCTAAACACAATGACTTGACACCAATGACCTTCGATCCCACGTATGTGCTCCACTTGGGGCGCCTTGAAAGGTTACGAGCGCTGCTTCCCAAGTGGGCACATGAAAATATGGAAAAATGTAAAATACACACCTTGCTCCCAACGCATCGCTTCGGGATCACCACACAAGCTTCCCTTCACGAAGGTTAGGCTTGCAATTGACCGTAGGGAGTACGGAGAAGGGGCTTGCACAATATGAGGTCCATTGGCGGGCTTGTCTTGGAGCAATAGGCCCGCCAAATGGGCACGCAACACAACACATGGCACATACCAAACATTGCCCAAAAATGTAGCTCCCACCACGATATGTCATGCCCCTCCAAGGGCATAACTTTGTGTCAATCGGTCATAGGAACTCAAGGAGAGTTCCTATGCAACACCAACACTTGCGCGCTACACTCGAAAGTTATCTTAACGCACGCAATGTCATGGCCCAAGAGTTATAACGCAAACTCTACCCTCTTGACCATGATCCATTACACTAGCGCGCACGTGTGGATACGCAAGGCATATGATGCTTCCTAAATTACGTCGGGAGTATTGTGAATACATCCCACGTTTCCTTATCGTAAATCCTCGCAAGCAACACGAGATATGACCTTCACAAGTGGCCTCACGAATCAACTTTATTTTGCCCATATCTTTAAGACAAATGGAGGGCAAGATAAAAGGGAAGTTGATTCGTGCATACGGAAGCACGTAGGTCCACTCGAAAGAGGTCAAATCAAGTGCGGGGATGTCGAAGTCGAAAATCCGATTTCGACATCCTGAAAAATTCGGATTAAGGTTGCGAGTATTAATTATGAAAATGGCGGAAGCATCCATGCAGTTCCTGGCGACTTTGGAGCCTTCGTCGCGGATAACGTTAAAATTTCCATTATAAACAGTTAATCTGGCGGTTACGGTAAAGTCGCGAACCAACCGCCAGCAGTCAAAACAGTGAGTATCGGAACGGAAGCATAAAAATTGACGGAAACAATATGAAAATAAAACCCTGTTGATTCCTGATATTCTGATACACAAATCTCCGCTGGCGGTGCATCGGTTGCCGATGCGGGGCTTCACGGCACGGAACACGCCGTGCATGGGGTTAGTGGACCGGAGACCGGTTGTATGCCGTAACCTGGCCATGGGGTTCTGGGTACCGCTTCACTGGTGCGTGTCTCGGTCTTTTTCCTTGCCGGCTCGTCGTTCTCTCTCGTTGGGCCTTCTCCTTTCGAACTGCAAAGAGAAAGGATGCAAACGGGCGTGCGGCGGCGGGGGTTTTGTCGCGCCATGGCACCTTGTCATTGCCATCCTCGGTTGGTCTCTTACTCCTGCGGTGGTGTGGTATGTTACCTATTTATGCTTCGTTCGTGTGCTCCTCTCTCCTATTTCTTACCGTGTTGTGCTTGTTACGGCGTCTTTTGGCGTGCATTGTTTGGCGTAGGTTTATATCCTACTTGCTCTCGACATGGCTCCACACACCTCTTTGGCCGCCACTATTGTTCGTTGTCCGTCCCGCGTGCGCGGCGTGACATGCAACATACTTGCGAGGGAGACAAACTTTGATCAATCTTGTTTTTTTCCCACAATCTTAGTGTCCTAATCCTCTTGATCTTAGGGTGAGCAAGGTGTGGGAAGATGCGAAGCACAAGCGAGACACAACGGTGTGTATGGCGCGGCCCGGGCGCTCGTTGCTTCCCTCGTGTGCGCGGCGTTGCACGACACGGTAACATACTTGCTCCTTGCTCCTTGCTCCTTTCCCTCCTTATCTTCTTGTGTGATGTGTGTCTTGTCGCCGTTATGCTCCTTGCGTCGGTGTAACATACTTATCTCACCCACCCTTTTGCGTGTTCCGTGTGTCGCGGCGGCGTTGTGCTCTCTATGCAAACGGGCGGGCGGCGGCGGGGGTTTTGTCGTGTCATGGCGTCTTGCCATTGCCATCCTCGGTTGGTCTCTTAATCTTGCGGTGGTGTGGTATGTTACCTACTTATGTCTCGTACATGTTCCCCCTCGCCTATTTTTCACCGTGTTGTGCTTGCTACGGCGTATTTTAGCGTGCGTTGTTTGGCGTAGGTTTATATCCTAGCTTGCACTCGACATACCTCTTTGGCCACCTTTGTTCGTTGACATTTAACATACTTGCGTGGCTCCTTACCCACCTCTTTTCATGTTTGGCGTGTTCCGACCCCGTCTTACTCCCTATGCGAGTGGGCGTGTTGGGGCGCGGCGTTCGCACGCATGTGTGCACACTTGCGGTATGCCTCCACCATGGCGCGGTTTATACCGTACACTTGTCTCCTTGCCATCCTTGTGTATTGTGTTTGGTACGGCGTTATGTATGGCGATATGCGCTATGGCGATATGCATGGCGTGGCATATAACATACTTGTTTTTCGGCGGCCGGTGGCGTTGTTGTTGCTTGTGTGTGTTATTCTTGCACCTTTGTTCATTGTCCTTCCCGCGTGCGTGGCATGACATGCAACATACTTGTGCGGCTTCCTTTTTAACCACATCTTCTCGTGTTTCGCGTGTCACGGCGCCGTCGTACTCCCTATGCAAGTGGGCTTGCTATGCTTGGTCTCATACTTGCGGTACACCTCCACTGTGGCGCGGTTGGTTACATACTTGTTCTCTCCCTGTCTACATCTTACCGTGTTGTGCTTGTTACGTCGTTTTTTAGTGTTGCGCGGCATATGACATACTTGTTTTTCGGCGGCCGGTAGCGTTGTTGTTGTTTATGTGTGTTTTGTTTTTGGGCGCGCACAAGTCCCTAGCGCCTAGGGCACGCACTTTGCTAGGTGGTTTGGGGCAAGCAACGCTCAGCTTCTTCGCCGCCGCAACTCTATTGTTCTTCCTTTTTTGTGAGTGTCCTAAATTTTGCGGCCTCGCCAAACAGTGGCGTAAAATTTTGGGGGGGGTTTCTGAGGTCGGAAAAGACGATTTTTCGCTTTATTTTTTCTGGCGGTGCATCATTTTCTTGGTTTTTTATTTTTCTTCTGCTGCGTTCGCGCGACGAGCTTATGGCTATCAATAATTAATAATAATCAACAAGATACACACATGGGGACGCGACGCGGCCACCATCCGCCGGACCCCCCCGGAGGGCGGAGCCGCCAGGCTCACCGTGGCGCACTTCAAAATCGGGGGTCCTGTGTACGACGACGCCCTGTCCCGCTGGGCGACATTCTGGGGCCCTTACTCCTCATGCTCCCCACCGACCTTGCAGCCGCGCTGCGCCAGGAGCGAGACAGCTGGGACGGGCTACAGGTAGGGTGGGAGGCAGTCGCGGACGGCAACCTACTGGCTCTCCTCCACCGGGACGCCGCGGACGAGTGCCAGTGGGGCACACTGGTGGCCCATCTCACCGGGCGCCACATGTATATGGCAACCCCCCCTCCCGGGGGCACCCCTGCCCAGCGTGGGATGACCTCATTGCCGCCTTTCACGACCACGGGATTCTCCCCGACGACACGTGGCAGGAGGTCCGGCAGAAGAGGCTCGGCAGGGACTACCGGCGCCGCGTCCGCGCCCGCCTGCTGGAGCCCCGGGACCCCCTTTGCGAGAGGTGGGACGACCTCTGGCTGCGCCGTTTCGGCCCCTGGTCGCCGCTCTCCCACCTCCCACACAGCTGCCACCTCTGCGGGGAATACGACACGGTATCCTCCGCAGCGCCAACGGGCGCCAACATGTGCGCGCAGTGCTCCCAGGCCGACGCGTGCCCCTGGCCGAAGAAGAGGCTTTGCACTGGCGCATCAGGGGCGCACACGTCCCCTCACACGAATGCGCGGGCCCCGCAGGCGCGGCCCTCCTGTGGATCCACGTGCACCCGCGGGACCCCACGTCCGTGGCGCAGCTGTTGCACGTGTTTGCACCCTGACCCCCACCCGCCGCCGCGCTTTGCAGAGTTCGCAGCACCATGCCTCGCCGGTGGGGGGCCGGGCCGAAGCACGCCGCAGCCCGCAGCCGAGCGGAGGAGGCGGTCGTCTGGGGCCTAGTAGCGGACACGGTAACGGAGGCGCACGAGGCGCACGCTGCCGCCCAGCGCGACCTGGCGGGCAGTGCGTGGGCTTTCCTCAGCGAAGCGACCCTCCCGGCCGTCCGCGCCCTGAACGGAGCGGGGGCCCCTACGCTGCTTCTGGCGATGCACCGGGTCGTGAACGCTGTCCAGCTGGGGCTCATCAGCCCAGAGGCGGCCTTCTACGGGCACTGGATGGAGTGGCGCACGTCCAACCGGTCAGGCCGGCCCCTGTCCATGGGGGACACCCTGCGGCTGACGGGCGCGGGGTCCGCCATGTCCCTCCACAGCAGCGCCCCAGCCCTGCTGCACACCCTCAGGACGCGCTTCCCCGGGGACACGGCCCCGTACCTGAACCACGCGGGGGCCACATCCCCAGGCGGAGTGTCCGAGTTGGACGCGGCAGTCCACCTTCTACATCCGCCGGACGAGGACCTGGAGGTGGGCGAAATCAAGGTGTTCGTGGAAGGCGCTGACGAGGCGCCCACCCGCCCCCGCCCAACCAACTCGGTGTACGACAGCGCAAGGCCGACCCCCCCGTACACCGTCATGTGCGAGGCGTTCCCCAGGGAGCCCACCTGGTGCCCCGCCCTCCCGCCGGCGACGCACCCCCCCTAGAAAGATGACCTTGATTAGTGCCCTATAGATTTTGATGAAATCCCGCAGGTTTTTGATGGTGAAATCCCAAAACCAAAGGAGCAAGTAGAGCAAGAACAGAATGTGGATCGAATCAATGAATAGTTTGAAATCCAATGTAACACAGAAGGGCTGCAGATAGACAAAGCAGGTATAAGCACAAAGATTCAATCACAAATGGATAATACAAAAGACTTTATATCAAAACTGGACTGACTCTAGCCTCCAAGTTAGCATCAAGCACTTCATGTGCACTCTTTTGGGTGAAATGGTGCTGGTTAGGAATGTGGGGCATAGGTGTCAGGCCAGACACAGGATATGACTTGGCCAAGCAACTGAATTCAGAAACAGTTAAAAAGTAGAACCACAATAAGTGGTAGAAACAATTGAGTATAGGGGTCTTGGGCTGGGAGACCACTAGGCGTAACCTCCAGGGCCTAAAGCATGAAATGCCTATTTTAATTCGGTATATCCTCCATGAAGGAAAATACCTCTGCTCAGTTGAGTGGTAGGGGTGAACGTCAGGGGGGGCTAGGGTTACAACCCTAGTTACTTTGAGAAAGTGTACTTTAGGCTTCAAAAGAGAGATGAAAATACTTAAGTTAGTCTTAGCATCAACAAAAGGGTTTTAAGGGGGGCTTGGCCTGGATCAAGCCCTCCAAGAAAGACATGGCAGTGACTTTTTCTTACTCCCCCCTGGAGTACTAGTTAGCTCGATGGGGCATTCCTCAAAAGTCGCCAGCGTGCGACGAAAGCTTTTCTGTATAAATTTGGGGGTAGTGGGGTTTGAACCCAGGACTCCTTCCCTAGAGCACATGTGCTTGGCCACTAGGGTACAGTCGAACGCTCTAATGCGGACGGCCATCGCTGCATAAACAGCGTTTTGGTACACGTCCTGACCAAGGGCCAGGGCGGAGCAATACTCCCAATGGAGGACACAAATCTCCAGGAGCTGAAAAACATGGAAAATGTAACCAACAGGGAGTGATTCCTGCGGTTTAGCGAAAGGTGTAGCAATTTAAGAAGTCAAATCGCTAAAAATTGACGAAAGCACGCGAAGAATCGTCATTTTTACACCAAAACTCAAAGTCGCAGACAAGCGCAATGGAAACAGACTTCAAAAAACAAGGTTGCGCAAGCGTAAACAGCATTTGAAAGAGAAGGTATGAGCCGTAGTTTTTAAAGTTCTAAAGGAAATTTTTGCACAGTTGCATCATAATTTTTATAAACTTTAGGCAGAAGTATTCAAACTCAACCCACACCACAGAGCAGGTGGACAACCCAGCTCTCAGGTATGCCAGTCTCATCTCACACGCATGCATTGCGTTCGTGTTGGTTGCTTAGTTAAAACGTTAGGGTTGTCAACGCTGTGTTCGTTGGGGTTTCGGGTGCTCCTCTCTCTTGCTCTGCACAGGTCAAAACAGGAATGAAAGGTATGCGATGCGAATGGAGCGCGCAGCGCGCACGTAGGGTTAGAATATGCGCTGTGCTCGCGATGCATGTGCCTAATTGAGGCATTCACACGCTGTGGCGCTTTCCCTGTACCCGAATTCACCCTTGTTCTCTCTTCACAGGTAAGAAAAGAAAGTCCTTGCTCCTGGTTGTGGTGCCGTAGCGCTAAAGTAGGGTTGCTTAAAACGCTCAGGCTTGTTTTGCGCTGTGCAGTGCGCCACTCTCTCTCCTCTTTCTGCAGGAAACAAGACAAGGGAAGCGTGCATGACACACAGTGCATTAATCGCTTAGGGTGGTGCATAATTCGCCGTAGGTTTGTTTTGTTCTGCGCTCGTGTTTTCCTCGGCATTCACATTATGCGTGGTGAGTAAGGTAGCTAAGCCCAGGAGGGGCTCACCCCCTGGTTGAGTAACGCTTGTGATTGGTTATGTTGGGTTAAATTAGGTAAAAACAACAGGAAATGGCAAGATTGTGCATACCTGTGCATGCATATGACGCATCAAAGGGTAGGCCACGCAAAGTGCGCACGGTAAACCTTGTTTAGGTTACCCAGGGGCTCCGCCCCACGTTCTATAAGAGAACGGGTGGAGCTTCTTAAGCTTGCTTGCTTTATAGGGGCGTTTGTAGACAGCGTATTATAGGGCAGACTGAGAAGCGTATAACACGTGGAGTCTGTCTTGGTTCCTCCGCTGCAAACGCTCCTGCATCAGCCTTTGCTCTTCAGGTGGGAAGGTAAGGGTGATTGGTGCAGTCCCACTTGGGCAGTGCTAAACTATGCCGCGCAGATCACAAACAACAAACTGCAACTCAACCAGGAGTGGTGAGTGCAGTACGACTTCATCGCCATCCACGCTGTGCACGCACGCTGTCCCTCCCAGCCCTGACAAGGAAACGCGTAGTGGCGTCCCTGTTAGGCCACAGCCGCTTAGTAGCGATGTGTTCTCTTGCTTTCTCACAGGAGGGTCAATGGGACCCGAGACCTCATTGACAGCAACACCAAGTAGCGTGTGTAGATGTTAGGGTCAGCAGGCCTGGCAGGAGTTGAGTGCAGGTGATGAGTGCTCACCCTGCCTTCGAAGGCTGGTGCTGGCGTTAGTGAGTGTAGTGTAGTGGTGTCTCCTGTCCCGCGTGCTTTTCCACGCGGGCAGGGGAGTGCGTTAGCTTTTGGCCCTTAGCAAAAATGGGCGTTTTGTATGCCCTTAGCACACTTGGCCACCCCTCCCCTCTAGTAGGTAGGGCTTTTGCCGTCTTCCCCCAAGGATGCGCGCCAGCACAGAAACTGGGCGCCATAGGAGTGGTACTAGTAACTGACTAGGACCTTCGGTCCGACATTAGCGAAGCCCAATGAGTTGGGATCCACGACCGGGAGAGAAGTTAGACACACACAGACATACGTAGCACAGTTAGGGGTAAGGTAAACCCAGTAAGGAAGGGTAGAACCCCACGGGTCTGGACCAGTCAGAGGTCATAACTGTGGGCTTGCTTGTCCCCAAGGAGGGAATACACACCTTGCCTCATAACATCTTGCTTGTCATTCCCCCCTGGTGTAGTTAGCCACCGTTCTTCGTTGGCTCCCCAAGGTCATTACATCAGGGCAGTCCCCATGCAAGATATGGTCAACAAGGCATACACTCGCTGGGTGGTTGCAAACCTGATAAGCGGCCACCTGGTCCACGCTGGAAACCGTAGGCATGGGTCTGCAGGGCACAGACAGGGTCAGTGCAGTGCTCACTGCACCCGTGAGGTTAGAACACAGTCAGTAGACTGACACAGGGGAATTAGTTTCGCTTTCTACGCTGGGACATAGTCTCAGCACGGGTTAGTAGCTGCCCCTCGTTGTTTCCAACGAGGTGGGAGCGGAAGATGGGTTGATACTCCCATCTGGTTGTATGAAGGCTGACATAGGTTCCCAGGTCGCCTCAGATAACCCATAGCCATCCCACAGGGTTAGGAATTTCCAACCCTGTTTATACTCGTGGCGAGCAATACCTGCAACAACGTAGTAACCATCGACTGCCATCTCATCGGCAGTCATCTCTTCGAGTTCGTCTGCCTCTTCTGGACTGGCAGCGTTCTCTAAGTCTATATGCTCGACCTCACCGTCACTGAGGCCCCACTCATCCCAGGACAAATCATCAGGGGAGTGATAGTGACTCAACTGTTTGGGTGCACACAGCAGTTCACCACCAAGACGTGGACTGCACCTGACATGGATCCTGGATCCATCTATCCTGATCATACAATACGGTCCAAAATAAGGGTCCTGTAGGCAGTTACATGGCCAGGAGGGTAGGCGTGAATGGTGAACCAAAACAAGGTCACCAACCTTGAAGCTGGCAGGTCGCCGTAGGCGGTTCCGTCGGCTCAGTTCACGGTCACGAATGTGTCTCAGGTTAGTCCCAGCCTGGTTAGCCAGAGACGGCTTGTGTTCCAGCCAATCTCCCACAGGGCTCTTGAAGTCCTCAGGAAGGGGGGTTTTGAAGAACCATGCAGGTCGTCCTCCATGGAACAGTTCGTGGGGGGTGAAACCAGTAGAGGAGCTCCGCTGTGAGCTCATGGTCAGCACTGCCCAGGGCACTAGGCGTACCCAGTCCTTGGTACGCTCCTGTTTCATTAGTATTCTTAAATTTTGCTCCATCACACGGTTCTGTCTCTCACAGAGAGGGTTAGACGTGTGGGTATAGGGCACACCTGTGGTTACCTCCACGTTGAGGGTATTTAGCATTCGTTTGTACCACCCAGTGTCACTGCGGATGCGTACATCCTCATCAGAGTGCACCTGCTTAGGTGCTCCATAGGGTTTGAACCATTGTTCCACAAACATTTTCACAGTCTGCTCACCTGTGATTTTCTTATTGCAAGGGAACACACGGGTGAAGCGAGATAGGCCACAGGTGACCACTAGGCAACTATCACAGCCGCCGAAGCGTGGTAGGCCGTGGATGAAATCCACGTAGAGAACTGATTGTGCACAATAGGGTATGGGTAAGCTGGAGATCAGGCCCCTATCCCTACTGTCGCTCTACTTGCTGGCATGACAGCCACAAGCATCCACAATGGTCTGCATTCGGGACCTCAGTTCAGTCAGGGTTAGACTAGAGTAGAAACAGTCACGGAAGAAGTCCACTGAGCGATTAGCGCCAGTGTGACCAGAACTGAGATGGGACCACTGTAGGCACCCATCCAGTCGTGCCTCGGTCACCACAATTCGGTCCTTGTAGAAGAGGTACTGATTGTTTTTATACCACTGGTGCCCGTCAATGACACGGGGTTCGAGACCAGTGCTGAGGGTTTGGAGATTTTCTTCATACTCTGACTGATAGTGGGTGAGACTCCAATTCTCCAGGATACCAGCAGTGCGCATGGACAGGTCAAGCTGGACATCCATACGGTGGAAAGCCTCTCTGGCGAGTGCCTCAGAGCTCTCACCTATAAGCGCATCGAAGTTGTTGCGCGATATATAGTCAGACGGTTCATTCTTTATTCCGGGATATGATGAACTGTCAGCCTGAACTGGCTCAGGTAAGTCCACCACCGCTTTAGCTTTGCTTTCTCTGGTGGTGGGCCCTTCTGAAAAGACTTCACAGCTTCCTGGTCACACAGCCAGACAATAGGGTTAGATCCAAGGAGTCAGGATTGTGACAAAAGCACCAACATACCGGCCAGGAGTTCCTGGTCATAGGTGCTGTAATTGGAACGCGCTTGGTTCCATTTCCTATTCCCGTGTCCCAGTGGCACCAGCTGCCACTCACTGGTAGCATAGTCATGTTTCAACGAACCATCACCGTTCAGTCCACTAGTACAATAATGAGGTTTGAGGTTTGACGTTTGATTTTGCGGGTACTAGACGCTTTTCGGCCCCGGGGGGGCACCTGGTCGGGCCAGGTGATATCCTCCCCAACGGGTCCTAGTGGGGGGCCCTCCAAGACGCACCTCCTGCCTGGTGGCGGAGTCCCTCGGGTTCACAGGGCTCGGAGCCCCGTCCCTCCCCGGCTTCCCCGTTTCGCCACTCCCCGGTCTGTGCATCAATTCGCAGCCGTGGCTGCGGGCGCTTACCCACCGCATCGCCCCCCTAATGCGTGGTCGCCCGGGGCGCCGGCGCCGCCGGGCCCGTGCTACTGGCTTGTTGCCAGTGGGACCCCCTTGGGCTGGCGCGGAGGCTGCCTCGCCTAGGGGTTGGAGCGTGGCGCAGTGCGCCACTACTGCCTTGGCGGGTGCAGTGCCCCGTCCGTGTGTGCCGGGCGCTCGCGGCTGGTTTGGGGGGCTCGGGCCCGTACCTGGTGTCGTGTCTCTCCCGTTTCCCCCTTCCCGCCCCGCGTATCCCGCGCTGCATGTGGCGGGCCGTCCCGTCCGGGTGTCCCTTACCCTCGCTCGCTGGTACGCCATTCCACGCGGTCTGTGCGTTCCGCGAGCTCGGTCCAGTTGCCCTTCTGGTAGTCCCCGCCTGCCCTTTGCGTGTGTGTGCGCTCGCGCTCCCGCGGCGTCCGCTCCCCCCCCCCCTGGGTGGTGTGGCGTGCGCACCTCGCGCGGTCCCGGCACTGGGTGCTGGTAGGGCCGTTTCATGTGGTCCGTGCCCCTCCGCGTGTCCTGCCCCGGTCCCTTGCTCTGTCTGGCGTGCTTGGGGGGGGGCGGTCCGGTCCCGGTTCCTCCCTACCTGGCTTGGCCTGCACGCCCTGTGGGGGCTGCGTGCCGCGGGGGTGGTGGGGGGCCGTCCCCGGGGGGGGCTGGCCAGCAACCGTTGTGAGGAGCGTCTGGTGTTAGGCGCTGTCCCTCCCCCGACCGTTCGTCCTCTGGAGCGGGCAGCCGGGGTACCGCGACCCGTGTGTTCCGGGTGCGGTCGGTGCGGGCGTGGGGACCCAGCACCGGTTTCACAGCGTGCGCCCTTGCGGGCCGGCGTTGCTCGCTGTGGGGGTGGCCAAGGGGGGCCCCGAGGGGGGGTGTATTCCACCGTTGTGAGGGGCGTCTGTGGTCAGGCGCTCCCCCTCCCCCGACTGCCCGCCCACTGGGCGGGCTGTTGGGGTCTGCCACCCACGTGCTGTGGGCGCGGTTGTGTGGGTGTGGTGACCCACCACTGTCCCCCTGTCCTGCATGCCCTGTGGGGGCTGCGTGCCGCGGGGGTGGTGGGGGGCCGTCCCCGGGGGGGCTGGCCTGCCACCGTTGTGAGGGGCGTCCGGTGTCAGGCGTTGTCCCCCCCCCCGGCCGCCCGTCCTCTGGGGCAGCCGGCCGGGGTTCCGCGACCCGTGTGTCTCGGGTGCGGTCGGTGCGGGCGTGGGACCCAGCACCAGCCCCACAGCGTGCGCCCTTGCGGGCCGGCGTTGCTCGCTGTGGGGTTGGCGGAAGGGCGTCCCCGGGGGGGGTGCCTTCCACTGTTGTGAGGGGCGTCTGAGGTCAGGCGCTCCCCCTCCCCCGACTGCCCGCCCACTGGGCGGGCTGTTGGGGTCCGCCACCCACGTGCTGCTGGCGCGGGCGTGTGGGTTTGGGGGCCCATCACGGTCCCCTTGGCCTGCATGCCCTGTGGGGGCTGCGTGCCGTGGGGGTGGTGGGGGGCCGTCCCTGGGGGGGTTGGGTTGGGTTGGGTTGGACTCTCCCGACTTGAAAAATGCGACGGACCCGTCTAGGTAGAAAATTTGGGTCCCCCGGGAGCGGCGCAGTCATCGGAGTAGTCACAGCACGGTCCGCCTCCGAGGACCACTGCACCGCACTTGGAACTGCTTCTGGGGCCCAGCCCCTCGGCGGTCGCACGGGGCCTTGCCCCACTCGGCTTCTGGGGCCCAGCCCCACGGCGGTCGCACGGGGCCCTGCCCCACTCGGCTTCTGGGGCCCAGCCCCACGGCGGTCGCACGGGGCCCTGCCCCACTCGGCTTCTGGGGCCCAGCCCCTCGGCGGTCGCACGGGGCCCTGCCCCACTCGGCTTCTGGGGCCCAGCCCCTCGGCGGTCGCACGGGGCCCTGCCCCACTCGGCTTCTGGGGCCCAGCCCCTCGGTGATCGCACGGGGCCCTGCCCCTCTCGGCTTCTGGGGCCCAGCCCCACGGCGGTCGCACGGGGCCCTGCCCCACTCGGCTTCTGGGGCCCAGCCCCTCGGCGTTCGCACGGGGCCCTGCCCCACTCGGCTTCTGGGGCCCAGCCCCACGGCGGTCGCACGGGGCCCTGCCCCACTCGGCTTCTGGGGCCCAGCCCCTCGGCGGTCGCACGGGGCCCTGCCCCACTCGGCTTCTGGGGCCCAGCCCCACGGCGGTCGCACGGGGCCCTGCCCCACTCGGCTTCTGGGGCCCAGCCCCTGGGCGGTCGCACGGGGCCCTGCCCCACTCGGCTTCTGGGGCCCAGCCCCACGGCGGTCGCACGGGGCCCTGCCCCACTCGGCTTCTGGGGCCCAGCCCCTCGGTGATCGCACGGGGCCCTGCCCCACTCGGCTTCTGGGGCCCAGCCCCACGGCGGTCGCACGGGGCCCTGCCCCACTCGGCTTCTGGGGCGGAGCCCCACGGCGGTCGCACGGGGCCCTGCCCCACTCGGCTTCTGGGGCCCAGCCCCACGGCGGTCGCACGGGGCCCTGCCCCACTCGGCTTCTGGGGCCCAGCCCCACGGCGTTCGCACGGGGCCCTGCCCCACTCGGCTTCTGGGGCCCAGCCCCTCGGCGGTCGCACGGGGCCCTGCCCCACTCGGCTTCTGGGGCCCAGCCCCGCGGCGGTCGCACGGGGCCCTGCCCCACTCGGCTTCTGGGGCCCAGCCCCTCGGTGATCGCACGGGGCCCTGCCCCACTCGGCTTCTGGGGCCCAGCCCCACGGCGGTCGCACGGGGCCCTGCCCCTCTCGGCTTCTGGGGCCCAGCCCCACGGCGTTCGCACGGGGCCCTGCCCCACTCGGCTTCTGGGGCCCAGCCCCTCGGCGGTCGCACGGGGCCCTGCCCCACTCGGCTTCTGGGGCCCAGCCCCTCGGCGGTCGCACGGGGCCCTGCCCCACTCGGCTTCTGGGGCCCAGCCCCACGGCGGTCGCACGGGGCCCTGCCCCACTCGGCTTCTGGGGCCCAGCCCCACGGCGGTCGCACGGGGCCCTGCCCCACTCGGCTTCTGGGGCCCAGCCCCTCGGCGGTCGCACGGGGCCCTGCCCCTCTCGGCTTCTGGGGCCCAGCCCCTCGGCGGTCGCACGGGGCCCTGCCCCACTCGGCTTCTGGGGCCCAGCCCCTCGGCGGTCGCACGGGGCCCTGCCCCACTCGGCTTCTGGGGCCCAGCCCCTCGGCGGTCGCACGGGGCCCTGCCCCACTCGGCTTCTGGGGCCCAGCCCCTCGGTGATCGCACGGGGCACTGCCCCACTCGGCTTCTGGGGCCCAGCCCCTCGGCGGTCGCACGGGGCCCTGCCCCTCTCGGCTTCTGGGGCCCAGCCTCACGGCGGTCGCACGGGGCCCTGCCCCTCTCGGCTTCTGGGGCCCAGCCCCACGGCGGTCGCACGGGGCCCTGCCCCACTCGGCTTCTGGGGCCCAGCCCCACGGCGGTCGCACGGGGCCCTGCCCCACTCGGCTTCTGGGGCCCAGCCCCTCGGCGGTCGCACGGGGCCCTGCCCCACTCGGCTTCTGGGGCCCAGCCCCACGGCGGTCGCACGGGGCCCTGCCCCACTCGGCTTCTGGGGCCCAGCCCCTCGGCGGTCGCACGGGGCCCTGCCCCACTCGGCTTCTGGGGCCCAGCCCCTCGGCGGTCGCACGGGGCCCTGCCCCACTCGGCTTCTGGGGCGGAGCCCCACGGCGGTCGCACGGGGCCCTGCCCCACTTGGCTTCTGGGGCCCAGCCCCTCGGCGGTCGCACGGGGCCCTGCCCCACTCGGCTTCTGGGGCCCAGCCCCACGGCGGTCGCACGGGGCCCTGCCCCACTCGGCTTCTGGGGCCCAGCCCCACGGCCGTCGCACGGGGCCCTGCCCCACTCGGCTTCGGGGGCCCAGCCCCTCGGCGGTCGCACGGGGCCCTGCCCCACTCGGCTTCTGGGGCCCAGCCCCACGGCGGTCGCACGGGGCCCTGCCCCACTCGGCTTCTGGGGCGGAGCCCCACGGCGGTCGCACGGGGCCTTGCCCCACTCGGCTTCTGGGGCCCAGCCCCTCGGCGGTCGCACGGGGCCCTGCCCCACTCGGCTTCTGGGGCCCAGCCCCACGGCGGTCGGTGATCGCACGGGGCCCTGCCCCACTCGGCTTCTGGGGCCCAGCCCCTCGGCGGTCGCACGGGGCCCTGCCCCACTCGGCTTCTGGGGC
Organism: Eutreptiella sp. 'Long Island Sound 2002'; assembly: GCA_964036045.1. Lineage (NCBI taxonomy): Eukaryota > Euglenozoa > Euglenophyceae > Eutreptiales > Eutreptiaceae > Eutreptiella > Eutreptiella sp. 'Long Island Sound 2002'. Next base: position 95,638,844 of record OZ038382.1, on the reverse strand, counting down.
CCAGCCCCTCGGTGATCGCACGGGGCCCTGCCCCACTCGGCTTCTGGGGCCCAGCCCCTCGGCGGTCGCACGGGGCCCTGCCCCACTCGGCTTCTGGGGCCCAGCCCCTCGGTGATCGCACGGGGCCCTGCCCCACTCGGCTTCTGGGGCCCAGCCCCACGGCGGTCGCACGGGGCCCTGCCCCACTCGGCTTCTGGGGCCCAGCCCCACGGCGGTCGGTGATCGCACGGGGCCCTGCCCCACTCGGCTTCTGGGGCCCAGCCCCTCGGCGGTCGCACGGGGCCCTGCCCCACTCGGCTGCTGGGGCCCAGCCCCTCGGCGGTCGCACGGGGCCCTGCCCCACTCGGCTTCTGGGGCCCAGCCCCTCGGCGGTCGCACGGGGCCCTGCCCCACTCGGCTTCTGGGGCCCAGCCCCACGGCGGTCGCACGGGGCCCTGCCCCACCCGGCTTCTGGGGCCCAGCCCCTCGGCGGTCGCACGGGGCCTTGCCCCACTCGGCTGCTGGGGCCCAGCCCCTCGGTGATCGCACGGGGCCCTGCCCCACTCGGCTTCTGGGGCCCAGCCCCACGGCGGTCGCACGGGGCCCTGCCCCACTCGGCTTCTGGGGCCCAGCCCCACGGCGGTCGGTGATCGCACGGGGCCCTGCCCCACTCGTTTTCTGGGGCCCAGCCCCTCGGCGGTCGCACGGGGCCCTGCCCCACTCGGCTGCTGGGGCCCAGCCCCTCGGCGGTCGCACGGGGCCCTGCCCCACTCGGCTGCTGGGGCCCAGCCCCTCGGCGGTCGCACGGGGCCCTGCCCCACTCGGCTTCTGGGGCCCAGCCCCTCGGCGGTCGCACGGGGCCCTGCCCCACTCGGCTTCTGGGGCCCAGCCCCTCGGCGGTCGCACGGGGCCCTGCCCCACTCGGCTTCTGGGGCCCAGCCCCTCGGCGGTCGCACGGGGCCTTGCCCCACTCGGCTTCTGGGGCCCAGCCCCTCGGCGGTCGCACGGGGCCCTGCCCCACTCGGCTTCTGGGGCCCAGCCCCACGGCGGTCGGTGATCGCACGGGGCCCTGCCCCACTCGGCTTCTGGGGCCCAGCCCCTCGGCGGTCGCACGGGGCCCTGCCCCTCTCGGCTTCTGGGGCCCAGCCCCTCGGTGATCGCACGGGGCCCTGCCCCACTCGGCTTCTGGGGCCCAGCCCCTCGGCGGTCGCACGGGGCCCTGCCCCACTCGGCTTCTGGGGCCCAGCCCCACGGCGGTCGCACGGGGCCCTGCCCCACTCGGCTTCTGGGGCCCAGCCCCACGGCGGTCGGTGATCGCACGGGGCCCTGCCCCACTCGGCTTCTGGGGCCCAGCCCCTCGGCGGTCGCACGGGGCCCTGCCCCACTCGGCTGCTGGGGCCCAGCCCCTCGGCGGTCGCACGGGGCCCTGCCCCACTCGGCTTCTGGGGCCCAGCCCCACGGCGGTCGCACGGGGCCCTGCCCCACTCGGCTTCTGGGGCCCAGCCCCACGGCGGTCGCACGGGGCCCTGCCCCACTCGGCTTCTGGGGCCCAGCCCCTCGGCGGTCGCACGGGGCCCTGCCCCACTCGGCTTCTGGGGCCCAGCCCCTCGGCGGTCGCACGGGGCCCTGCCCCACTCGGCTTCTGGGGCCCAGCCCCACGGCGGTCGCACGGGGCCCTGCCCCACTCGGCTTCTGGGGCCCAGCCCCACGGCGGTCGCACGGGGCCCTGCCCCCCTCGGCTTCTGGGGCCCAGCCCCACGGCGGTCGCACGGGGCCCTGCCCCACTCGGCTTCTGGGGCCCAGCCCCTCGGCGGTCGCACGGGGCCCTGCCCCACTCGGCTTCTGGGGCCCAGCCCCACGGCGGTCGCACGGGGCCCTGCCCCACTCGGCTTCTGGGGCCCAGCCCCTCGGTGATCGCACGGGGCCCTGCCCCACTCGGCTTCTGGGGCCCAGCCCCTCGGCGGTCGCACGGGGCCCTGCCCCACTCGGCTTCTGGGGCCCAGCCCCAGGGCGGTCGCACGGGGCCCTGCCCCACTCGGCTTCTGGGGCCCAGCCCCTCGGTGATCGCACGGGGCCCTGCCCCACTCGGCTTCTGGGGCCCAGCCCCTCGGCGGTCGCACGGGGCCCTGCCCCACTCGGCTTCTGGGGCCCAGCCCCACGGCGGTCGCACGGGGCCCTGCCCCACTCGGCTTCTGGGGCCCAGCCCCACGGCGGCCGCACGGGGCCCTGCCCCACTCGGCTTCTGGGGCCCAGCCCCTCGGTGATCGCACGGGGCCCTGCCCCACTCGGCTTCTGGGGCCCAGCCCCTCGGTGATCGCACGGGGCCCTGCCCCACTCGGCTTCTGGGGCCCAGCCCCTCGGTGATCGCACGGGGCCCTGCCCCTCTTGGCTTTTGGGGTCCAGCCCCACAGCAGTCGCACGGGGCACGGGGTCCAACTCCTCGTCTGCACCAATAGATTGCCATCAGCAGCACTCAGGGCCCCCCACACGCGGCGGCCCCTGCGTCGAGACGGAGGCCACTGCTCGTCCCTTCGCACATCGGCACGGTCACGAGTACGCGCGGGGGATATGGCGGTGCGGCAGGGGCGCGAACCCTGGGAAGGGAGAGCGCGGGTGAGGCTGGGTGGCCCGGGTGCACGACAGGGGAGGGTGCCTGTCCCTCACAGCACAGCACCGTTCTCCCTCGGGGGGCACCCTCGGGGGGTGGCAGGGATGGGCCCTGGGCTCCGTCCCTGGGGGGGGTTGGCCTGCCACCGTCCTCTGGGGCGGGTAGCCGGGGTTCCACGACCCGTGTGTCCCGGGTGCGGTCGGTGCGGGCGTGGGGACCCAGCACCGGCCCCACAGCGTGCGCCCTTGCGGGCCGGTGTTGCTCGCTGTGGGGGTGGCAGAAGGGCGTTCCCGGGGGGGTGCCTTCCACCGTTGTGAGGGGCGTCTGTGGTCAGGCGCTCCCCCTCCCTGAACTGCCCGCCCACTGGGCGGGCTGTTGGGGTCCGCTACCCACATGCTGTGGTCGCGGGCGTGTGGTCGTGGGGGCCCAACACTTTCCCCTTGGCCTGCATGCTCTGTGGGGGCTGCGTGCCGCGGGGGTGGTGGGGGGCCGTCCCCGGGGGGGTTGGCCTGCCACCGTTGTGAGGGGCGTCTGGTGTCAGGCGCTGTCCCTCCCCCGACCACCCGTCCTCTGGGGCGGGCAGCCGGGGTTCCGCGACCCGTGTGTCCCGGGTGCGGTCGGTGCGGGCGTGGGGACCCAGCACCGGCTCCACAGCGTGCGCCCTTGCGGGCCGGCGTTGCTCGCTGTGGGGGTGGCGGAAAAACATCCCCGGGGGTGCCTTCCACCGTTGTGAGGGGCGTCTGAAGTCAGGCGCTCCCCCTCCCCCGACTGCCTACCCACTGGGCGGGCAGTCGGGGTCCGCCACCCACGTGCTGTGGGCGCGGGTGTGTGGGTGTGGGGGCCCAACACTGTCCCCTTGGCCTGCATGCCCTGTGGGGGCTGCGTACCCTGGGGGTGGTGGGGGGCCGTCCCCGGGGGGGGTGGCCTGCCACCGTTGTGAGGGGCGTCCGGTGTCAGGCGCTGTCCCTCCCCCGGCCGCCCGCCCTCTGGGGCGGGCGGCCGGGTTCCGCGACCCGTGTGTCCCGGGTGCGGTCGGTGCGGGCGTGGGGACCCAGCAACGGCCCCACAGCGTGCGCCCTTGCGGGCTGGCGTTGCTCGCTGTGGGGGTGGCGGAAGGGCGTCCCCAGGGGGGGTGCCTTGGGCCATTGTGAGGGGCGTCCGGTGTCAGGCGCTGTCCCTCCCCCGGCTGTCCGTCCTCTGGAGCGGGCAGCCAGGGTTCCGCGACCCGTGTGTCAAGGGTGCGGTCGGTGCGGGCGTGGGGACCCAGCACGGGCCCCACAGCGTGCGCCCTTGCGGGCCGGCGTTGCCCACTGTGGGGATGGCGGAAGGGCGTCCCCGGGGGGGGTGCCTTCCACCATTGTGAGGGGCGTCTGAGGTCAGGCGCTGTCCCTCTCCCAATTGCCCGCCCACTGGGTGGGCTGTTGGGGTCCGCCACCCTCGTGCTGTGGGCGCGGGTGTGTGGGGGCTGCGTGCCGCGGGGTTGGTGGGGGGGCCGTCCCCGGGGAGGGTGGCCTGCCACCGTTGTGAGGGGCGTCTGGTGTCAGGCGCTGTCCCTCCCCCGGCCGCCCGTCCTCCGGAGCGGGCAGCCAGGGTTCCGCGACCCGTGTGTCCCCGGTGCGGTCGGTGCGGTTGTGGGGACCCAGCACCGGCCCCACAGCGTGCCACTTGCGGGCAGGCGTTGCTCTCTGTGGGGCAGGCAGAAGAGCGTCCCCGGGGGGGGTGCCTTCCACCATTGTGAGGGGCGTCTGAGGTCAGGCGCTGTCCCTCCCCCGACTGCCCGCCCACTGGGGAGGCTGTTTGGGTCCGCCACCCACGTGCTGTGGGCGCGGGTGTGTGGGTGTGGGGGCCCAACACTGTCCCCTTGGCCTGCATGCCCTGTGGGGGCTGCGTGCCGCGGGGGTGGTGGGGGGCGGTCCCCGGGCGGGTGGCCTGCCACCATTGTGAGGGGCGTCTGGTGTCAGGCGCTGTCCCTCCCCCGGCTGCCCGTCCTCTGGAGCGGGCAGCCAGGGTTCCGCAACCCGTGTGTCCCGGGTGCCGTCGGTGCGGGCGTGGGGACCCAGCATCGGCCCCACAGCGTGCGCCCTTGCGGGCCGGCGTTGCTCGCTGTGGGGGTGGCGGAAGGGCGTCCCCGGGGGGGTGCCTTCCACCATTGTGAGGGGCGTCTGAGGTCAGGCGCTGTCCCTCCCCCAACTGCCCGCCCACTGGGCGGGCTTGTACCCTTCGTGAACCGGCCGTTTGAATCTGAGATTCACGGTACCGTGAATTTCACCTATTTTTGCTGTGTTTTGCTTGTAACTTGGTGCCATCGTGTGCTTTTGTCCTGCTATCTTCGCCCAAAGTGAGATCCAACAAATGTGTGCAAATTAGAGGTTTGAGATAGCCACAAGGTTCAACACATTTGGTGAAATTCGCGTGAATGGGAAATTCACGCACCCGAATTTACGCATAAATTCACGGATTTTGGCACCTCTCGTTTTGGGCGCGGTTTAAGCATGGTGGATGCTTTTGGGGCGGTACCTTCATTGGATGATGCGTAATGCAGCTGGGGGAAGAATTTTATCCCCTCAAATCCTTCAAAAGGATCCAATAATATGGCGTTTTCCCCCGGAAAACTTAAAAATTTGAGTAAATTCACGTGAAATTCACGCATTTATTCAAACGGCCACTTATCCCCCGTTCACGAAGGGTACACTGTTGGGGTCCGCCACCCAGGTGCTGTGGGCTGAAGCCGGTTCGGACCCCCGTGGCCATCCTTGGGTCGCTTGGCTGATATCATACTCTCCAATCTACCTGACCTAACCTGATGTGATAGTGTGATAGGCTTGGCCATTCCAGCTATGAGCGGCCATATTCAATACCGAGGCGCCGCCGGCGGAGATTTATATATCAAAATATCACGAATCAACAGGGTTTTCTTATCATAATGTTTCCGTAATTTTTCAGCTAATCTGTTCTCATTGTCAATGTATCGGCGACTGTCAGTTGGCTCGCGATTTTGCGGTAACCGATTGGTTAACTGTTATTTCCAGATATTTTAGTGGAAACCCAGATGAAGGGCCAAATTTCATCAGAAAAGGGTTCGTTGCTTCCGCAATTTTCATGTTATACACTCGCAAAATTTATCCGATTATTTCAGAAATTCAGAAACGGGGTTTCGATTTCTAGGTCGCCGCACTGGATATGATGAATTTTGAGTGGTCCTACTTTTTTCCCCGATCACGAATCAACCTTCTTTTTGTTGTCTCCTTCATTTTTCTTGGAGATATAGGCGAAACAAAATTGATTCGTGAGGCCACTTTGAAAATTCATATCTCCAGCTCACTGCGGGGAATTCCATTTTTGAGATATGGGCTGGAATCGCCTTGGTCTCAACCTAATTTACCGAGCATTCAACGCCTTTGATGTGTACACATGCCCGGTGTAGCAGGGGATACCGGTCAAGAGGGTAGAAAGTGATTTATAACTCTTGGACCATGCAACCGAATATTTTAATGCGACTTTCGAGTGTATCGCATGAGTGTTGGTGTTGCATAGAAACTTTTCTTGGGTTCCTACGTATTTTTAACGTGAAGTTATGGCCATGGAGGGTCATGACATACCATGGTGGGAGCCATTTTTGAGGGTATGTGTTATATGCATGGTATGTGCTTCGCTATGCTCACGCCCATGTTATATATCTCCGGTTGTAGGAAGATACATGGAGTCGCACGTGGCAAAGGCTTTGCCCATGTCCTAATGGTGTGCTCCATAGCGCTAGACTAAGTCTACCGCACATATAGTGCATGTGGGAGGGCTTACGGAGCGACCCACAAGCGCCACTATCAATTTTTCCATTTTCATGGTGCGTGTCGTGAGGACGTTTGAAGGTGTTTCCTCGCGTCCATGTGGGGATCCGAGTGGGGGAGTGATTCGCAAATGGTCCCAAGCAATTTTGTCTTGAACCATATGTTGATACCATGGGTGAGCGAAGTTATATACTATTGTGATTATCTTGAAGTTAGCAACATTTGCATGATTTTGACCTCATTTTATGCTCATTTTTGCATTTTATGTGCTCAACTGGTCGGCTAACAGTAAGGTGCCTAGAGATCTGTGAACTATGGTATGTTGGTTATGTGTTGGCATATGCTTCAGTGTTGCGCCTCACCATATGCCGGTTCACGTGGTCACTTTGGCGTGGCACACGAGGCCTCACAAAATTAGGTCTCAAATTCGTGAGTTGACTTGTGAAACATGGCATGTATATATCGGGAGGGGTTTGGGTGCCGATGTTGGAATATTCTTGGGCATGGACATTTGGTCCATATCACCCTTGTATATTAATTTCCGGTTTGACACATGCGTGGAGCATTTGAATATTTGCCGTATGCATTTTTGAGTATATCATTGAATTTTGGGCACTATGGTGTGATTTGCCTAATTTTGCTATGTTGTGAGGTCATTTGCATGGGGCAATTCTCCAAGCCCAATCGCGACTCCAAGTCCAACCAAACGTATGTCAGGGTAGGGCATGGTCCTGAGTGCCACTCTAGGCCATGACACGCCACCTCCCCCATTGGGCTAGGATTTAGAGGCTTGGGAGTGAACACATTTTTGGGCTTTGTGTAGTGACTTCTGACACATGGCATTTAGCCATCTTATTTGACTTGGTCCAGGGCATCATGTTGGCGAGTCAAGGGAAGGTCTTGAGTCCAGGGAATGAGGGGTCTATGGCTGTGATTGTGTATGTTTCCATCTTTCCCCAATTTCGCTTGATTTGTGTTCATATGCCAATTTCAGGGCTTCTTCTTTATTGATTTTGGTGCAATTCTATGTACATGCCCAACGCCCGTGTCTCCGTGTGCACCGTGAGACAACTGGCGTGTTGAAGGGAGTTGTTGAGTGTCAACGCGGGACCTCAAACACCCTTGGAAGCCCTCAGTGTGGATTATTTGGAATTGAGCTATTGTACTTGGGAGTTGGTTATTGCAAGGGATCAAGATGTGTGTGAAGGAGCCATATTTTACTTTTTTTTTGTGGGACATTGTGCAGGATAGGGCAAGATCATGCAGAACCTGGTGAGAAGCAAGACCATAGGAGTGACAGGAAATGGTGGAAGGGGTACAGCAGGGGCCGGTCCTGGTAGGGACCTTCTTAATGGTAGCAGAGGATTACCTGCCCCCTACCGCCGCACCGGGGACTTGGGCCCTCATGAGCCCTGCCCAAGGACGCCCTGGGTGCAGATCGTGGAGTCCGTGGAGTCGACGCCGGACTTGGAAGCCCGAGAAGAGCGAAGATGCTCAGGACGGAGAGCCCTTGTAGGACATGGGCTAGACATGGAGGACCTGGCCTCCATGTGTGAAAGGCAATGCCATAAGGCTTGCAAACTCCGCTCCGCTGCGGAGGAGTTGGAGGAGACTGGCAGCAACAGCAGGGCCCGGCGTTACCGGAAGCGCGGGTCCCCAAAACCTGCGGCGGGAGCCAGGGCGATGGAGACGGATCCCAGCCCGGTCAGGCTGTGGTCAGCCGCAGATTCCGAGGGGCATTCCGATGGTTATCCGACCGCTTTCCCTTCGGAGTCAGAGGAGATGGCCAGACCGCCCACAAGGGCGCACACGGCCCCGAAACCCAGCCTGGAGCATGACGCCGAGGCGTTGGAGAGGCCTACCAGAGCCAGAACAGCGCCGGTGCCCCGGCACACGGAGCCAAAGCGGGATAACATGGGCGACACACCCATGGCGGAGGAGTGAGAGGCGCCGGGAACCGTGGGATGCGCCGGATCAGGTTGAAGGCACGTTGAGTGCCACTGCGAGCACGTATCCTTCCTCATCGGCAAGTAGCCAAAGATGGGGATGGACGCCATCGTGCAGCACCTCGACCGTCTGGACAACCAGAAGGACGGCCTAGAGGAGGACATCGCGGGGATCCTGGATGACCAGTCGGAAGCGGAGAGAGACATGGCGGAGCTGCGAGCAGAGCAGGACCGGTACCGGGAGAAGCTGGAGATGGCCCTGCAGAAGCAGCAGCGAGTGGTGGACAGCCTCCTCGACCTGGTGGAGGACATGTCGGGACGCCTGAAAAGGCTAGAGGAGTTACAACCCCTCGCCTCGGGTCCGGAGCTCCCAGCAAGGCCGGCAACGGCAGAGCTGGTGGAGCGGGTTAAGACCCTCAGGAGCGCCATGGAGAAACCCATGGGCGGCCGTGCAGAGGCACCTTACGCGCCTCCGCGTGTTGACCCGGGTGCGCTGCCGTTTGTTCGCATGTTCAGCGAATCCATAATGCTCGGGGAGCACACGGCACCGGCTGGGTCCATGCGGGAAGAGCACGCAACCACGGACCTGAGGAGCCCGACGGTACAGATGTCCCATGCCGCCCGAGATCCACCGACCGCTACGACTGCCCATGCAGTTTATGCGGAAGAGGAGATCCGGACCATGCAGGAGCGAACCATGGGAAGGACCGACGGACATGGTCGAGGCCATCCAGGTGGAAACCTGTGGTTGAGGGACCCCACTACGGGGATATGGACAGCCGGTGGAGCAAGTCTTTCCCGCATCCCAAACCCCATGGGTTCAGGCCCAACTGGACCGCACTCCATGGAAGAGAGGGATGTACGCGGAGTGTACTCACACCCCCCGGCCACAGGTGGTATCCGTCTCGATGGAGTGGTGGCTGCGGACGTCGGAGACGCCATCAGCATTGACGACCTCAGGGGAATCAAAATCCCCTACTACGATGGCAACCCCTCAAAGCTGGATGACTTCATCTTGGATTGGGAGGACTTCGCCCAGGAGGTCGTCGGCGAGATGAAGGGAGCGCCAAGGGACAAGTGGGTATGTCGGACATTCCCACACAGGCTGGCGCAGGACCTGAAGGAGGAGCTCAGGGATCAGATCCACGAGGGATTGATCCAGACGGAGCAGGCCTGCCTCCAGTGGCTGGAGGACGAGGAGCGAGTGGACGCCCCCAACCAGAAGTTGGAGGATTTGTGGTCCATTCTGCTGCCGCTGGAGCGCGGGGAGTTGAGCTTCCGGGAATGGAATCGGTACATCCGCAAGTACCGAAGAAGCCTCAAGCTGGTGGAGGACTGGAATGAGTCCAGCGAGATCCGACACCTGCTCAAGGAAGTCCTCCCCGGCCACTGAAAGAAGAGGGTGGAGGATGAGGAGAAGACGAGAGCAGGAAAGCGTGTGGCCGTACGGTTCATGGCATCAGAGGACACCCACGCCGGAATAATGGAGTTTTTCCGGCGAAACCTCGGCGAGCCCAGCCGAATGTTGGGGTTGAAGAACGCCGTCTACGTGGAGGTATTCGGCGACACCATGGGGCAAAGGCTGATGCGCCTCAACAAAGCAGAGTGGAGGCGCGGAGAGCCGCTGAGGATGCACGTCATCTTCGCTCGCATGAGCCTGGACGAGATCGTGAAGTACATCACGGTGGAGCTGAAGCTCAACGCCAAGAACGAGGCCCACGTGCAGGATCGACAGGGCCATGGACATCGAGGTCATTGGGAAGATCGCCAACAACAAGAGGTCAAGGAGGACACGGTCGGCACCGCGGAGGAAGGCAGTGGAAGCAGCCAAGATCTTTGGACCGCGACCACCTGAGAGGATCATGAAGAAGCCCACTCCTTCGCGTTCGTAGCGCACAATATGAAGAAGCTGGCAGGACAGGTCCAGGTGGAACCGCCTGGACCCAAGGGTCAACAAGAACCGCAAGGAACCGCGGATGATCGGGAACCTGCTGCTCTCGTTCCACGAGTACAGATCACAGCACGACGGTTGCTGGGTCTGCTACGGCAAGGGGAACAACCATGCACATGACCACCGGCATTGCAAGGTATATGAGGCTGACAAGAAGGCCTACTTCGCCGCCCATCCTGACAAGAAGCCCAAGGAGCAACGAATTGCCGATTGGAAGGCAAAGGGCGGAGACGGTGGAAAAAGCCAAGGAAAGGGCCAAGGGAAAGGCGGAGGAAAAGGCTATGGTGGAGGACCCGGACCAGACCGACGCGTGAGGTCGATCAAGGAGGTTGCTGAGGACATGTTGAGGACGTTGGAGGAACTCAAAGCCCAGCAACGTGGTGGACGAAGTCTGGACGGATCGCAGCAGGAGGGAGCAGCGGCAGGCCACGTGTAGAGGAGCCCCCACGGGATGGGGACCCTGGAGGCCTCTCCTCTGAGTATCAGTGAAATCTTTGAGAAAGCGAAGGCACATCCGGTGCCAAGGAAGGCTGCAGAAGAGCCAAAACCACTTAGTTTCGTCACTCCCAACCCCTGGAGCGCCCTGCCAAGGGAAGTGTATGTGGGCAAGGGAGGTGGCAAGAAAGAAGGAGCGACTACGGAGAGCCCCGTGGACGGGCAGGACCAGCCCAGGATCTACACCATCCGTGACCATACCCTCGAAGTCCTGATGCACCCGGATGTGCTAGAGTTGCATGCCGTGAGAGTCGTCCATACACCGCAGGTTGACGAGCGGCAGTTGCACTTGAAGTTGCATGTACGTTGCGGACAAGAGGAGTCGGTGGTGGATGTATTGGTGGATACGGGTGCCCAGGTGAGCCTGGTCCCGAGAGGGTTGTTCGAGGAGGAATCCCTGCAGCCCAGCCGTAGACCGGTACGCCTGAAAGTGGCCAATGGAGAGATTATGGGTGATGGCACCCATGAGGCCACTATCAGTATGGAATTTCGGGAGCATGAGCGCTTGAACCGCCCTGATTTGGCGAAGAGAAGCACTCTATCCGGGAACTTCTATGTGGCCGAAATTACAGATTGGGATATGATCATGGGGTATGACTTCATGGTCAGAAACGCCATTGGAGCCCTTCCCCATTGTGCAACGCTGCTCCCGGAGGATAATGAATGCCTTACATGGCTGTCCACGGACTATGCATGCGGATCATCCCAATGGAATGCTGAGGAAGAGGATCGGATCGTCCAAGCGGTGCAAGCTGTGGGTGCCAAATCCAGAGGAGACCGCGGAGTTCAGCTCACGGAGTATGGAATGGCGCCGCAGGTGTATGCCAGGATGATTCAGACGCTAGGAGCCGAAGCGCCAGAGACGGACGTCTTAGCTTCCCGGGATGCCCCACTTTTGAGGAAGTGTAGGAGGCATTGACATCGTCGACGAGGAGACTCAGCCTGGCACAGGCATTGGGGTTTGAAGGAGTGGGGGCCCATGTATTGGCATGGCTCCCTGGAAAATACCAGAGGTACGGTGGAGAAGATCGTCGCGGATGGGGCGAAGGGGATCCTGGTCATAACCGGCATAGGATCCACCCCATGTCCGCTGGAAGGTCTCAAGTCGACGCTGGATTCCATCACCCTGAACGAGATGTCATTCAGGCCAGAGGAGGAGTTGTTCATGGACGCCAATGGTTTATCAATGCCCTCCCCGGGTCAAGCGTGGGGTACCAAAGCTTTCCTGGTGGATGGGGCGCAAGCCCAGCTCACGGGTGATGAAGCATTCATCCGTAGGGTTGAGGCGGTGCCCATGCGGGTCATGTTTGAGCCCAAGGGGGGGACGGATCAGCCAATGGATTGCATTGACGTCCTGTCCCACGCCGAGATCGACCACGTTGTCAACTACATGCGGATGGGGATGCACGACTGTGTGGCAGCCAAGAAGGGGCGGGCCATGGTCACATCTCCGCATTGGTGGGATGACAAGATGTTGGTCACCGGCAAGTAAGAGGAGGATGAGTTCGTGGCGAGGGTCATGGATCACATCGCGGACCAATATGATGGTCTGGTTGGGTCGGACCCGCCGACATGGAATTTTCCAAGAATGGGGGCCGATAGCGACAAGAACCTGGCTGATGCCGCAAATTTCCGAAGATTATCGGTGGGAAGCGCGCCCCACGACGATGAAGACAGCATATCGGACGAGGAGGAGTCCGACTCGGACCCGGAAGAGGCCTATACCGCAATGTGGTTGGTTGTATCGATACCGAAGCAAGCAGCTGAAGAGGCCCAGGAGAACCCCAAGGTCGCCGAGCTGAAGACGAGGCTGATAAATGCCTATCCGCGGCTATTCAGTGGCGTCGCCAACAAGAACCCTCCAGATCCTGGGAGGTTTGGCACAACGAGGATCAAGCTGAAGCCGAACCCCAAGATCTATTGTCATCGGGAGTACCAACTTCAGGGCGATCGGGCCGAGGCCATGAAGAAGTTGTTGGCCGAGTTCATTGAGCGGGGCTGGATCGGACCCTCCGACAGTGAGTGGGTCAGCCCAGCCTTTATCCTGCCCAACAAAGAGAAGGGCAAGTGGAGGTTGGTGGTTGAGTACAGAGGTTTGAACGAGCAAACCGAGCACGACTCGTACTCGCTTCCTCTGATCGACACCATCCTCCAAAAAACAACGAAAAAAGCGGATCTTCACGGTGTTAGACCTGAGACACGGCTATCACCAGATGCCGCTACACCCGGACTCCAGGCCCTGCACAGCGATGTCGACGCCGCTGGGGCCCATGCAGTCAAAAGTGGTGCCTCTGGGCGCCAAGAATGGCTACGCTACTTTCCAGTGCATGATGGAGGACCTACTCGGTCCTGTCCGGGACTGTGCCGACCTTTTTGTGGATGACATCATCATCGGGTCCGGCACGGAAGACATGACTCAGGACGAGCTCATCGAAGCGCATGAGAAGTATCTGCGCCGAGTGCTCAGCGAGCTGGACAAGCACAACATGGTGTGCAAGCCCATCAAAGCCTCACTCTTCGTGAGGGAAGTGGAGTTTGCGGGTCACGTGGTTGGTCACGGGCAACGCCGTCCCATGCCTGGGAAGCTGGCGTCCCTGCACCACTGGGAGAAGCCCCAGACCATCAGCGAACTCCGATCCTTCAAGGGGTTCTGCAATTACTATTCGGGCTATGTTCAGATGTATGCGGAACTATCGGGCCCGCTGCACAGAAAGCTGCACGTGGGCAAGCTCGACGGCCGGAAGGGGAGCAAAAAGAAGCTTGCCTGGACCCCGGTGGCCAAGGATGCGTTCAGCCGCCTGAAAGAGAGACTCCTGGGGCACCTGGGGCTGTTTCTGGAGGACCCGAACAAGGGATTTGTGCTACGGACGGACGCCTCGGATTACGATGTAGGGGCAGTCCTCGAGCAGGTCCGAGATGACGGGTCGCACGTACCCGTGGCGTTTTGGAGCCGGATCCTGGTCGAGGGCCAACGTCGAACCTCGACCGCGAGGGAGAAGGAGACATACGCCATTGTTATTGCGCTCAGGAAGTGGTCTGGCCACATCGGATTACAACCGGTGGTGGTTTGTACGGACCATCAGCCCTTACAGAGCTAGCACAAGGAGCACGTCGACCCCCCTCGGGACCGGCAGCAAGGAGGGCCCGGTGGCACGAGACGTTCGCCAAATTCGACCTCAGCATCGTATATGTCCCGGGGAAGGACAACACTGTGGCAGATTGCCTCAGTCGATGGGCCTACCCCGCGGGCAAGGCATTGATGGACATATCCGGCCATGGGGACGGCGAGGAGACCGAGGAGGCCAAGCGCATCATCGAGATGGTGAAGCCCATGGAACAAGAGGGGGTCAAGTGCTTTGTAGTGATGGCACACCGTACAGACCTGGCCAAGTTCCGGGCCGCCCGAGTCCAAGCTACTCGAGAGAAAACCCTCAAGCAATGGATGGTGGCCCCCGTAGAGGTAGTCAGGTTGGTGCTGACAGAAGACCGGTCGGATGACTATGCGGCATCCGAACACTGGAGCAGGTACTGGAGTGCCGTGAGCGCCCCGTCGGACGACGAATGGCCTGAGGGCTTGACCGAAGATGGGGATAAATTATTACTCAAGGACAAGCTATTGGTCCCTGAGAACCAGATGGAGGAGCTCATTGACCACTGGCATAACGCCCAGCTCAAGCATCCTGGTCAGGACAAGATGCAGCAGGACCTGGAGTGGCGCTTCAAGTTCCCACCGGGGTACTACGCCATCCTGGACAAGTACTGCAGCGACTGCGCCCTGTGTCGGGCCACGAAAAGCCCCAACCACTCCACAGCGGGCAACCCGGTGTATACGGCTATACCGGAGGCCCCTTTGCGGTCCGTGGCCATGGATGTATTCGCCATGCCTGAGGTCACCGTGGAAGGAGAGACCTACGACTGTGTCATCCTGGCGGTGGATAGGCACAGCGGGTAAATCGTGGCGGTCCCTTGCAAGAGGTCCAAGAAGAAGGACAAGAAGGACAAGCATGGAGTGGGTCTGCAGGCCAAGACCGTCGCTAATGCCATGATCAGGCATTGGCTGGCGATTTTTGATGTTCCAGCTGTCATCTGCAGCGATCAGGGCTGTCAATTTGTAGGGACGTTGTTCAAGACGATGTGCAAGCACATGGGGATTGGGCACGCCGAGACCGTGGCGTACCACAGCCAGTCCAATGGCTGTGCTGAGGTGGCCGGGCGGCAGATGTTCGAAAAGTTCCGCCAGCTGCACATTGACGAACTGGGCCGGAATTGCTATAATTCTCTGTGGAGAGTTCTCCAGCCGTACCACGACCTTCCGGGGCCCACTGGACTGTCTCCCCATCGTATCCTGTTCCTACGGGATCGAGTGTCACGCACTCTCCTGTGGTTGAACCATGGCAAAGTGGCCCGGGATACGAGTGCTATGATGGCTGAGGCGGGTGACACGGCGGCCAAGGTGTGCAAGGCACCTCAGGACGAGCATGAGAAGAGGGCCAAGTACTTCAAGCAGGGAAAAGTCCAGAAATAAGCTCTCAGAGACACCGTATGGATGGAGCGGCACCACAAGGATGTCCTGTCCAGGCATCGGCAGGCGTCTTCCCTGCGTGCGCGCAATGTTGCATTTTTTCCATAGTGCGCGCAAATTTTCAAAAATAGGACCTTTATAGCGCGCCTATTGCGCGCTCTACCGCGCTATATTGTCCCGTTTTTCAAATTTTTCAAAACCGGAAAATGTTTCAAAACCATGCTTTTTCCAGTGTCCTGCGTTTCTCAAAGACCCCTTGCTTTTCAAAAACATTCCTTGTTGCTCATTCAGCCCAAAACACATGCAAAAACACTGTCTGAAAGGTCTGGAAAGTGTGCAACAGTACAGGTCCTCACGGACGAAAACAGTGTAGCGCGCGCAACATATTTACAGCGCGCGCTAGGAGCCTTATGGCGCGCGCTATACCAGGTATAGCACGCGCTGTCATTCAGTGATATCCTTAATGGTTTGGACCACCACTTCGGCCTCCCACTCCTTCTCCCATTCTGGTCTGTGGTCTTTTGCCCGGGTGGCAGCTGGAGCTGCATCCCCTTCTTTGTGGTCTTCTGCCCCGGTGGCAGCTGGGGCTGCATCCCCTTCTTCTTGTGGGCTTGGGTCGCCTTCTGGGGTTGCTCCTTCTGGTGCCTCTTCTTCTTTCGGGGCTGCTTCTTCTCCTTCTTGTGGCGTGGCTGCTGGTGCCTCTTCTTCTTGTGGTGGGGCTGGTGCGTCGTCTTCTTGTGCTGCTGCTGCTGCCAGGGGCTGGTGCCGCTTCTTCTTGTGCAGCTGCTGCTGGTGCTTCTGCTGGTGCTGCAGCTTCGGCAGGTCCCTTGTCTCCTTGTGGGGGGGCTGGTGGCTGGGCTGGTGGGTCTCCTTGGGGCTTCTTCTTCTTTGGGGTTGGTGGCTTGGACGGGGACATCCTCATGGTCTTTGGGTCGGGGCAGAGGTCCTCAATCTCATTGGCCTCGTACGTCTCCCACCGCGACTGCCACTTGTGCAACTCCTCATACGCTTTGCTTTTGGCGGAGAACACCTGGCAGCTGGGCATGAACTCCGACCAGTCGTCCTCTTCCTCCTCCTCCTCCCCTTGTTGGCTGGGGCTCCACTGATCGTTGGGGATGATGACGGCCACGTGGTCCTGAGGGGCCCTCCTGGCACCTGCTGGCTTGATTTCGGCTCCCTCCACAATCATCGGCGCGATCGCAGTGGTGCAGTAGATGATCCACCGAGGCTTGTAGCCGTCTTTGTAGGACCAATCTCGGCGCTGCATGAGCTCATCTCTTGCCTCCTTGTCCGCGTCGGCTCTGCTCTGCTGCTTGGCCTTTGGAGCCGTACTGGGTGGGGTGGAACCGCACGTACCTCCTTGTTCTTGTGGCTGGTCTGGGACTGGGACAGGCTGCTTCGGTGCTGGCTTTGATGCGAGCTGCGGCTGGGGTGCCTGCTGCGGTGCCGCCTTGCTTGCCTGGAAAGAGTAGCGCGGAGGCATAGCACGCGTAATACGGAACATAGCACGCGCGACGAGATGCATAGCACGTGCAATGACGACGATAGCGCGCGCTGCATTACCTTTTCTGCTTTCTCCTCCTCTGCTTTCTTCCGTCTCTTCTCCTCCTCTTCCTTCTCCTTCTTCTCCCTCTCCTTCTTCTTCCTCTTTTCCTCCTCATCCTTCTCCTTCTTCTTCCTCTTTTCGTCTTCTTCCTTCTTCTTCTTCTTTGCTTCGTCCTCTTTCTTCTTGGCCTGTTCCGCCTGACGTTGGATCCTGTGTGCCGCCTGTGCCATCAGCTGCTGGTCGGCAGTCTTCTGGGCAAGGACCTTTCCAGGCGGGTGGGGGGGCTTAGCGGTGTGGGAGGCGGAGATGGCTGGTGGTAGGTGGCTGGTGGCTGCTGGCTCCTCGGTACGCTTCTTCTTGGGCCTTGGGACTGTGACGGATTCCGTCTCCGGCACGGCAAAGGCGTCGGCCACCTCCAGCTCCTCCAGCTGCCGCTTAGCCCGGGTCAGCACCGGGGAGGGGCCTTGCTCCTTCCGTCCGTCAAGCCAGTCGGCCGCATGCTTGGACTGCCCGGCAATGTCCGCGGGCACGCTGATCATCAACGGCCCTCTGCGGGATCCCAGGCACAGAAGCTGCTCGAAGCTGCCCATCTACGTGACAATG
Source organism: Eutreptiella sp. 'Long Island Sound 2002' (assembly GCA_964036045.1). Lineage (NCBI taxonomy): Eukaryota > Euglenozoa > Euglenophyceae > Eutreptiales > Eutreptiaceae > Eutreptiella > Eutreptiella sp. 'Long Island Sound 2002'. Next base: position 95,621,409 of record OZ038382.1, on the reverse strand, counting down.
GGACAGAAGGTAGGGCCGTAGCGCGCGCAAACAATCAAATCGCGCGTGCTACAACAAATGAAGCGCGTGCAACAATGTCGAAAGCGCGCGCAATGGCAAACATAGCGCGTACCTGTGCCTGTGCCAGTTGTTGTTGTTGTTGCTGCTGTTGCTGGGCTATCTGCACCCGCTGATGCTGCTGGAGCAGCTGCAGTGTTGCCTGCTGCACAGCTGCCTGCTGTTGGAGCTGCTGCTGCTGCACTTGCTGCTGCTGCGGCTGCTCCTCGTCCTTGACCGCCGTGGTTTTGACTTTGGCGCCGGTTGCAATTGCCCTTGCGGCACTGGCTCCTCTTTTGACTGACCCCCGCATCAAACTGGCACCCGCACTTCTCACCGAGGCGCACTCGTTCTTGAAGGCCATTGCCCCCGCACCGGTCGCGTTGATGAAGCTCGGTGGGTCCTTGTTGAAGTAGAAGTGGTGAACGGTCTTTGCTGTGGCACCCGGAGGCGTGTGGGTCCGAACGTGACCCCACCCATAACTTGCCCAGCACGAGAACAGCAGCTCGTACTCCTCCACCTTGCAGTGTCTACAGGCAGCTTGTTCTTCTTGGGTTGGCACGGAGGGGTTCAACAGGTTTGTAACTACGAAGCCAAGGGACATTCACCAACCTGCTTCGGAATGCAGCCAAATCATGGCGGGTGTCTTTTATGTTGTTACACTGGCTACCTAGGGATTTTTTCCTCCTTTTTGGTGTAAATGGAAACTTTGTACCCTCCAAAAACCCGGGTTTCATGCCCCTCTCGTGCTGAAAACACTCCTACACGGTGAAAAAGTCTGAAAGTTGGCTTCCCGGGCCTTGGCTGGCGCAAATTCGCAAGTTGGTGCGCGCCAACTCTGGAGTTGGCGCGCCAAATCCGGACTTGGCGCGCCAAAACTGTCAAGTTGGCGCGCCAAAACTGTCAAGTTGGCGCGCGCCAAGTGTCCCCCCACCAATCCAACTGTTGGGCGCGCGCGACTGGGCTGTTGGCGCGCGCAACAGCCGGACTTGGCGCGCGCCAACTTGAAAGTTTTGGCGCGGCAAGTCCGGATTTGGCGCGCCACCTCCGGACTTTTGGCGCGCCAACTTGTGAAGAAACTTTGACTTGGCTTCCAAAAAGTTGGCTTCGACCCAAAAAACCGACATATTGCAACATAACAACAGGGCAACGCAACCATAAGCTGTAAAATATAGATAGTTCCTCACGTTTCATGCACAAGGCGTAGAAACAACACAGTGCACAAGTACACGCAAGTTGAATGCTCTCGACATGGAGTTGACCGGGAGTTGGCGAATGTACAGTATCTGGGGTTGGCTTCGTAGTTACATTGTGGAGACTGCACCAGGTGCCAGTAATGCTCTCATCATACCAGCAGGGTTTCACGGCTCGGTCTGGGATCTTGGCAATGGCCGTGGCCCTTTGGCGTCAGAACTTGTAGAAGGCCACCTCGAAGAGGTAGGCCGGTGTCACGTCCTTCAGCCATGCCCAGTTGGGCCCTTGGGCGCAGATGATGCTGTTTTGGTTGGGCCAGATTCGGTTCTGGAAGTCGCTGCTGAAGGCGAAGCCCTGACGTGGCCCGGGTGGGGGAGACTGAAACTGTGCTTGCACTTGGGGTTGCTGCTGTCTTGGTTGGACCTGCTGCTGCTGCTGCTGCTGCTGCTGTTCTGGGCTGCCGACTTGCTGAGCCGCAGCCTGCACTTGCTGCTGCTGCATTTGCTGCTGCTGCAGCACTGGCAGTGGGCCGAAGAGCACTTGTTGCACTTGGCCCACTGGAAGACTGCCGCGCACTGGGGAGCCCAAGGTGGGCGACCCACCGGGGAACAACATGGGAGACAGCTGCTGTGAGGCACCTCGTAACGAGGACTGCGGCGGGGGCCACAGAGGCTGAGTTGGGGAGAACTGGGTCCGCTGCTGGGACAGCGTCTGCGGAAAACAGGACAAAGCACGCGCAACGAGGACGTGCGTAGTGTGCACAACGAGACAGCTAGCACGCACAATAAGAGCGTAGCACGCGCAACGGAAACAGTAGTGCGCGCAACGGAAACAGTAGTGCGCACGGCAAGTACCTGTGGCTGCATGCTCCACGGCGTCGTCGACGGCTGCTGCAGTCCCGGTTGTACAGCTGCATGTGGCGGTGGTTGCGGTGTCGCACCCGCTCCAGTGGCCCCTGCAGCAGTTGTTGGCGGTGCTGCAGGAGGCGGATACCCCCAGCCCACGGGCTGCATGGGCAAGAGGGTTACATTAAAGTACCCCTGTTCCAGCAGTAATACAAAAAGGAAAGTGCAGTAACCAAAAAATCGAAGGCACCAAAACAAACGGACGAAAAGGAACAAATCAATGCATTCCAAATTCCAATCACTGCATTCCAAACGCTTTAAGTGCGTAGTCATAGCACGCTACTTCCGACTATATATCGCAATTTCAAGGGTTCTGGCGCTTGAAAACAGCATAGCGCGCGCGATAGTGATCGTTGCGCGCACTAGATAACATGTAGCGCGCGCTAAAAAACAAATAACACAAGGTGACTAAGGTGACGCCGCCTCAGAGGCACCTTCAACAACCTGCTCTGGACAACACCAAATATATCCATGGGCCTGCACTTGGCCCCAGGTGCAATAAGCCCTAGCAACTGCTCATCTCGCTCGGTGGTTCTACCCACATCCTGTTGCAACCACGTTGCACTGGACTTGCACCACGTCATGTAAGTGAACAGACTACCTGCCATCCAATGTGTAGTGACACCTGACAACCGACGCAGCCAAGGGCTATCCCCACCGCATAAAATCCTACAGCGTCTGGATGCACCCCGGATGGGAAGCACACAGGTGTCAAGGGCACTCTGCAGAAAAGCAACATTGTTAGCCCAGACCTGGGACAACACAGAGGTGGACTTCTCACCACAAAGGGCGACGTTAACAGTCCAGTGGTAGGACAACGTCCTTGCCAAGTGACCATGGTTGGCAAAGGAAATGGACATCTGGCACCACGATTCCCCCCCACAAGGCAACCCATCCCCCCTCACAATGATCCACAGCTCTCCTTGGCACTCCCTGGGGTATTGGAGGTTAGAAACAATGGAATCAAAGGAAAATATATAGTCAAAAAAGTGCTGCAGGGGCCACTGCGAAAAGACTCTGACCCCATCTGTGTGCACGGCAACCTCTAAATGCTGCCTACTTGCAAGCTGGTTCCATTCTGTGGCGAAACTAGCATAGGAGGGGAGAGAAAAAAGGTGTGTGGGGACCTTACTTCTCGTCCAAGTAATCAAATCTTTGTACCTGAGGAAAATAGCGCGCGCAACATGGGGACGTAGCGCGCGCAGAAGTCAACGAAGTGCGTGCTATGAGCGGAGGTGCGCGCAATGTCACATGCAAAGCGCGCGCAATAATACCTTCTTCTTGGAATCTTCAGGAGCAGGACCAAGTCCACCACCGACAGGGGTGTGACGGCGTTGGCAGCCTCGGTCCTGCGACGCTTCTTCTCTGCTTCAGACACGGGGACCCTTTTTTCCAACCCGGCCCACAAAGACCGTCGGACGGCAGACCGTGAGCAAAAAAACTCAACTAGGTCCGCCAAAAGGTCCTCGTTCTTCCACAGGGACCACCCATAGTGGGGGCCCAAAATGTTTGCAATCTTCCCTGACATTAACAGCGTCAGATGCGGTGCCGGAAGAATGTGACACTTTAGAAAAATAGGCGTTTTTGCCATGCTTATTAGGACATGGGGTTACAAACCCAAGACCCCGAGCCATAGCGCGCGCTATGCTGGGCGCTATAGTTTTGTAGTGCGCACTGAGCCATCTCGCGGCAATACCCTGTAGCGCGCACACAGGGTTGGTATGTGCCGGGGGTAATCGTTCGGAAGGTCGGGCAGGATGTGTATGCGGTTCGTGTGGGGGATAACAAGATCCTTGACCGCGACCACACCCAGCTTCGTCTCCGAGCACCAGACTCCAGCGGACGTCCCGTCACCTTCGAGTTAATTCACGGCCGGTGATATGGACTCGGATGTCGAGGGTGAGGACGACGACTTCACCGCCGAGAAGATCCTGATGGACACGCCGGACCCGGGAACGCCAGGGGGGAGGCTATATAAGGTCCGTTGGAAGGGATTTGCCGCATCCAGAGATTCGTGGGAGCCTCCGAGCAGTTTCGTTCCGAGGTATACTACGGTCTGCATGGAATATCTAAAGAAAAAGAACATTTCTTTGGATGTCAAGGACGTGTTGGTCCATTTGGTGGCTGCCAAAGCACCGTAATGGATCCCCCCTGGCATTTTTGTTTTTTCTTGTGCTTGGGAGACGGGTGAGGGCGTCAATCCGGGGATTTTTGGGCCTTTATTGGCCATATATCCTCTTCACTCGGTCTCCACATATATATTTCATTGTGGTATACGTATTTAGATCGATCAACGACGTTTCTCCATCTTTGATCCCCTTGGTCCATGTTGTAGATCAAGAGGAGACCGGATATGGCGGAGGGCACCGATTATGAGTGTCCTCACCGCTCCCTTGGGGCGAGGGGGACGCCTACGCCGTATGTGGGGCCTCCATGTGTCCTCCGGACATGGGGGGGGGGGGGGGTTGGAGCCCATTGGGGTCCTCCCGTCCTCTCTTCAATGACTTCCGAGCGGATACAACGCTCTGAGAAGGGGAGTGAAGCCAGTTCGGACCCCCGTGGCCATATTTGGGTCACTTGGGGTGTGTATCTTTGGGCCGACAAGCCGCCATTGGCTGATATCATACTCTCCCATCCACCTGACCTAACCTGATGTGATAGTGTGATAGGTTTGGCCATTCCAGCTAAGAGCGGCCATATTCAATACCGAGGCGCCGCCGGCTGAGATTTATATATCAAAATATCAGGAATCAACAGGGTGTCTTTATCATAATGTTTCCGTAATTCTTCAGCTATCCGTTCTGATTGTCAATGTATCGGCGACTGTCAGTTGGCTGGCGATTTTGCGGTAACTGATTGGTTAACTGTTATTTCCAGATATTTTAGCGGAAACCCCGATGAAGGGCCAAACTTCATCAGAAAAGGGTTCGTTGCTTCCGCAATTTTCATGTTATACACTCGCAAAATTTATCAGATTATTTCAGAAATTCAGAAACGGGGTTTCGATTTCTAGGTCGCCGCACTAGATATGATGAATTTCGAGTGGTCCTACATTTTCCCCGATCACGAACCAACCTTCTTTTTGTTGTCTCCTTCATTTTTCTTAGAGATATAGGCGAAACAAAATTGATTCGTGAGGCCACTTTGAAAATTCATATCTCCAGCTCACTGCGAGGAATTTCAATTTTGAGATATGGGCTGGAATCGCTTTGGTCTGAACTTAAAAAAGAGAGCGTCAAACGCATTTGATGTGTACACGTGCCGGGTGAAGCAAGATATACTGGTCAAGATGGTAGAAAGTGATTCATAACCCTTGGACCATGCAACCGAATATTTTAATGCGACTTTCGAGTGTATCGCATGAGTGTTCGTGTTGCATAGAAACTCTCCTTGGGTTCCTACGTATTTTTAACGTGAAGTTATGTCCATGGAGGGTTTTTTTTTGAGGGTATGTGTTATATGCATGGTATGTGCTTCGCTATGCTCACGCCCATGTTATATATCTCCGGTTGTAGGAAGATACATGGAGTCGCACGTGGCAAAGGCCTTGCCCATGTCCTAATGGTGTGCTCCATAGCGCTGGACTAAGTCTACCGCACATATAGTGCATGTGGGAGGGCTTACGGAGCGACCCACAAGCGCCAAGGTGTCCCTATGCGTCCATGTGGGGATCCATGTGGGGCAATTGTTCCAGAATGATCCCAAGCAATTGTGTTTTGAACCATATGTTGATACCATGGGTGAGCGAATATATTATATATATTATTAATTAATATTAATATAATATACTATTGTGATTATCTTGGATTTGGCAATATTTGCATGTTTTTGACCTCATTTTTTGCTAATTTCTGCATTTTATGTGCTCAACTGGTCGGCTAACAGTAAAGTGCCCAGAGATCTGTGAACAATGGTATGTTGGTTTTGCGTTGGCATATGCTTTGGTGTTGCGCCTCACCATATGCCGGATCACGTGGTCACTTTGGCGTTGCACACGAGGCCTCACAAAATTAGGTCTCAAATTCGTGGGTTGACTTGTGAAGCATGGCATGTATATATCCGGAGGGGTTTGGGTGCCGATGTTGGAATATTCTTGGGCATGGACGATCGGTCCATATCACCCTTGTATATTAATTTCCGGTTTGACACATGCATGGAGCATTTGAATATTTGCCGTATGCATTTTTGAGTATATAATTGAATTTTGGGCACTATGGTGTGATTTGCCTAATGTTGCTATGTTGTGAGGTCATTTGCATGGGGCAATTCTCCAAGCCCAATCAACCCCACGTCCAACCAAACGTATGTCACGGTAGGGCATAGTCCTGAGTGCCACTCTAGGCCATGACACGCCACCTCCCCCATTGGGCTAGGATTTAGATGCTTGGGTATGAACCCATTTTTGGGGTTTGTGTGATGACTTTTGACACATGGCATTTAGCCATCTTATTTGACTTGGTTCTGGGCATCATGCTGGCGAGTCAAGGGAAGGTCTTGAGTCCAGGAAATGAGGGGTCTATGGTTGTGATTGTGTATGTTTCCATCTTTCCTCAATGTTGCTTGAATTGTGTTCATATGCCAATTTCAGGGCTTCTTCTTTATTGATTTTGGTGCAATTCTATGTACATGCCCAACGCCTGTGTCTCCGTGTGCACCGTGAGACGACCGGCGTGTTGAAAGGAGTTGTTGAGTGTCAACGCGGGACCTCAAACACCCTTGGAAGCCCTCAGTGTGGATAATTTCGATTTGAGCTATTGTGCTTGGGAGTTGGTTATTGCAAGGGATCAGGATTTGTGTGAAGGACATATTTTACTATTTCTTTGTGCGAAATTGTGCAGGATAGGGCAAGATCATGCAGAACCTGGTGGGAAGCAAGACCATAGGAGTGACAGGAAATGGTGGAAGGGGTACAGCAGGGGCCGGTGCTGGTAGGGACCTTCTTACGGGCGCGGGTGTGTGGGGGTGGGGGCCCAACACTGTCCCCTTGGCCTGCATGCCTTGTGGGGGCTGCGTGCCGCGGGGGTGGTAGGGGGCCCGCCCCCGGGGGGGGTGGCCTGCCACCGTTGTGAGGGGCGTCTGATGTCGGGCGCTGTCCCTCCCCCGGCCGCCCGTCCTCTGGTGCGGGCAGCCAGGGTTCCGCGACCCGTGTGTCCCGGGTGCGGTCGGTGCGGGCGCGGGGACCCAGCACCGGCCCCACAGCGTGCGCCCTTGCGGGCCGGCGTTGCTCGCTGTGGGGGTGGCGGAAGGGCGTCCCCGGGGGGGGTGCCTTCCACCGTTGTGAGGGGCGTCTGAGGTCAGGCGCTGTCCCTCCCCCGATTGCCCGCCCACTGGGCGGGCTGTTGGGGTCCGTCAGCCACGTGCTGTGGGCGCGGGTGTGTGGGTGTGGGGGCCCAACACTGTCCCCTTGGCCCGCATACCTTGTTGGGGCTGCGTGCTGCGGGGGTGGTGAAGGGCCGTCCCCGGGGGGGTTGGCCTGCCTCCGTTGTGAGGGGCGTCTGGTGTCAGGCGCTGTCCCTCCCCCGGCCGCTCGTCCTCTGGAGCGGGCAGCCGGGGTTCCGCGACCCGTGTGTCCCGGCTGCAGTCGGTGCGGACTCGGGGACCGGGAATTGGCCCCACAGCGTGCGCCCTTGCGGGCCGGCAATGCTCGCTGTGGGGGTGGCGGAGGGGCGTCCCCGGGGGGGTTGCCTTCGACAATTGTGAGGGGCGTCTGAGGTCCGGCGCTGTCCCTCCCCCGACTGCCCGCCCACTGGACGGGCTGTTGGGGTCTGCCACCCACGTGCTGTGGGCGCGGGTGTGTGGGTGTGGCAGCCCAACCCTGTCCCCTTGGCCTGCATGCCCTGTGGGGGCTGCGTGCCGCGGGGGTGGTGGGGGGCCGTCCCCGGGGGGGGTGGCCTGCCACCGTTGTGAGGGGCGTCTGGTGTCAGGCGCTGTCCCTCCCCCGGCCGCCCGTTCTCTGGAGCGGGCAGCCGGGGTTCCGCGACCCGTGTGTCCCGGGTGCGGTCGGTGCAGGCGTGGGGACCCAGCACCGGCCCCACAGCGTGCGCCTTTGCGGGCCGGCAATGCTCGCTGTGGGGGTGGCGGAGGGGCGTCCCCGGGGGGGGTGCCTTCCACCATTGTGAGGGGCGTCTGAGGTCAGGCGCTGTCTCTCCCCCGACTGCCCGACCACTGGGCGGGCTGTTGGGGACCGCCACCCACGTGCTGTGGGCGCGGGTGTGTGGGGTTGGGGGCCCAACACTGTCCCCTTGGCCTGCATGCCCTGTGGGGGCTGTGTGCCGCGGGGGTAGTGGGGGGCCGTCCCCGGGGGGGTGGCTTGCCACTGTTGTGTGGAGCGTCTGGTGTCAGGCGCTGTCCCTCCCCCGGCAATAGGGTTAGATCCCAGGAGTCGGGATTGTGACGAAAGCACCAATATACCAGCCAGGAGTTCCTGGTCATAGATGCTGTAATTGGAACGCGCTTGGTTCCATTTCCAATTCCAGTGTCCCAGTGGCACCAGCCGCCACTCACTGGTAGGATAGTCATGTTTCAACGAACCATCATGGTTCAGCCCACTAGTACGATAATGGCAGTGGGTTAGTTCAGCGGGGTTAAGCTCCTGCCATTGGTAGATCGTACCACCCCCCCCTACATCCCTCTGTCATCAGTCACTGGCATCAGTGATCAGGACTATCTTCCCCTTCAGGGCGGGGTACTCCCAGGCAGTTGGAGGAGGCAACTTTCCCCTTCAACTCCTGGAAACACTCTTCCTCTCTGGCGATCCACCTCCAGGGAGTAGTTTTCTTGATTAGGTCAGTGAGGGGGGCAGAGGAGTAAGTGAAATTGTGGATGTGACGCCGATAGAAATTACAGGCGCCCACAAAACTCCTCACCTCGTGTAGACCCTTCTTAGGGTCATCGCGAATCTGCATGTCCTGTAGGGGCTGCATCTTAGAGGCGGCTGGTTTCCACCAACCATACCCCACGTCGAAACCCAAATATTCCATCTCCTTTTTCGAGTTTGATTCGGAGATGGTTTTCTTGACAAACAATGAAAAATTCACGGAGGAGAAGGACATGGTCCTCTTGGATATTTGTACCCAAACTCATGTCGTCGATGTGGGCCTCCATTTCTGCACCCCGAGAAATCAACTCCTGTACTAGAGGCCTGCGCCTCAGTATGTACAAAGCTTTGTTCATTAGCTCTTGGAAAAACGCTGGGGCATTAGCCACCTTGAAAAGGCATAACCTTCCACTTAAGGACACGGCCCTTAGGGGTTATAAAACCCAGCAGCTCCTGAGCTGCGGCGGTTAGGTGCAACTGCCAGAAACCAGAGTGTTTGTTCATTTTGGTCTTGTACCTGCATTTGGCAATACGCTCCAGGGTATTTTCCAAGAGCGCGCGCTGTGGGGTTGGTGAAGGGTCCCCACGCCCGCACCCCCCCGCACCCACAGCCAGAGGGCGGGCAGTCGGGGGTGGGAGAGCGCCCGACCCCGGACGCCCCACACCCAGGCAAAAGGCGCCCCCCCCAGGCACCGTCATGCCGCCCCCACAGCAAGCAAGAGCACGGGCTGTGGGGTTGGTGACGGCTCCCCACGCCCGCACCCCCCCGCACCCACAGCAAGTGGGTAGTGGGCCCCGGCAGCCCACCCAGAGGGCGGGCAGTCGGGGGTGGGAGAGCGCCCGACCCCAGACACCCCACACCCAGGCAGGAGGCGCCCCCCCTCCGCGCCCTGGTGCCGCCCCCACAGCGCACAAAGCCAGCTCGCAAGAGCGCGCGCTGTTGGGTTGGTGACGGGTCCCCACGCCCGCACCCCCCCGCACCCACAGCCAGTCGGTACTGGGCCCCGGCAGCCCGCCCCGAGGGCGGGCAGTCGGGGTTGGGAGAGCGCCCGACCCCGGACGCCCCACACCCAGGCAGGAGGCGCCTCCTCCGGGCGCCCTCGTGCCGCCCCCACAGCGCGCAAGGCCAGCTCGCAAGAGCGCGCTCTGAGGTCGGTGACGGGTCCCCACGCCTGCACCCCCCCGCAAACACAGCCAGTGGGTAGTGGGCCCCGGCAGGCCGCCCGGAGGGCGGGCAGTCGGGGGTGGGAGAGCGCCCGACCCCGGACGCCCCACACCCAGGCAAGAGGCGCCCCCCCGGGCGCCCTCATGCCGCCCCTACAGCACGCAAGAGCGCGCGCTTTGGGGTTGGTGACGGATCCCCAGGCCCGCAACCCCCCGCACCCACAGCCAGTGGGTAGTGGGCCCCGGCAGCCCGCCCAGAGGGCGGGCAGTCGGGGGTGGGAGAGTGCCCGACCCCAGACGCCCCACACCCAGGCAGGAGCCGCCCCCCCCCGGGCGCCCTCATGCCGCCCCCACAGCGCGCAAAACCAGCTCGCAAGAGCGCGCGCTGTGGGGTTGGTGACGGGTCCCCACGCCCGCACCCCCCCGCACGCACAGCCAGTGGGTAGTGAGCCCCGGCAGCCCGCCCAGAGGGCGGGCAGTCGGGGATGGGAGAGCTCCCGACCCCGGACGCCCCACACCCAGGCAGCAGGCGCCCCCCCTGTGCGCCCTCATGCCGCCCCCACAGCGCGCAAACCCACCTCGCAAGAGCGCGCGCTGTGGGGTTGGTGACGGGTCCCCACGCCCGCACCCCCCCGCACCCACAGCCAGTGGGTAGTGGGCCCCGGCAGCCCGCCCAGAGGGGGGGCAGTCGGGCTTGGGAGAGCGCCCGACCCCGGACGCCCCACACCCAGGCAAGAGGCGCCCCCCCAGGGCACCCTCATGCCGCCCCCACAGCACGCGAGAGCGCGCGCTGTGGGGTTGGTGACGGGTCCCCATGCCCGCACCCCCGCGCACCCACAGCCAGTGGGTAGTGGGCCCCGGCAGCCCGCCCAGAGGGCGGGCAATCGGGGATGGGGGAGCGCCAGACCACAGACGCCCCTCGCAACAACAGCCCCAAGCCAGGTAGGGGGGAACCGGGACCGCACCGCCCCCCCCCCAAGCACGCCACACGGAGCAAGGGACCGAGGCAGGACACGCGGAGGGGCGCGGACCACGTGGAACGGTCCTACCAGCGCCCAGTGCCGGGACCGCGCGAGGTGCGCACGCCACACCACCCAGGGGGGGGGGGAGCGGACGCCGCGGGAGCGCGAGCGCACACACACGCAAAGGGCACGCGGGGACTACCAGAAGGGCAACCGGACGAAGCTCGCGGAACGCACAGACCGCGTGGAATGGCGTACCAGCAAGCGAGCGTAAGGGACACCCGGACGGGACGGCCCGCCTCATGCAGCGCGGGACACGCGGGGCGGGATGGGGGAAACGGGAGAGACACAACACCAGGTACCGGCCCGAGCCCCCCGAACCGGCCGCGAGCGCCGCGCACACACGGACAGGGCACTGCACCCGCCAAGGCAGTAGTGGCGCACTGCGCCAGCCCAAGGGGGTCCCACTGGCAACAAGCCAGTAGCACGGGCCTGGCGGCGCTGGCGCCCCGGGCGACCACGCATTAGGGGGGCGACGCGGTGGGTAAGCGCCCGCAGCCACGGCTGCGAATTGCTGCACTGACCGAGGAGTGGCGAAACGGAGAAGCCGGGGAGGGACGGGGCTCCGAGCCCTGTGAACCCGGGGGACTCCGCCACCAGGCAGGAGGTGCGTCTTGGAGGGCCCCCAACTAGGACCCGTTGAGGAGGATATCACCTGGCCCCACCAGGTGGCCCCCTGGGGCCGAAAGGCGTCTAGTACCCGCAAAATCAAACCTCAAACCTCAAACCTGAGCCGCGGCGGTTAGGTCCACCTGCCAGACACCAGAGCGTTTGTTCATTTTGGTCTTGTACCTGCATTTGGCAATACGCTCCGGTGTATTTTCCATGTTAGGAATACTCCCTGAGTGATTCTGGGTTTTCTTGTTGACCTCACCATAGTCAACAACCAGTCTTAGGCCGTCAACCCTGGTCTGGCAACCAGGAAATGGGGACTGCAGTTATGGGGGTAGACCCCCTTCTTATATTCTTCAACGAGGCCAGCATTAATACATTCCTGGATCTGGCGCTCGATTTCTTCAACCTGTTCCTGTGGAGCGGGATAGGGACGACGCCTCACTCGCGTCTTTTCAAATTCAGGTTTCAGTTTCAGGTCCATCTGGACCAGTTTTTTACAACAGAGGGGGGGCGGCAAGGCGCCGAATACCTCCTCATAGGTTATCAGCAGTTTCTTCAGTCGGGGGTCAAGGTTAAGACTCTCAAGGTTTGAGGTTTGAGGTTTGATTTTGCGGGTACTAGAAGCCTTTCGGCCCCGGGGGGCCACCTGGTCGGGCCAGGTGATATCCTCCCCACCGGGTCCTAGTGGGGGGCCCTCCAAGAGGCACATCCTGCCTGGTGGCGGAGTCCCCCGGGTTCACAGAGCTCGGAGCCCCGTCCTTCCCCGGCTTCCCCGTTTTGCCACTCCCCGGTCTGTGCATCAATTCGCAGCCGTGGCTGCGGGCGCTTACCCACTGCGTCGCCCCCCTAATGTGTGGTCGCCCGGGGCGCCGGCGCCGCCGGGCCCGTGCTACTGGCTTGTCGCCAGTGGGACCCCCTTGGGCTGGCGCGGAGGCTGCCTAGCCTAGGGGTTGGGGCGTGGCGCTGTGCGCCACTACTGCCTTGGCGGGTGCAGTGCCCCGTCTGTGTGTGCGCGGCGCTCGCGGCCGGTTCGGGGGGCTCGGGCCGGTACCTGGTGTTGTGTGTCTCTCGTTTCCCCCTCCCCGCCCCGCGTGTTCCGCGCTGCGTGTGGCGGGCCGTCCTGTCCAGGTGTCCCTTACCCTCGCTCGCTGGTACGCCATCCCACGCGGTCTGTGCGTTCCGCGCGCTCGGTCCGGTTGCCCTTCTGGTAGTCCCCGCGTGTCCCTTTCGTGTGTGTGCGCTCGCGCTCTCGCGGTGTCCGCCCCCCCCCCCCTGGGTGGTGTAGCGTGCGCACCTCGCGCGGTCCTGTTACTGGGCGCTGGTAGGGACGTTCCACGTGGTCCGTGCCCCTCCGCGTGTCCTGCCCCGGTCCCTTGCTCCGTCTGGCGTGCTTGGGGGGGGGCAGTCCGGTCCTGGTTCCCCCCTACTTGGCTTCGGGTTGTGGGGGTGGCGGCAGGGCGTCCCCGGGGGGGGTGCCTTCTACCAATGCGAGGGGCGTCTGGGGTCATGCGCTCCCCCTCCCCCGACTGCCCGCCCACTGGGCGGGCTGTCGGGGTCCGCGATCCACGTGTTGTGGGCGCGGGCGTGCGGGTGTGGGGGCCCTGCTCTGTCCCCTCGGCCGGCACGCCCTGTGGGGGCTGCGCGCCGCGGGGCGGGTCCGTGGCGTTCATGCGCTGGGGGGCGGGCCGGGGGGGGGGGGGCGTGCGCCGTACCCCCCGGTTGTGCGGCCGGGGGGGGGCCTGTAGGGCGGGGGGTCGCTCTGCCTCGTTCTGTCCCTCTGCCTTCCCTGGGCAGGCAACAAAGCGGGTGTCACTGGCGTTGTGCTGTCCATGGGGGGCGTGGCCCCCCATACCACTCCGGTTCGTACTCCCCAGGCTTCTCTGGGTACGATTTGTGCGGCGTCCTGGCGCGTAGGCGCGGGCTCGCTTGTTCTTCGCGGCCACCATGGGAGCCGGCGGCTGGGGCGGGGGGGCGGGCCGCGCTCCGGCTCCTCTCTCGGGCGGGGGGGGGACCATCCCCCCTGCCTCGGGGGGTGGGGGCCGGGGCCCCCCGGCTTGCGGGCCGGTGGGGGGGCGGGGGGGGGGGGTGTCGCGCCGCGGCCTCCCTGCTCCCCTTCTGGGCGGCGGCCTGCGGTACTCAATCCTGGCCCCTTTCGTGTCGCCGGCGCGTTCCCTTCCGGCGTGCGCGTGCGGTCGGGGCCGAAGTGCCGCCCCATGGTGGGGGGGGGTGAGGGGCGGCCGCGTGGACCGCTCCCCCGGGGGCTCTTGCAGACCTGAACCCCCCCTCTGCCCTCCCTGAGTGGGCTGTGGTCACAGGAGGGTCATGTGCAGCGCGGCCTCCATACTGTTCCGTTGTGCGCGTTGCTCCGGCACGCCAGTGTGGGCTCGCGGGAGCAGGTCTAGCCGCCGCTCCCCCCACCTCGTCGCCCCCCCGGGTCCGGGGGGGCAGGCGGCCGCGCATGTGGCTCCCCAGCTGGGAGGGGTGCGGGGGGGGGGGGTGGGGGGGCCGCCCCCCCGCCCGCTCTCGGGCCTGAGTTGGAGGGGGAGGGGGTGTGGGGGGGGCCCTCTGGTCCCCTGGCTATGCCTCCTGACGGCCGGGGGGGGGGGCGGCATGGCAGTACCGGCCCCGGGGGCCAGCCATCGGCTGGGGGGTCGCGCCCTTCCCCCGCCCCCCTCTACCTAGAGCCGGACCCTCGTGCAGGCCCTCGCTGGGGCCCCTCATCCCCCCGGCCGTTGTCGCGCGGCGCTGGCCGGCCGGGGGCGGCCGTGAGGGTTAGCGGTCAGTGGTTAGCGGGCTGCGGGGCAGCAGGTTCCCCCCCGCGCTCGTTGTCTCCGCCCTCCCTCCCGCGGGAGGTGGCGGCCTCTCATGCGTCGTGCCGTACCGTGGGGGGGGCGTGGGTCGGGGGGCCCAGCTCTCCCCCCCACTCTCTCGCATCCGCCGTCTGGGCCAACACCTGCGCCGCCGCTTGTGTGGGGGCTGGGGCTGTGGCAGCGGCGGGTTGTGCCGTCGGTAGCGCCCGTGGGCGAGGGCGTTGCGCAAAGCCCGGGGGAGCCAGTTGTTGGCGTCCGCATCTGTGATGCGGAGCACCGCTCCCCCTTCCAGGAAGGCCGGCCACGTCGGCTCCCTGTCGGCCACGCCGCCCGGATCACTGACCAGAGGACCCTCTCATGGTCCTCTGGGGCTGCCCACCCCCCCCGAGGTACCTCTCGGTTTCCTCCGTCTCTCCGGAGGAGCACGGCATCGAAGGGCCGGTTCCTCGACCTCCTGGAGGTCCCCTGGTTGGCCCAGCACAACCACCCGTACACCTCCCCCACCAGGGGGAGGGTCTCCTCCTCCAGAGGGTCCAGGACCGCGCCCCAGTCCCGGTCCCATGGCCGGCCCCCCTCTGCCCCCCGCGCCGCCCCCCCTCGCTGCCCCTGTGCCTGCGGCGCCGATGCCGCGCCCCGCCCCCCCTCCGCCGAGGCCATCTGCACCGGCTCCGCCCTCGGCGCGGGTGGGGCTGGCTGGTGCTGGGGTCATGGGGGTTGGGGGGTGATGAGCTCGCCGGCGTCAGGGTCGATGTTGTAGAGGTGGTGGTGGTGGTGGTGGTGGTGGTGGTGGATGTGGTGCGCCGGCATCTGTTGGATGCCGGGGGGGATGCACCTCACCGGCTGCACGTCCGGCTGCGGGGGCGCCCCGCTCCCCGCCCCCCTCCCCTCGTCCTGCCCTCCCCCCTGGGCTCCCATGCCCCGTCCTGCCTGTCCCTTGGGGCCCGCGGGGCCCTTGCCCTTGCCCTTGGGCCCCTTCCCAGCCCCCTGCCCGTGTCACGGGTCCCGCCTCCCGTCCCCGGCGCCCTGGTCCGCCCGCTCACCCACCTCCCCTCGCCCTGCCCCCTGCACCTGGGCTCCCTGCCCGTGCCCCTGCGCGCCCTTCCCGTGCCCTGGCCCCTTCCCGGCCCCCTGCCCTGAGTCGCGCCGTCCGCTGCCTGCGCTCTGCTCCCCCCCGCTGCTGCGCCCTTGCTCCCTGCCGCGCGTGCCCTGGCCTGCTCCTTGCGCGCGCTCCTGGGCACTTCCCCTGTTGCCTCCTGCCCCCCGCTCCGCGCTCCCGTGGCTGGCACGCCGCTCTGCCTGCGCGCCCTCCCGCCCTTCTCGAATCACGCGCCGGGCGTCCCGCTGTCTTTGCAGCTGCGGCAGCGTGACGCCCGGCGGCGAGCGCTCGGGCGCCGGGGGGCGGACGTGCCGCTCCCGCCCCGGGGGGAAGGGCTTTGGGGGGAACTGCTTGGAGGGGCTGGTGTGGGTGTGCGTGGGGTTGGCGTGGGCGCGGTACTTGGCGCTCTCCCTGCCCACTGCCGTTGCTGCGGCGGCCGCCGGCGAGGCGCCCGTGGCCCGTGCGGGGTTCTTTCCTCGCTTGCGCGGCTTCCTGGGGGTTGCGGCCTGGCCAGCGGAGGCGCCGGGGCGGCCCGCCGGGGCCGCGGTCGCAACTCCTCGCGCGCCCTCCTCGCTCTCCTCTGCTGCTGTGGCGGCCGCCGGCGAGGCGCCCGTGGCCCGTGCGGGGTCCGTCCTCCGCGTTCGCGGCGTGCTGGGGGTCGCGATGTGGCCGGCCGAGGCGGTGGCGCGGCCCGCCTGGGTCGCGGCCGCAGCCCCTCGCGTGCCCTCTTCACTCTCCTTCGCTGCTCCGGCGGCCGCCGGCGAGGCGCCCGTGGCCCGTACGGGGTCCGCCCCCCAGATTTCGCGGCGTGCTGGGGGTCGCGGCGTGGTCGGCCGAGGCGGTGGCGCGGCCCGCCGGGGCCGCGGTCGCAGCCCCTCGCGCGCCCTTCTCGCTCTCCTCTGCGGCTGCGGCAGCCCTCGGCGATGCGCCCGGTTCCTGCGCCGGGGCTACCCCCCGTGTCAGCGGCGTGCCGGGGGCCGCGGTCGGGGGCGCGGCGTGGCTCGCTGGGGCTGCGGTCTCCGCTTCCTGCGCGTCTGGGGCCCCCTCCTGGGGCGGGGCGGCGGGGCTTGCTGCTTGGGCGGCGGGGGCGGTCATCTCCGCTGGTTCAGGCTCCCGGGCCGGCGACAGCGGCCCGACCAGCACCGCCGCCCCCGCCCGCTTCCGCTCCTCGCGCTCCGCGAGGGTCTCCCCCGTCCACTCCGGGGAGGCGGGGGAGCAGGAGCGGGACCGGCGGTGGTGGCGGTCGTCCCGCTGGGGAGAGCCATCGGAGTCTGCCATCACTGTTACCCTGGTAGGCATGCATGGTGGCAGGCGCGCCCTTCCCACTACCTCCTGGTGCATCAATGCCGTGCCGTGGGCAGTGCCGTGTGGTGCTCTGCGGGGGGGAGGGGGGGAGGGGGTGGGGGGCCGGCTGTGGCGTCAGCCCTGCAAGGCCGGGGGCTGGCGGCCATCCACCAGCACTGGGAGGGGAGGCGGGGGAGCCACGCGGCCCACGCGTCGCGCCATAGCTCCCAGTCTGGGGCGGGGCCCAGGGCCCTGGGCCCCCGGGTGTCGTCGAGTGGTGTCGGGGGGAGCCGCACCAGGTGGACCCCCGTAACGGCGGTGACATCCTGTGTTCGCAGGAAGGTGTGTACTCCGTCCCGCGCCGCGGGCGCCGGGAGGGGGGGGCGGGGTACGGGTGTTGCCCCATAGAGGTGGGTGGGGGTGATCCCCAGGATCCGCCCCGGGTCCCCGCGGGTCGCGACGACGAGGAGGAGCAGGGGGGTGCCAGGGCACTCTTGCCAGAGGACCTGCCCCCTGTGCTTGGCACCCCTGGTTCTGGAGAGGGGGGGGATAGGTCTGGGTTAGCCCAGCCGCGGGGCGCGTGCGTCGCCGGCGGGAGGGCGGGGCACCAAGTGGGCTCCCTCGGGAACGCCTCGCATACGATGGCGTACGGGGGGGTAGGTCTGGTGCCGTCGTACACCGGATTGGTCGGCCGGGGGCGGGCGGACGCCTCGTCCACGCCTTCCACGAACACCGTGATCTCGCCCACCTCCAGGTCCTCGTCTGGTGGGTGTCGAGGGTGGAGCGCCGCATCCAGCTCGGACACTCCCCCCGGGTACGTGGCCCGCTCCTGGTTCAGGTACGGGGCCGCGTCCCCGGGGTAGGGCGTCCTGAGGGCGTGCAGCAGGGCTGGGGCGCTGCTGCAGAGGGACATGGCAGACCCTGCTCCCGTCAGCCGCAGGGTGTCCCCCATGGAGAGGGGCCGGCCCGACCGATTGGACTCGCGCCGCTCCATCCAGTGCCCGTAGAGGGCCGCTTCCGGGCTGATTAACCCCTGGCTGGACGGGTTTCACGATCCGGTGCATTGCCAGGAGCAGCGTAGGGGCCCCCGCTCCGTTCAGGGCGCGGACGGCCGGGAGGGCGGTCTTGTTGAGGAAAGCCCTCGCACTGCCCGTCAGGTCACACCGTGCGACAGCGTGCGCTTCGTGTGCCTCTGCCACCGCGTCCGCCACCAGGCCCCGGACGGCCGCCTCCTGCGCTTTGCGGCGGGCCCTGGTGTGTCCCGGCCCATCCCCCCGTCGGCGTGGCATGGTGCTGCCGGCTCTGCAAAGGGCGGCGGCGGGTGGGGGTTAGGGCGCGAACACGTGCGACAGGTGCGCAACGGATGTGGGGTCCTGCAGGTGCACGTGGATCCACAGATAGGCAGCGCCCGCGGGGCCCGCTCGTTCGTGTGAGGGGGTGTGTGCCCCCTCGATGCGCCGGTGCAGTGCCTCCTCCTCTGTGCGCCTGCGCGGGCCTGCGGGAGGTTCGGGCCAGGGGCACACTGCCACCCCTGCGCACCGCGCGCACCTGTTGGCGCCTGTCGACGCTGCGGAGGACACCGTGTCACATTCCCCGCAGATTCGGCAGGTGTGTGGGAGGTGGGAGGGCGGCGACCAAGGGTCGAGATGGCGGAGCCAGAGGTCGTTTCAGCTCTGTCGGAGGGGGTCCCGGATCTCCAGCAGGCGGGCGCGGACGCGGCGCCGGTAGTCCTTGCCAAGCGTCTTCCGCTGGACCTCCTGCCACGTGTCGTCAGGGAGGATCCCGTGGTCGTCGAAGGCGGCGATGAGGTCGTCCCACGCCGGGCGGGGGTGCCCCTGGGGGGGGCTTGCCATGTACACGTGGCGCCCGGTGAGGTGGCGCGTCAGCGCATCCCTTCGGCACCCGTTCGCGGTGTCTCGGTGGAGGAGGGCCAGCAGGGTGCTGTCCGCGACTGCCTCCCATCCCACTCGCAGCCCTTCGCAGCCGTCTAGCTCCTGGCGCAGCGCGGCTGCAATGCCGGTGGGGAGCATGAGGAGCAAGGGCCCCTGGGTGTTGCCCAGCCGGGACAGGGCGTCGTCGTATACCGGCCCCCCAGCTTTGAAGTCCGCCACGGCGAGCTCGGCGGCCCCGTCCTCTGGGGGGTGCCACCGGACGGTGGCCGCAGCGTGTCCCAACGTGCGTATCTCCGTAGCCCGGAGTACGTTGGCGGCGTGAAGGACGATGCGGGGCGGGACGGGTGTCCTGACGACTGAGGACACGTCCCCAGTCCAGCCTGTTTGCGGCCCCGGGGCCGCCTGCAGCCAATCCCTTCGTCGCCGCGTCCCACGGGTGGTCAGGTCCCGCCCCGCGGATCGCGGTGGGTCTTGGCCGGGTGTCCGGCCCCTATCCCTTGAGCGGGATGGCGGCGTATCGTTGCGCAGGGGTCTCTGGGGCACGTGTGGCGGCGCACGACCGGCTCCACTCGCGCGCCCATTCCTCAACCCACGATGCGCGCCTCCCACGCCCGATGATCCACGGTGGGAAGAGGGCGTCTTGTAGGTGCCTCGAGAACCCCCCCGGCAGGTCCTGATACGGGTGGGGGCCCTCTTGGGGCGGGCACTCCAGAGTGCCATTCACGACACGGAGGGAGGCTACGAAGTCCTTGTCAGGGCGCGGGGGAGGGCGAGGGTGGTCGCCCTCCGCCGCAGTGAGCCACCTGTGTGCCCGGGCCGCCGGGCTCTGGGGATCGCGGAGGAGTTGCTCCAGCCGGTGGTTGCGAAGCTCCCATGCAAAGTCCCCCAGCCGGAGCATGTGGTGGGGGAAGTCGTCCAGTGAGGTCCCTCCTGGCGGGTCGTATCGAGCTATGGCGCGGAGCTGCGCCTCTGCGTCCTCAGGCACCAGTCCGGAGCAGAATACCTCCGTCCATGTGGCGCCTGCGGAGCGCCACGAGGCAACCCACAGGGCTTTGTCCCCGGGTGGGAGGTGGCGGGCTGCCTCGTGTACCGCCTGGCGGTAGTGGGCCCAGAGGATCTGTGAGTGGGCGCATCCCACGTGCATGTGCACCGGGGTCTCTTCCGGGCCGCCGCATAAAAGGCACGGTTGTGGGACGATGGCGACGCTTGAGAGCCGCTCCTTACGGACGCGGAGCCTGCGCTGCACCGGCGTGTGGCCGTCTCAGGCCCGCAGCGCCCGGCGGTTGGTGGCCGTCGCGGTGAGGTCCCGGGCGTGGACATAGGCTGTGGCGTGAGCCGCGCCCAAAGGTGTGTGTCCCCGGTGCGTCAGCGCATGGTCTGTCTGCGCCCGCTGCGCGACCTCGCCGAGCACCCGCATCGTGGGGGGCCGTAGATCGAAATGGCCGTCACGGCCGGCGACAATGAGCTGGGCGTGGCCAGGGTCCGGGGGCGTGTTCTGCAGGACGGTGTCCTGGGACGCCGCCCAGTCCGCCTTGTGCAGTAGGGCGTCACTGTGGTGCGAGGTGCCTCGGACGTACCAGAACGGGTGCCCGGCGTGTTGCCCTCGCGCGCACAGGCTGTCCCGGAGCCACCTCAGAGGCATCTGGTTGACCACCTTCACTGCGCCCGCGGGGACCCCCATGGTCCGCTCGCGATCTGCGTGCCGCAGGAGGTGGAGGATGACTTCGGCGTCCACCGTGTGGACCCATGGTCGGTGGGCACCGTATTGTAGGGGGAGGGAGGCCGCCACCCCCTCTCCGTCGGGCACCGTGCCCGAGATGGCCACCGCCCACGTGCGGGTGAGGTCGGCGGCGAGAGTGACGCTGGTGGCGTGTTTGCAGGGTCCGCCCCCGGACGCGTCGGAAGAGGTGTGGCCCCAGGCCTCCGGGATCAAGTAGTATCCGGTGGGGCTGAGCCAGCCCGCGTTGAGGTCGGCGAAGTGCCACCGGATGTCGGGGTGGCTGGGGGTCAGTTGGTCCACGCTCAGCGCCCTGGTGTCGCCTGGGCTGATTGCCGGGTGGTCGTGCAGCCGGATCTCTGCTCCGGTGATCGTGCTTGCCCAGGTCCGAAGTGCCGTCACATGTTCCTCGAGCGACGCCGGGCCCCCGCGCTGGTGCACCACCAGGTGTCCCGTGTCCTCCGGCTGGTCCTCCAGTGCGTGCACCGCCATGTGTGGGTCGTGCGGCACCCCCGTAGCTACCAGCAGAGCGGTGCCACGGGGGAGCCCACGGGGTTCGGGCTGGCCCGCCCCCACCTGCACTATTACCCACTCGGCCTGGAGCTGCGCTTGCCCCGTCGCTTGGGTGCATTGGTCGTCCGTGGTCACCAACCACAACGGCGTCGCGCGTGGGGCCGGGGGCGCAGGGGCTCGGGCCACGCCACGTCCGCCTTAGGCTCTTGGTGCTCGCTTTCCGCGAGCACGTCGCTGAGGATGTACATGAGGGCTCCCGGCGGGTGGTAGGCCGCCCCCCGCGTGGGGGAGGATAGGCCGTCCCGGCAGCAGCAGCCCCCCACGTGGAGGTGCAGGCCGTCCGGGGTCACCCGTGGGCCAGTGTGGGCGTCCTGCTTAGCCCTCGTGGGACGGACGAGTCTCAGGCGGGGGTTTTGCGTGCTGGTGTTGTGGAAGAGGTGGACCAAGGCGTCGCGCCACCCGGGGTGGTTGGTGGGCTCCTGCTCACGGCGGCAATAGTGGGGGTGGTCATCGGCGCATTGGTTGAAGCACTCCCGCACCGCCGTCGGCCAAGGGTCGTCGTTGTCGGGGAAGGGGTGGCGTGGCCCGTGGTGTCCATGCCACGGCGTTGTCCGTGGCACCGTCAGGCGGCACGTGTCGCGGTGTCGCAGCTTGGCGGTGCGCAGCGTGACGATGTTGCCTGGCGGGGACTGTAATTGGACATGGGCCGCCCTGGGGCACGCGATGGGGTTGTACAGCCCCACTCCCAGGGCGGCCAGGGCCCGGGGTATGCGGTTGACCCAGTCGCCTCCCGCCAGAGTTGCGAACTCCGGGACGGGGTAGTGCACCTCGGGACATATTCCGTGCGCGCCAGCTATTTCCCAGAACATCTTTGTGACCTCGGCGCGCACGGAGGTTGAGCGGTGGTGGACGAGTGTACCCACGAGGGCCATCGCTGCCTGCTGGGACCGCGTGGGCACCGGTGTGAGCCCCAGGGTCTGGTCATCCTGCAGGCTGTCCCGCGAGGCGTCGAAGGCGTACCGCGCCCTGTTCTTCGCGACCTGGACCGTGATGTGGTCCAGGTGGCGTGCAGTGTCGGAGTCGTCGGCGATGAAAGGGGCGACATACTGCGTCAGCCCCCCGAGGATCGCCAGGATGACGTCCTGCACCACTTTCGGTGGCGCGAGGGTGTTAGGGCACCAGTGGTGCACCGCCGCCAGGCGTAGCCGGTGCTTGCGCTGCAGGGAGAACTCCCCGTCCAACTGCAGCTTGAGTCCCAGGTAGGGGACGGAGTCCGCCGCTGGTACCCAGTGCCACGTGTTTACCAGGTGGGGGCAGAGGCGCAGCTGCAGGCCCGGGACCCCCTCCGTGGTGGCCATGGCGCACTTGCGAGCGTTGAGCTCCATGCCCATCATCCCCAGGTATGCGGCCACCGCCTCCACGCCCTCGACGAAGTGCTGCAGCGTGTGGGCCACCACCAGCAGGTCGTCGATGTAGGCCTGGATGAGGCCGTGCTCGGCCCCTCCCGGCGGGCGCAGGCGGTGCCCCTGCGCCCTGAGCAGGGGCTCCAAGAGGAGGGCGTACAGCAGGGGGCTCTCGGGGTTGCCCTGCCGGACGCCGCGCAGCATGTAGACGGGCTGCGTTAGCCCGTGTGCTGTGACGATGCGCAGCCTGGCGCACGTCCGGAGGAAGAGCAGGAGGTCGATGACGTCCGGCGGCACAGAAAAGTGGCGCAGAATGAGGTGGAGGGCGCCGTTTGGGTTGGTGTCGAAGGCCTTGCGGGCGTCGAAGGAGAAGACGTAGTTGGGTCTTCCCCGCTCGAGCTGCTGCTGCGCCATGAACAGCGGGGGGCCTGTGTTGGAGCCAGGGAGGGCCCCTTGCTGCCAGTCGCTGACCACTCCGTGCCGTGTGAGCACTTCCGTGATGCGCTGGGTGAGGTGGCCCGTGAGCAGCTTCATGTCCAGCTGGCCCAGGGCTATGGGCCTGTAGTCGTCCAGTCTGGCAGAGCCCGGTACCTTGGGGCTGAGCCAGATGTGCGCGTCCCTCCAGTGCATCAGCGGCGGGGCGCCGCAGAGGATGGCCCGGTAGGAGTGGACCAGGAGCCACTGGACGGGTGCTGGGAGGGCCTTGATGAAACGGGCCTCCACGTGGTTGGGACCTGGGGCCTTGCCATCGGCCTTGTCCAGGGCGGACCTCAGGTCCTGCATGGAGTACTGCTGGACCTGTGTCCAGGCTCCTTCAGGGACCCGGGGGACGTGGCGGCCGAGGACTGCCTGGAAGCCTGGGAGGTCCACCGGGCGTTTGTCATACAGTTCTCGCCAGAAGGCGCGAACTGCGAACATCACGTCGTGGGCCTCCGTGAGGAGCGTTTGGGTGTTGGGGACCCGCACGTTCCAGAGGCCTGACGGGCCCGGGGCCTCTACCTCTATGGCTCCCCTTTCCATCGCTGGGCGATGTCGGGGGCGTGGCGGCGCCAGAAGTCCTTGATGGCGCGCTTGCGGTCTGCCGCCAGGAGGGCGCGGAGCTGGCGAATGTCCTCCTCCAGGGCGGCTGCTTGCCTCTCCAGCTCCCCCTGTAGCTGGCCCTGTGTGGTCGGGCGGAACCCGGGCGACACACCCTGCAGCTCCTCTGTGAGCCGGAGCGCCGCCTCGGACCGGATGCCATGCCGGGCCGCGTCCGCCTGGTACGCTGCTGGCGCGCGCGCTGCCAGGGTGTCATAGCGGAGGACCGCTGCCTGGAGCCGCTCTCCGCTCTCCGGGAGGTCCCCCTCAGCCGGATCCGTCCCCGCCAGGGACGGCTGCCGGCGTCCCACCACACGCGCCAGGGCGTCATGCGTCGCGTGGAGGTGTTCGAACACCTTGTCCACCGCGGCCGTGGGCATGGACCCGTAGTCGTGCTGCTCTGCGGGACCCAGCCAGGGCGCCAGGGAGGGTTCATCCTGCGCGGCAGTGACCGCCGCCCACAGGCAGTGTTGGACGGGTGCGGCCTCGGCGTCGTACGGGAGGAGGCGGCCCTCCGTGTGGCTGTAGGGGGTGGGCATCGCCGCGCGCCCTGCTGCGCTGAGGAGACCCGGCAGGGCCAGGCGGACCGGGAGGTGGTCCGAGCCGACCACTTAGGGGTGTGCCATGCCGCGAGCCCAGACGCTTTCCCGCAGGGACCACGGCAGGAGGGGCTCGTTGACCAGGAAGGTGTCCACCCTGTGCCGGGACGGGTGGAGCGTGGGGGTCATGTCCTCCTCGCCGCCTGCCGCGGCCCTTCGGAAACCGCCGGCCTCCCAGCCCGCTCGGAAATGCTCCGTGGCCGGGTTGGTGGGGACATCCATGTAGATGTTGGTGTCGCCAGCGATGACCACCGGGTGCCTCACGCCGAGGCTGCGTGCCGTGGCATACATTTGTAGGTCTGTCCAGAACGCCGCCCGTCCCGCCCACGGGGAGCAGCCTGCTTGCAGCCCGTCGACGTTGATGAGGATGAGGCCTTCTCCGTCCGTGCGGATCTCCAGGGCCGCGGCCTTCCCGGGGACAATTTCCGTAAAACTGAGCACCTCGTGCTCCGCCACGTACTTGCTGCTGACCGCGGTGAGGAGGCCCCCCCCTCTCGAGGTGAAGGTGGCTCCCGTCTCCGCCAGCTGGCTGCTGAAGAAGGCGGTGTACCCCTTGTCCCAGAGCGCCGCGGCCACGTGCATCTCCTGCGCCCGGGTGGCGATCCCTGTTGCCTGGAGCATGATGGCAAAGCCCCCCTCCTGGGGCAGCATGCCGGTGCTGAGGTGCTCCTTGTCGGTACAGGTCGCCGGCCCCCGGCGCCGCCGGAGTGTGTCCTGGAGGGACCGGTCCCGCGGCACGAGGCCGTTGCGCGGCTTCCACGAGAGGAGCCACAGGGCGTCGCCCGCCATGTCCTCCTGGAGTCAGCTATCCCGCATCGGCATCGCCGCTGGGTTCGCCGGCGCAGCCAGGACATCCGGGTGCGCCGCATCCGCTGAGCCCGTTCCCAGCGGGGCCCACAGGGGGGCCCGGGGGACCGCGGGAGCCAGGGGAGCCAGGGGGGCCAGCCCCGCAGGGATGGACATGGACCCTGGTGGGGCCGCACCGCCAGCCCCCGGGGCCGCTCCGGGTGCCTCCTCATCGCCGTCTGCGTGGTCGGCTGCCTGGAGCGGGGGGCGCCGGGTGTACGGGGCGTGCCATGGGGACCTCCGTGCTCTCCCCTGCAGGATGTTGGCCTCCTTGTCGTCCGCCGGGGCTGCAGCGTGCACCGCGTGCCACGCCAGGTGTTCCAGCGTTGCCCCGCTTGTGTAGTACTTGTCTGCACACAGGGGGCATTTCGTCGGCTCCGTGGCCCCTCGCGCCGGGGGGAGCGGCACCGACTTCCGAATGGCGCCCTCCGCTGCTGGTTCAAATGGCAGGTTGGCCACTGGCACCGTGTGTGGCGCCAGTGTGCGGCCCGGGGCCGCCGCATCGAGGGCTCGTGTCGCGGCTGCGGGCCCGAGACCCCGGATGGCATCGCGCTGCGCGTCTGCTTGCAGCCACGTTTGCCAGTGCGTGGAGCCGATTTGGCGGTCGGGCTTGCCCCTCCATCGCAGGTCGTGGAAGGCCTGTAGCCAGTGGTACACTGCGGTCGGGACCGCCGGCTGGAGCTCTAGGTCGGCGGGTTGCGCCGCTGCCGGCCACACCCCCGGCCTCGCTGCCCGGGCGTTGTCCTTCAGCCTGACCTGGAGCAGGAAGGCGTGGTGTTCGCCCTCCCGTAGCGCCTTGATGATCATGCGGGTGCAGTCTGCCACGCGGATCACGGCTTCGGGCCCCGGCAGGCGCTCGGGGTCACGGACGACGATGTGCGCGTCCGCCGGGCTGAACATGCAGACCACCCACTGCGGGTTCTGCTGTCCCCGTTGGGCCACCGCCAGGGTAGCCGCTGGGCGGGCGTGCATGATTGGCCCCGCGTGGAGGTCTGGGACGTCCGTGGCCCTGATGGCGTCTCCCTGCCACGCGGCCCGTAGATGCTCCTCCTGGTCGGGGCTCCACACCAGTGTGGGGGGGTTGACCCACTCCGGTTCCTGCCTCTTGTTAGGGGCGCTGACGGTGTGTAGCAGGACCGCCAGCGGCCAGGGGTCCGCCGACATATAGTAGGCCTGGGTGGGCCCCTGTTGCCAGTCGACGTGGGGCAGGGGCGGGAATGCCCCTTGCCTGGCGGTGCTGTGCCAGACAGTCGAGCGGCCTCCGGCCAGGACGTGCGACCGATACCCTCCGGCGTGGCCGTGTAGGATGGCCTGGTAGCCTGCCGTCTGCAGCACCAGTGCCCTCCCCTGCTTAGGCCCGGGAGGGGGTGTGCCATCGCCCGCATCCCAGACGCGGGTGCGCCCGCGGAGTGTGGCATGCCACGGGTCTGGTGCATCGCGCTGTGGCCCTTGTATGCTTCCCGCAATCTGCGCCGGGCCGTGGTGGTGGACGAAGCTCTCCCCGCCGTCCGCTAGCAACGCCCCCGCGACGACGTATAGCTGCTCTGGCGTGAGGGGTGCCGTCGGCGCGTGCGTTGCGGCCGGCCGGCGGGGCTGCGTGTCGCGGCTGGGGACGTGGGGCAGCAGTTGCGCCAGCCATGCCGCCACGGGACCCATGGTGACGGCCGCGACCGCAGACGCCAGCGCCGTGTGGTCCGTTGGTCTGTACTGCCGGAGCCCCGTGGTATCTCGGGCGAGGTGCCTGCAGGCTGCCATCCAGGCCACCGCTCCGCAGTTGGTGACGTCCGGTTCGGCGCCGTGCGCGCCGTCGCGTCCCCTTTGTTGTACTGTGGGGGCGGTGTCGAGCAAAGGGGCCCTGCTGTAGCGCCTCCGGGTCCTGCCCCGGCGGTAGGGCGGGCGGGACTGGCTGCGGGAAGTCCTGCGCGCCTCGGCGCTCCGGGTGCGTGTGGTATGGGTTTTGCCGGCGGTGTTCCGGGGCTGCCCGTGGTTGGAAGAGGAGTTGGTGCAGGTACCAGTGGCCTTCCGCGGTGGACGGGTTGCGGAGCGTTAGCCACTGTTCCACCACGCCTCCTGGGTGCGCGGCCTCGACGCGGCGCTGCAACCCCAGGCGGCCTAGGCGGTTGGACGTGCCTGCGGGTGGGATGTCGGTTTGCGGGTAGAGCACCCGCAGCGGCTCCAGCGCCAGGTCCAGCACTTCGTCGTTGAGCTGCTCCGTGAGAGCCGACGCCCTGTGCAGGGCGTGGAGGACCCCGGGTGTGGGGGCCGTGAGCTGTTCGAGCACCGGCCCCGGCGGGTACCGTGCACCCGGGTTCGTTAGCCACTCCCTGGTGTGGCTCAGCACGGCCTTCCACACGTCCCTCGTAAAGGCGTGCTGGGGGGCCAAAGAGGCGACCATCCGTAGGAGGCGGTGGCACGCCGGCGGCGATCACATGGGCTGTGGGGCGGCTGCTGTGATCCACCTGCACGCCGTGCTGGGCACGATCGCCCCCCATTCCACGGTCCCCATGCCCTCGGCATGGATCAGCGCCTGGCCCTGGACCAGGGGGAAATAGGGGCTCGAGCGCCCCTTTCCTTCCTTCCACCGTACCCAGGCGGCCCCCGCCTGCAGGCTGCGGAGCAGGGCCACGCCGGGGAGGAGCGACTGCGGGAAAGCCCCCTTGACGGCCTTGGTGGCGTCGGCCAGGGTGCCCATGGGCAAATACCACAACGGGAGGGTCCAGGGGCCCGGCAGCGGTTGCGCCACCCCTGCGTCCCACCGCCACTCGGAGTCTGGCGGGGTGGCCGGGACCGTGCCTGTCTGCAGGAAGTGGCGTGCCTTCTTGTCGGGGTGCCGTTGGAGGGTTGCCGCGAGGCTGAGCCCCTCTGCCGCGGGTGCCACCGGGAGGCCGCCCCAGGGGCCTGCGCCAGGGGTAATCCTGGTCGGCCGGCCAGGTGTGGAGGTCCCGGGCGATTTCCTCCGCGGTCCCTGTGGGGGCGTCCTCTGGTGCCAGGTGCCACATGACGGCGAGCACCGCCCACGTGGAGAAGGGCCACGCCCGCGGGGGGGTGTACACCTGGATGGTCCACTGAGGGCAAGCCCGCCGCACGCGGGACGCGTGGAGCACCCCTCGGACCATGTCTGCCGCCAGGACCAGCACCATTCCCGAGGGTTCCACAATGATCCCCTCTGCGGGTCCGCCGTGGCGGCCCCGGGTGTGCAAGGCCACTGCCGCCTGTCCCGCGTGGGTGACTCGGTCGATGGCCTCCTGGATGTTCACGCTGCCGCGCGCGGTCTCATCCAGGATCCAGCCCTGCGCCACCCCGTAGCGTAGGGCGGCGCATGCGGCCGCGGGTTTCACCTCGGGCAGACCTCCGTCATCGGGGCCGGGCTGGGGGTGCTGTTTGGGGCACCGGCCTTCGCCGGTGCAGTGGCCCCGTTTTCTACGCAGGTGCAGAGCGCGGGCACGCTGCCCGCCGGCGGCGCAGGTTCCGCGGGCGCGCCTCCCGTGGGGGGCTCCGGTACTGCCTCCAGGTCGGAGTCCGTGACCGCGTCCCCTTGTGGGGGGTCTCCTTCGCCGTCTCTCTGAGTCCCAGCGCCCTGATGACCTCGTGTGCTTCGTCCAGCGTCAGAGATCAGGGGCGTGTTTTGCGTGGGGCCGCGGGTTCCGCCATTGTTGTGTCGCTGTGCCTAAGAGCAGGGGGTGCGGTGCGGTTGTCCCGTGGCTGGTGAGTTGGTGCGGTGGTGCGTTGCTCGTTGTGGGGGTGGCGGATGGGCGTCCCCAGAGGGGGCGCTTTCCAGCATTGCGAGGGGCGTCTGGTGTTAGGCGCTGTCCCTCCCCCGGCCGCCCGTCCTCTGGAGCGGGCAGCCAGGGTTCCGTGACCCACGTGTCCCGGGTGCGGTCGGTGCGGGCGTGGGGGCCCAGCACCGGCCCCCAGCGTGTGCCCCTGCGGGCCGGCGTTGCTCGCTGTGAGGGTGGCGGAAGAGCGTCCCCGAGGGGGGGCACCTTCCACCATGGTGAGGAGCGTCTGAGGTCAGGCGCTGTCCCTCCCCCGACTGCCCGTCCTCTGGAGCGGGCAGCCAGGGTTCCGCGACGCGTGTGTCCCGGGTGCGGTCGGTGCGGGTGTGGGGACCCAGCACCGGCCCCACAGCGTGCGCCCTTGCGTTGCTCGCTGTGGGGGTGGCGGGAGGGCGTCCCCGGGGGGGATGCCTTCCACCATTGCGGGGGGCGTCTGAGGCCAGGCGCCGTCCCTCCCCCGACTGCCCGCCCGCTGGGCGGGCTGTTGGGGTCCGCCACCCACGTGCTGTGGGCGCGGGTGTGTGGGTGTGGGGGCCCAACACTGTCCCCTCGGCCTGCATGCCCTGTGGGGGCTGCATGCCGCGGGGGTGGTAGGGGGCCGTCCCCGGGGGGTTGGCCTGCCACCGTTGCGAGGGGCGCCTGGTGTCAGGCGCTGTCCCTCCCTCGGCCGCCCGTCCTCTGGAGCGGGCAGCCAGGGTTCCGCGTCCCGTGTGTGCCGGGTGCGGTCGATGCGGGTGTGGGGACCCAGCACCGGCCCCACAGTATGCGCCCTTGCAGGCCGGCGTTGCTCGCTGTGGGGGTGGCCGAGGGGCGTCCCCGGGGGGGGTGCCTTCCGCCGTTGTGAGGGGCGTCTGAGGTCAGGTGCTGTCCCTCCCCCGATTGCCCGCACATTGGGCGGCCTGTTGGGGTCCGGCACCCATGTGCTGTGGGCGCGGGTGTGTGGGTGTGGGGGCCCAACACTGTTCCCTTGGCCTGCATGCCCTGTGGGGGCTGCGTGCCGCGGGGGTGGTGAGGGGCCATCTCTGGGGGGGTTGGCCTGCCACCGTTGTGAGGGGCGCCTGGTGTCAGGCGCTGTCCCTCCCCAGGCCGCCCGTCCTCTGGAGCGGGCAGCCAGGGTTCCGCGTCCCCTGTGTCCCGGGTGCGGTCGGTGCGGGCGTGGGGACCCAGCACGGGCCCCACAGCGTGCGCCCTTGCGGGCCGGCGTTGCTCGCTGTGGGGGTGGCGGAAGGGCGTCCCCGGGGGAGGTGCTTTCCACCATTGTGAGGGGCGTCTGGGGTCAGGCGCCGTCCCTCCCCGAACTGCTTGCCCACTGGGCGGGCTGTTGGCGTCCGCCACCCACGTGCTGTGGGTGCGGGTGTGTGGGTGTGGGGGCCCAACACTGTCCCCTTGGCCTGCATGCCCTGTGGGGGCCGCGTGCCACGGGGGTTGCGGGGGGCCGTCCCCGGGGGGGGTGGCCTGCCATCGTTGTGAGGGGCGCCTGGTGTCAGGCGCTGTCCCTCCCTTGACCGCCCGTCCTCTGGAGCGGGCGGCCAGGGTTCCGCAATCCGTGTGTCCCAGGTGCTGTCGGTGCGGGCGTGAGGACCCAGCACCGGCCCTACAGCGTGCGCCCTTGCGGGCCGGCGTTGCTTGCTGTGGTGGTGGCGGAAGGGTATCCCCGGGGGGGGTGCCTTCCACCATTGTGAGGGGCGTCTGGGGTCAGGTGCTGTCCCTCCCCCGACTGCCTGCCCATTGGGCGGGCTGTTGGGGTCCCCAAACCACGTGCTGTGGGTGCGGGTGTGTGGGCGTGGGGGCCCAACACTGTCCCCTTGGCCTGCGTGCCCTCTGGGGGCTGCGTGCCGCGGGGGTGGTGAGGGGCCGTCCCCGGGGGAAGTGGCCTGCCACCGTTGTGAGGGGCGCCTGGTGTCAGGCGCTGTCCCTCCCCCGGCCGCCCGTCCCCTGGAGCGGGCGGCCTGGGTTCCGCGACCCGTGTGTCCCGGGTGCGGTCGATGCGGGTGTGGGGACCCAGCACCGGCCCCACAGCGTGCGCCGTTGCGCGCCGGCATTGCTCGCTGTGGGGGTGGCGGAAGGGCGTCCCCTGGGGGGGGTCCCTTCCACCATTGTGAGGGGCGTCTGAGGTCAGGCGCTGTCCCTCCCCCGACTGTCCGCCCTCTGGGCGGGCTGTTGGGGTCCGCCACCCACGTGCTGTGGGCGCGGGTGTGTGGGTGTGGGGGCCCAACGCTGTCCCCTTGGCCTGCATGCCCTGTGAGGGCTGCATGCCGCGGGGTCGGTTGGGGGCCGTCCCCGGGGGGGGTGGCCTGCAACCGTTGTGAGGGGCGCCCGGTGTCAGGCGCTGTCCCTCCCCCGGCCGCCCGTCCTCTGGAGCGGGCAGCCAGGGTTCCGCGTCCCGTGTGTCCCGGGTGCGGCCGGTGCGGGCGTGGGGACCCAGCACCGGCCCCACAGCGTGCGCCCTTGCGGGCTGGCGTTGCTCGCTGCGGGGGTGGCGGAAGGGCGTCCCCGGGGGGGGTGCTTTCCACCGTTGTGAGGGGCGCCTGGTGTCAGGCGCTGTCCCTCCCCCGACTGCCCGTCCTCTGGAGCGGGAAGCCAGGGTTCCGCGTCCCATGTGTCCCGGGTGCGGTCGGTGCGGGCGTGGGGACCCAGCACCGGCCCCACAGCGTGCGCCCTTGCGGGCTGGCGTTGCTCCCTGTGGGGGTGGCGGAAGGGCGTCCCCTGGGGGGGTGCCTTCCACCATTGTGAGGGGCGTCTGGGGTCAGGCGCTGTCCCTCCCCCGACTGCCCGCCCATTGGGCGGGCTGTTGGGGTCCGCCACCCACGTGCTGTGGGCGCGGGTGTGTGGGTGTGGGGGCCCAACACTGTCCCCTTGGCCTGCATGCCCTGTGGGGGCTGCGTGCCGCGGGGTTGGCGAGGGGCAGTCCCCGGGGGGGGTGGCCTGCCACCGTTGTGAGGGGCGCCTGGCGTCAGGCGCTGTCCCTCCCCCGGCCGCCCGTCCTCTGGAGCGGGCGGCCTGGGCTCCGCGACTCGTGTGTCCCGGGTGCGGTCGATGCGGGCGTGGGGACCCAGCACCGGCCCCACGGCGTGCGCCCTTGCGGGCTGGCGTTGCTCACTGTGGGGGTGGCGGAAGGGCGTCCCCGGGGGGGGTACTTTCCACCGTTGTGAGGGGCGCCTGGTGTCAGGCACTGTCCCTCCCCCGACCGCCCGTCCTCTGGAGCGGGCAGCCAGGGTTCCGCGTCCGGTGTGTCCTGGGTGCGGTCGGTGCGGGCGTGGGGACCCAGCACCGGCCCCAGAGTGTGCGCCCATGCGGGCCAGCGTTGCTCGCTGTGGGGGTGGCGGAAGCGCGTACCCGGGGGGGGTGCCTTCCACCATTGTGAGGGGCGCCTGGCGTCAGGCGCTGTCCCTCCCTCGGCCGCCCGTCCTCTGGAGCGGGCAGCCAGGGTTCCGCGTCCCGTGTGTCCTGGGTGCGGTCGGTGCGGGCGTGGGGACCCAGCACCGGCCCCACAGCGTGCGCCCTTGCGGTCTGGCGTTGCTCGCTGTGGGGGTGGCGGAAGGGCGTCCCCGGGGGGGGGGTGCTTTCCACCGTTGTGAGGGGCTCGGTGTCAGGTGCTGTCCCTCCCCCGGCCGCCCGTCCTCTGGAGCGGGCAGCCAGGGTTCCGCTTCCCGTGTGCCCCGGGTGTGGTCGCTGCAGCATGGGGACCCAGCACCGGCCCCACGACGTGCCCCCTTGCGGGCCGGCGTTGCTCGCTGTGGGGGTGGCGGAAGGGCGTCCCCGGGGGGGGTGCTTTCCACCGTTGTGAGGGGCGCCTGGTGTCAGGCGCTGTCCCTCCCCCGGCCGCCTGTCCTCTGGAGCGGGCAGCCTGGGTTCCGCGACCCGTGTGTCCCGGGTGCGGTCGATGCGGGCGTGGGGACCCAGCACCGGCTGCACGGCGTGCGCCCTTGCGGGCTGACGTTGCTCGCTGTGGGGGTGGCGGATAGGGCCCCCCGGGGGGGGGTGCTTTCCACCGTTGTGAGGGGCGCTTGGTGTCAGGCGCTGTCCCTCCCCCGTGCGCCCGTCCTCTGGAGCGGGCAGCCAGGGTTCCGCGTCCCGTGTGTCCTGGGTGCGGTCGGTGCGGGCGTGGGGTCCCAGCACCAGCCCCACAGCGTGCGCCCTTGCGGTCTGGTGTTGCTCGCTGTGGGGGTGGCGGAAGGGCGTCCCCGGGGGGGGGTGCTTTCCACCGTTGTGAGGGGCTCGGTGTCAGGCGCTGTCCCTCCCCCGGCCGCCCGTCCTCTGGAGCGGGCAGCCAGGGTTCCGCGTCCTGTGTGTCCCGGGTGCGGTCGGTGCGGGCATGGGGACCCAGCACCGGCCCCACAGCGTGCGCCCTTGCGGGCCGGCTTTGCTCGCTGTGGGGGTGGCGGAAGGGCGTCCCCGGGGGGGGTGCTTTCCACCGTTGTGAGGGGCGCCTGGTGTCAGGCGCTGTCCCTCCCCCGGCCGCCCGTCCTCTGGGGCGGGCAGCCTGGGTTCCGCGACCCGTGTGTCCCGGGTGCGGTCGATGCGGGCGTGGGGACCCAGCACCGGCTGCACGGCGTGCGCCCTTGCGGGCTGACGTTGCTCGCTGTGGGGGTGGCGGAAGGGCGCCCCCGGGGGGGGGGGGGTGCTTTCCACCGTTGTGAGGGGCGCTTGGTGTCAGGCGCTGTCCCTCCCCCGTCCGCCCGTCCTCTGGAGCAGGCAGTCAGGGTTCCGCGTCCCGTGTGTCCCGGGTGCGGTCAGTGCGGGCGTGGGGTCCCATCACTGGCCCCACAGCGTGCGCCCTTGCGGGCCGGCGTTGCTCGCTTTGGGGGTGGCTGAAGGGCGTCCCCGGGGGGGGTGCCTTCCACCATTGTGAGGGGCGTCTGAGGTCAGGCGCTGTCCCTCCCCCGACTGCCAGCCCACTGGGCGGGCTGCCGGGGCTCGTTGGGTGTGTGCGGTGTGTGTGGTGTCTGTGCCGTGCGTGTCGTGGTGCGTGGTGCCGCTCTTCCCTTGTTCCTCTGGTGCTCCCCTCTCTGGTGTCTCGGTGCGGTGTTGTGTTCGCCGTGTGCCTGCCGTGTCCCCTTCCCTGTGCGCGCCCCTTGCTCGGCCGGTGGCTACCCCTTGTTCCTTTCGTGGCTTCGTTGCTCTTTACCCTTTCCTCTACCCTTCTCCCTGACATGCACTTTTTCCTTGCCTCCGCTTTATTGCGTGTCCCGGTCTTTTTCCTTGCCGGCTCGCCATGCTCTCTCGTTGGGCTTTCTCCTTTGAACCCGCGTAGAGAGAAGGTGTAAACGGGCGTGCGGTGGCGGCGGTTTTGTCGCGACACGACTGGAGCTGGCTGGTACGTCATGCGAGATGCGTGTGCGACAGGCGTGTGCGTAGGTTTATTTCCTACTTGCTCTCGTCTTGGCTCCACACACCTCTTTGACAGCTACCTTTGCGCGCGGCGTGACATGCAACATACTTGTTTCTTTCCCCACTACCTTAATGTGTCCTAGTCCTCTCGCCTTGCCTACGTGTGTATGGCGCGGGCCCGGCGTTCGCGAATGAGAGACGACGGCATGACGCAAAACATGCCTAAGCGTCTAAGACAACCCTACTATAACGCCCAAACGACGCAAACACGAGCATACACTTCTCCTTGGGACCTGTGAGGGGAAGGGAACGTGGGTGCATGCACAAGGTAGCGTGGCAACGTGTGTTTGTCGGAATCCGGCACACGACGACACTATGCTATTTGTGTGTATGTTCTAATCTTATATATATATATATATATACTTATGTATACATATGGTTCCCATTCTAATTCTAAGACTCTCAAGTTTCTGCAGGAAATCCTCCTCAGCATGGAGGTTGCTCTTTCCCTGTTCTTTCTTTTTCTGCCGATCAGCAGTTTCGGCAGGCACAGAACCATCGTCCCACTCAGGGGGACATTGCTGCCCATAGTGCAGAGAATACACTAGCGGTATCCCAGGATCAGGCAGCGTATAGGAATCATCTTCCTCCTCAGACCAGATGGAGGATTTCCAGGTCTGCCTGATGTATTGCAGCGGCTCTTGGCGCTCGTTACCTTCGGCCTTCAGGTACAACAGCCGCCAGAGTTCCTGCGTGCCATGCTCAGACGATGGCATGTTATTAGAAGCTGGCCGCGCCAGAGCATCAGCAATCCGGGCCACGGGTTCACCTGTGTGCATAGGCTGCATGTGTAGCACTGGCTTCCCAACAGGGGAAGCGGGCTCAGAGGTTGACTCTAGATCTACCTCCTCCAGCCACAGCTGGGCTAGGAAGGCACTGTGTTTTAGGTCAACACAGCTGGGATCAACAGGAGGAATAGTGCTGGCAATCTCAGACAGTTGGTCGTCAGCATCCTCCTTTACAGCTGCAGGTTCCAGATAGCCATCGGGAGACTCACACCCTGTAAGTGTTGCAGATAGGTGCTCAGGAGATCGATTTTTGAGATCAGAAAGGCTCAGGCCATGATTTTTCGCCATGACCTCTTTCAGTAGCACCTGGTCTAGGTCACACAGGGGTACAGGATTGGGAGATCCATCAACGATGGACAGGAAGCTGGCCCACTCAGGAGCCTGCATAGCTGTGTCTGAGTCCTCAGGCACATAGATGGGGCCGTCGGAGAGTTGCACTCTTCCCACGGTCATTCGATCTAGCATACGACGCCAGTAAGCATGTTCACCAGAGCAGCCCCAGTCAGCGGTGCACATGACAACCCTTCGTCCCTCATAAGCGATTTTGGTTAGAACCTTCGCGAGCAGGGAGAAGGGAGGGTTAGCATACGCTAGGCCCATTGCTTTCCCGAAGAAACGGAAAGCATTGTTCAATTGTTTCGAGCAGTACAACTGCATGATGTGCTGTTGTTGGCTCGCAAACAATTCCACCTGGATCTCATCCAGGTTTACCTGAAGGGCCGCCAGTGCATTTTCAAGAACGTGACGGGCCAATTGGTAGTTTTCAGTACGATAGTTAGTCTTGGATGCATAGCGCAGCCCAGACTCTTTTCGTCCTGACAGCTCCAAAGGTACGGAGAACAGCCCACCGCCAAAGTCGCAGTGCAAAGAATAGGGACGCTGGAGAGACAGCATTTTTACCTGGGCGTTTCTTCGTAGGAAGTCTGTACAAATGATGATGTCAAAGGCGCCTGTGTCCAGCACTCTGCAGTGTTGGGTCACGGTTCCGTCGCCCAGTCATATAGTCACATAGACCCCCCACAAGGAATGGATGGTACGCCCATCCCCTACTCTTATGGCCACGGTCTTAGGTTTCTTGAAAGTCTTTAGCAGGCGCCGGGCCACTATGGAAAGTGTTGCACCGGTGTCAAGCAGCGCTCGAAAAACTTGATCCCCGATTTTCACGAGGATCCAGAAAACCAAGTCCTCCTCTTCGGAGCCGCCCCCCTACTCCTCATCAGGGAACTTGACATCCACCCCTGCAGCTATGAGGGACCTGGCCATCCAGGCCAATCGCCTCTTCTTGGAGTTATTCCCCTCAGGGGTGGTGTTATCTCCCTGTGGGCGCTTCTTGGGATCACCTGCGGCAGGAGGGGGTGTAGCAGCAGGAGGAGCTGTAGCAACGGGCGCTGATGAGCGCCTCTGGGGGTTAGGGGGTCCACCTTTGCCACCGCTTTTTCCACCTCCTTTACCACCTTCATCCCCATTCTGAGGGTTTTTGGTGGGTGTTGGGTCTTCTGGCGTTCAGCCTCCTGCCGCTTGAGTTTATCACTCTCGCGTTTCTTTATGTGACATTCGTCTTCATAGTGACAACGTTTGCCACAATAGCCACAGGTGATGGTACACCTGAAATGACCCTGATGGGTCACAGGTTTGCCATCCTTGGTATGCTGCTGTCGTTTCATCTGCAGCATACAGCTACTGCGTTGATCGCAGTCAGGGGCATGACAAGGCCCCCCCTTGTCATTGACAGGTTTGCAGTAGAACAAAGGGGTTGTACCTGCATCAGGTTTAACCGCATTCATGGCACGTAGGTTACCCCTCCCTTTACCACCTCCCTGGTTGGTGTTAGTGGGATTTTTAGGCCCTTCCCCTCCGCCACGTTCGGGGGTAGGGGTACCACCCCGACCCAAGTGCTTCTTGAGGAATTTCTCCATGTGGGAGTCATTCTCCCTCTCAAGAGCTAGCTCAATCAGCAGGTCCACCAGTTCGTCGTACGAGTGGGTCCGGCTTTTCCTCTCAGAGGTAGCGCGGCAGTCATCCCACGTACGTTGGGGTAGTAGGGATCTTACGCATGAGC
The DNA here is from genome assembly GCA_964036045.1 of Eutreptiella sp. 'Long Island Sound 2002'. Classification (NCBI taxonomy): domain Eukaryota; phylum Euglenozoa; class Euglenophyceae; order Eutreptiales; family Eutreptiaceae; genus Eutreptiella; species Eutreptiella sp. 'Long Island Sound 2002'. Next base: position 95,584,405 of record OZ038382.1, on the reverse strand, counting down.
CACAGGTGGGGTTCAGTGGCTCCGTAGGAGCCCACGTTCATCCGTGAAAACAGATACTCCAGGTCGCACACGTATTCAGAGATTCGCGCAGCTGAATGAAACTCACGGAGCATAGGTAGCTCCTCTATCTGTGTGCGCACACTGAGGTCAGTCTCATAAACTAGGACGTTTTCTCCAGCCTCTGGGGTACCTCTACCCAGGTTGAACAGGTTTTCACAATCTTTTTCACCTGTATTTGCAAAAGTTTCCTTTTGCAGGAGCTCTTCAGCAAGGAGCATTAGGAGGCCACATCCACATGGGATTGGCCAGTGAGCAGAAGAAACTCAGAGGATTCTTCTGCCCATTCAGGCAAATTTTTCAGGTCGACCTCCGGCAGTTCTAGCTGGATGTTTGCCTGGGCACTAGATCTGCCCATCTTCCCACCCCCCGGGGTTAGGCCAGAAGGAGAAGGAGATACGCCGGCAAGAGGTGCCAGGGCTGACAGCCCTCTTTTCTCAGTCTCCGTCACCGGCACGTCCTGTAGTTCAGCAATAGGGACTGTCCTGGCGCGAGGATGAAAAGGGCTGGAGTGGGTAACCTTGGGTAGCAACCCTGGACACCCTTGATCTTTTGAGATCGTCAGCCAACGTGCTCAATCCTGGTGAAAGTGAGAGTAGCGCTGGCTTGGGTAAGGGTTCAGTGATACCCAGTTTTGCCTGGACAGCCTCTGACAGAGCAGTCACATCCCGGTCTACCGATCCGGATAGAAGTTTGGCCAATAGTTCGGCCGTACGATCCAGAGCCCCATGGGTGCACTCTGGGCGAGGTGGATCCATTATCGGCACGTCCGGATGTTTTGCTCTCGAGTGTTCGTGTACTCTCGGTCGTCTCAGTAGTGATACTGTGTCCGCTATGTCTGTAGATGGCCCAGAAAAGGGGAAGGAGCCCATCTCAGTTTGGGGCGGCGACCCGAGGGCATCAAGAGGTAGTCCTCCATCTACTCCTCCGGTGGACAGGTGGTACTCTTCGTGGAGCATGAACTCGTCCATCCTCCTTCGTAGGTCCTCTTGTTCTTCAGGACCAACTCCAAGTTCGGAAGAATACGAAGCTGGACAAGCCAGCTGGGCGATGGAAGCTTGGACACGCCTGCGGAGCCTTTGCAGGCTGTCTTCACCATGGGCCGCTAAGGTTTATCATGGTTAGCGGGATTGTTCTGGGTGTATTTAGTTCCGCCCCTCTGTGCTCTGGATCTTCCTGAGACCCAGATGCTGCTCTGAGTGGCGGTTCACTCACTGGGTGAGATAGTTGAACTTGTACACTTCTGATGGGCCAGGTTCGGTAGGACATGTTTCGTGTGTTTTTCTTGTGCTTCTGCTCAGAGTCGGTTCGAATGGTTCTCAGGGTTTGCCTCTGCTACCGGAAAGATGTCCTTGATTAGTGCCCTATAGATTTTGATGAAATCCTGCAGGTTTTTGATGGTGAAATCACAAAGCCAAAGGAGCAAGTACAGCAAGAACAGGTTTTGGATCGAATCAATGATTGTTTGAAATCCAATGTAACACAGAAGGGCTGCAGATAGACAAAGCAGGTATAAACACAAAGATTCAATCACAAATGGATAATACAAAAGATTTTATATGAAAACTGGACTGACTCTAGCCTCCAAGTTAGCATCAAGCACTTCAGGTGCACTATTTTGGGTGAAATGGTGCTGGTTAGGAATGTGGGGCATAGGTGTCAGGCCAGACACAGGATATGACTTGGCCAAGCAACTGAATTCAGAAACAGTTAAAACGTAGAACCACAATAAGTGGTAGAAACAATTGAGTATAGGGGTCTTGGGCTGGGAGGCCACTAGGCTTAGCCTCCAAGGCCTAAAGCATGAAATGCCTATTTTATTTCAGTATATGCTCCATGAAGGAGGATACCTCCGCTCAGTCGAGTGGTAGTGGTGAACTTCATGGGGGGCTAGGGTTATAACCCTAGTTACTTTGAGAAAGTGTACTTTAGGCTTCAAAAGAGAGATAAAAATACTTAAGTTAGTCTTAGCATCAACCAAAGGGTTTTAAGGGGGGCTTGGCCTGGATCAAGTCCTCGAAGAAAGACATGGCAGTGACTTTTTCTTACTCCCCTCTTCAGGACCAGGGGTGCCCACCACAGGAAGCAGGTCCTCTGGCAAGAGGGCCCGGGCAGCCCCCTGCTGCTCCTCGTCGTCGCGACCCGCGGGGACCCGGAGCGGGTCCTGGACAGCACTCCCACCCACCTGTACGGGGCTGCACCCGTACCCCGCCCCCCCCTCCCGGCGCCCGCGGCGCGGGACGGGGTACACACCTTCCTGCGAACACTGGAGGTCACCGCTGTTAAGGGGGTCCACCTAGTGCGGCTCCCCTTGGCACCACCCGACGACCCCCGGGGGCCCAAGGCCCTGAGCCCCGCTCAAGACTGGGAGCTGTGGCGCGGCTTGTGGGCCGCGTGGCTCACCCGCCTCCCAGCCCAGTGCCGATGTATGGCCACCGGCCCAGGCCCGCACGGTTTTAACGCCACTGCCGGCCCCTCCTTGCCTGCCCCCCTCCCCCCTGCGGCGCACTGCACAGCACTGCCCATGGCACAACACAGATGCACCAGGAGGTAGTGGCGAGGGCACGCCTGCCAGCACGCATGGCTACCAGGATAACAGTGATGTCGGACTCTGACGGCTCCCTTCAGCGGGATGACCGCCACAACCGCCGGTCCTGCTCCCGCTCCCCCGTCTCCCCGGGATGCGCGGGGGAGACACTCGCGGAGCACGAGGAGCAGCGGCTGGCGGAGGCAGCGGTGCCCGTCGGGCCGCCGCCTGAGCAGCCCCCGGCAGCCTCCGCCGACACCGGGCCGTCAATCCGGGGACCTGCGCCGGCCGAGAAGACCGCCCCCGGCGCCCAGGCTGCAAGCTCCGCCGCCCCGCCCCCAGAGGGGGCCCCAGGTGCACAAGGGGCTGAGACCGCAGCCCCAGTAAGCCGCGCCGCGGCCCCGAGCGCGGCCCCCGGCACGCCGCCAGCGCGGGGGGTGGCCCCGGCGCGGGCCCTGGGCGCCTCGCCGGGGGCCGCCGCCGCCGCAGAGGAGGGCAGGGGGGATGCACAAGGAGCTGAGACCGCGGCCCCCGCGAGCCGCGCCACCGCCCCGGCCGGCCACGCCGCGGCCCCCAGTACGCCGCCGCCGCGGGGGACGGGCCCTGCGTGGGCCTGGAGCGCCTCGCCGGGGGCCGCCGCAGCCGCAGTGGAGAGCAGGTAGGGCGCCAAGTACCGTGCCCACGCGAACCCCAGCTACACCCACACCAGCCCCCCCAAGCCGTTCCCCCCCAAGCCCGCCTTCCCTGCAGGACGGCCGCAACCCGTCCGCCCCCCGGCACCCGAGCGTACGCCGCCAGGCGTCACGCTGCCGCAGGTGCGGCGGCAACAGGACGCCTGGAGCGTGATCCGGGAGGGGGGGGACAGCGCGCAGGCGGGGCAGGGTGCCGGCCACGGGAGCACGGAGCGGGGGACGGGAGGCGATAGGGGAAATGCCCAGGGACAAAAACAGGGCACAGGCCTGGGCACACGCGGCAAGGAGCGAGGGCAAAGGCGTTGGCAAGGTACGGAGGCCAGCGGCAGCGGAGGGGGACGGGGCGCGGGCAGCGGACGGCACGACGCGGGACCAGGAGTGGGGAAAGGGCAAGGGCATGGGAAGGACACGCAGGGGCGCAAGCAGGGCGCCAATGCGGGCGGCCACGGAGCGCATGGAGTAGAGCGGGGCGCGGTCGGCGAGCGTGGGCGCAGCCAAGGGTATGGACACGGGCACGGGAAGGATACGGGCGCCGGCGGTGTGGGCCAGGGCGCAGGTGACAGTGGGCAGGACCCACGGCGCGGACAGGGGGACAAAGGCGTGGGGGCCGGGAAGGGACTCAAGGGCAAGGTTAGGGGCGTCCCCGGCCCCCGGGGACAGACAAGACGGGAGACAGGAGCCACGGCGGGACGGCGCAGCGAAGAGAGGGGGACGGGGGGCGGGGCGCCCTCGCAGCTGGACGTGCCGCCGGTGCGGTGCATCCCCCCCGGCATCCAACAAATGCCGGCGCAACACACCCACCAGCACCACCACCACCACCACGACCACCTCTACAACATCGACCCCAACGCCGGAGACCTCATCCCCCCCCAACCCCCCCGACCACAGCACCGGCCAGCCCCCCACGGGCCGAGGGCGGAGCAGGCGCGGATGGCCGCTGCCTGGGCGGCGGGAGGGCGGGGCGCTGCGCCGGCGCGGCAGGCACAGGGGCCGCAGGGGGAGCTGGCGCGGGGGGCAGAGGGGCCCCGGCCCGGGGACCGGGACTAGGACACAGTCTCGAGCCCCCTTGGGGGTGAGGGCCTCCCCCTGGTGGTGGAGGTGTACGGGTCGCTGAGCTGGGCCTGCTCGGCGACCACCAGGGGGATGAGGAACCGGGCCTTCGATGCCGTGCTCCTCCGGAGGGACCAGGGGAACCGGGAGGTGCCGCCGGGGGGGTGGGCGGCCCCGGAAGACCACTAGAGGGTCCTCTGGGCGGTGATTCGGGCGGCTCGGCCCGACAGGGAGCCGACGTGGCCGGCCTTCCTGGAGGGGAGGGCGGTGCTCCGCGTCACGGATACGGATGCCAACAACTGGCACTTCCCGGCTTTGCGCAACGCCCCCACCCACTACTGCCACCGCCGCAGCCCCAGCCCCCACGCAAGCGATGACGCAGGTGACGGCCGCGCCCCGCAGGCCCAGACAGTGAGCGCAAGGGGGTGGGGAGGGGACAGTGTCGCTGGACGCCCCCCCAGGTTGAGCCGGGCCCCCCAACCCACACCCCCCCCTCTGTACGGCGCGGCGGAGGGGCGCGCGCCACCTCCAGTGGGAGGAAGGGCGGGGGCAGCGAGCGCGAGGGGAGGCCCACTGCCCCGCAGCCCGCCAACCGCTGACCGCTGACCCAAACTGCCGCCCCGAGCACTCGCCGGCCCTTCCTCCCCCCCCCGGCCAGCCTGCACCGCGCGGCGACAGCGAGGGGAGCAGGGGGCCCGAGCGAGGGCCCGCACGAGGGTCTGGCACCCAAAGGGTGGAGGGGGGCGGGGGAAGAGTGCGCCCCCCCCGTCGGCGGCTGGCCCCCCGGGACCGGAACCACCAGGTCGCCCCCCCGCGGCCGTCAGGGGGCGCCGCCAGGGGACCTGGGGGGGATTACGGGGAACCCCCCCTCCCCCCCACCCCCGACCCAAATTTCAGCCACCACAGAGCGGGGGTGCAGGCCGTGGGCTGGTGCCCCTTGGGGACCAGGAAACAGGGGAGCAGACCTTTTGCTGCCCCCACCCCCCTCCAAACAGAAATGGGGCCGGACCGCAAGCAGGCCAAGCACCCCCCCCCCCCCCAGCATGCCCTCACACCCTCACTGCAGGCCGTCACGTGGTGATCGAGGTCCCTCAGGGAGCGGACGCTGAGCGACGAGTATGATGGGATCTGGGACCCGCATGGTAACCCAGCAGGTGGTCCTCCTCTCCCACACAAGTGAACAGGTAGACCCATCCACCACCCTACCCCCCCCTCCCCCAGCCTGCGCCCCTGACGGGAGGGGTGCACGGAGTCGGCGCCCTCAGGGCCAAAAGAGCGGCCTGCCCAGGGAACCTCCAGGTGTGCAGGTGCCCCTCCAACTTCATCACAGACGCCTAGGCCAGCACAGCCCCGTGCACTCTAGTGCAGTTGTGGGCGACCCCTGGAGGCCAGACAGCCACCAGCCGACCCCTGCCCCCCCCCCCTTCCTCAAAGGAGAGGCCATTTGGGTGTGGTGCCCTCTGGGCCCCCTCGTCTACGCGGGCTGTAGCGCCGCAGCCAGTGCAGCCAGCACTGGCGGCACCAAGGGCAGGAAAGTACACTCTGCTCCCTGGTGCGCCTCCACCTGCCCGGGGTACGCCCTCGGCCGTGGGAGCCGGACCCAGCCCGCGAGGCAGCACCACCTGTGCCTAAGGCAGTCAAGGAGTGCGGGTCTGACCCCAGTCGTGCCACGTACCACCGCCTTCCCGTGCCAAATGGCAGTCGTGGAGTGGCTGGGTAGTATGTCCTTGTGACGTGGAGGTTGCGAGCCCAGGCCCACATCTCCCCCGGGGGGCTCAGAGTCAGGCTCTCCAGCCTCCCTGCCGGGGCCTGGAGCACCAGGCACACACTTCACCATGCCATGTGCGCCACGGCTGAACAGCAATGGAGCAAGCAGGTGTGCCACAGCCCCCCCCCCCCAGACACACAATGGCACATACACACAGGCACGGCGGCATCTCCCGCCCGCGAGCGCCACCGCGGGGTCTGGGGGGCGGTCAACAGTCCGGCAGGCCTTGTGACCGGACACCCGGGTACGGCCGCCCAGTCTGGTCCGGCAGGGAAGGCAGCGCGGACCATGGGTAGGCGACCAGGTGAGGCCTTGACCCAACCCAACCCAACCCAACCCCCGCCCCTCCTCCCACCTTTCTCCCCCCCCCCCCCGGCCCATGGGCGGTTGGAGGCCGACCGCAGAGCAGCCCCGCACCCCCCGAAGAGGGCCGCGGCACCCAGGGGGGGGACGCCACAGCCGCGGCGAGCGCAGCCGCACGCCAAGCGCCCCCAGTGGGCTGCCCACTCACTCCTGCAGTGCCCGCTGCCGACCAGGGGCTCTGCGCCGGCGCCCTTGGCCGCAACGAAACGGCGGCACCTAGGAATGCGCAGACGAAGCGGCCCGCCTTGGTGCCCGCCCGGAGAAGGCGGGGGAACGGACCGCGGCAAAGAGACCTCTCCCCCCCACCCCCGCCAGATTGACCCACCGGCGGCCGACCAGATCGAGCCCGGCGCTCAGGGCTGCCCGGCAACCCGGGCTGAACGTATATACCGAGAAGGGGGGCGCCGGGGAAGAAGGGGGACTGGGACTGGGGCCACAGGCCACCTCTCCAGGGCAGGGGGGTGGGGAACAGCAGCGCGGCCACCCTCCCCTCTCTTCCCCACTCCCCCCCCCCGGCCTCCGGGCCACGGGGGCGCCGGCCCTCCAACCTGCCCGAGGCTGAGGGGACGTGCTCCCTCCCCCCGAAGGAACCGCGGCGCCCGGGGGGGGACGCAGCTGAGCTCGCACGCCGCGCGCCTCGACGCCCCCCCACCGCCTGCTCAAGCGGGGGTCGCAACAGGCGGGCGAACCCGCACCGGCTCACAAGAACGACGCACGGACCACACCCGGGGGCGGCACGCGACAACGAACCGGAGCAGTATGGGGGCCGCGCCCCCCATGACTTGAGCGACGCCAATGACGCCCGCATTCTTACCAGCCCAGGGAAGGCAGAGGGATGGACCGAGGCAGAGCGACCCCCCGGCCCCAAAGCCCCCCGGCCACCCGTCCGGGGGGGCGGCTCACGGGCCGCCCCTCCCCCCCCCCACCGCCAGGCTCGCCCGCGGGCAGCAGGCTGCACCCAGCGCCCGGGGCTGCCCCACGACCCCGACCGAACGCGTACCACCTGGGGGATGCGCCGGCAACGAAGGGCGGACTGGGCAGAGGGCGACAGGCCGCCCTCCCCAGAGGGGGGAGGTCGAGAGCCACGGCGCGACCCCTCCCCCTGTCCCCCCACCCCCCCCGGCTACCTGTGAGCCACAGGGGCGCCAACCCCCCACCCCCGAGAGGCACAGGGGACGGCCCCCCCTCCCCCCTGCAGGACCGGGGCAGGGGCCGCCTCCACGCCCCAGCCACCCGCTCCAGCAGGAACCACGATGGACAGGGAATCCCGCGCCAACACACAAGGGCACCACACTGACCGCGCCCGGGGACAGCAAGCGAGCACGAACCGGAGTGGTATGGGGGCCAGGCCCGCCATGGCCAGGGCGACGCCAAGGACACCCGCTTTGTTGCCTGCCCGGGTGAGGCAGAGGGACGGACCCAGGCAAGGCGAACCTCCGCCCCACTGGCCCCGCCGTTCGCACCGTCGGGGAGAACGGCGCACAGGCCCCCCCCCCCCCACCCCAGCCCCCGGCGCTGGAACACCCCAGACGCGCAGACCCGCCCCACGGGGAGCAAACAGCCCCGAGCCAGGTAGGGGGGAAACGGCACCCCCCCCCCCCCCCCAGGAAACCAAACGGACCACGGGACCGAGGCAGGACACGCGGAGGGGCACAGACCGCGTGGAACAGCCCTACCAGTGCCCAGCATCGGGATCGCGCGAGGTGCACGCGCCACATCAACCGGGGGAGGGGGGGGCGCGGACGCCGCTGGAGCGCGAGCGCACACACACACAAAGAACACGCGGGGAGAACCAGAAGGGCGACCGGACCGAGCTCGCGGAACGCACAGACCGCATGGAATGGCGTATCAGCGAGCGAGGATAAGGGACACCCGGACGGGACGGCCTGCCAACAACAGCGTGGGAAACGCGGGGCGGAATGGGGGAAACGGGGAGGACACGACACCTCGCACCGGCCGAAGCCCCCCAAACCTGCCGCGAGCGCCACGCACACAGGAGGAGGGCACTGCAGCCGCCAAGGCAGTAGAGGCGCACCGCGCCACGTACCAGCCCAAAGGCTACGCGGCCTCCGCGCCAGCCCACTGGGGTCCCCCTGGCGACAAGCCAGTAGCACGGGCCCGGCGGCGACGGCGCCCCGGGCTAGCACGCATCAGGGGATCAGGGGGGCGACGCAGTAGGTAAGCGCCTGCAGCTACGGCTGCTAAGTGATGCACTGACCGGGGAGTGGCGAAATGGGGAAGCCGGGGAGGGACAAGGCTCCGAGCCCCGTGAAGCCGTGGGACTCCGCCACCAGGCAGGAGGTGTGTCATGAAGGGCCCGGTGGGGAGGATATCACCTGGCCCGACAAGGTGGCCCCCCGGGGCCGAAAGGCGTCTAGTCCCCGCAAAATCAAACCTCAAACCTCAAACCGGGGAGGTACACACATGGGGGTGCGACACAGCCACCATCCGGTGGCTCCCCCTGGAAGGCGGCGCCACCCGGCTCACCGTGGCGCATTTCAAAGACGGGGGACCTACGTACAATGACGCCCTGGCTGGGCGACATTCCCTGGCTGGGGTCCCGGCTGGGCGACAGTCCGGGGCCCCTGCTCCTCATGCTCTCCACCAACCTCGCCGCCGCACTGCACCGGGAGCTGAACGGTCGCCACAAGCTGAGGGTAGGGTGGGAGGCGGTTGCGGACGGCATCCTGCTGGCCCTCCTCCACCCGGACGTCGCGGACGGGTGCCAGTGGGATGCTATTGTGCCGCACCTCACCGGGCGCCACACGTATATGATGCTCCCCCCAAGGGGCACCCAGGCCCGGCATGGGATGACCTCATCGCAGCCTCACACGAGGACGGGATCGTCCCCGACGACACGTGGCAAGAGATCCGACAGAAAACGCTCAGCAGGGACTACCGACGCTGTGTCCGTGCCCGCCTGCCGGAGCCCCGGGACCCCCTTCGCCAAAGGTGGGACGACATCTGGCTCCGCGTCTCGGCCCCTGGTTGCCGGCCTCCCACGTCCCACACACCAGCCACCTCTGCGGGGAATGCGCTGCCGTGTCCACCGCCGCGCCGATGGGCGCCAACAGGTGCACGCAGTGCTCCCAGGTGGCCGCGTGCCCCTGGCCCGTACCACCCGCAGGCCAGCCCAGGCGCACGGAAGAAAGGGCATTGCACCGGCGCATTGAGGACGCGCAAACCCCCTCGCACGGCCACGCGGGCCCCGCGGGTGCCGCCCTCCTGTGGATCCACGTGCACCTGCGCGACCCCACGTCCGTGGCGCACCTGTCGCACGTGTTTGCACCCTGAGCCCCGCCACACGCCACGCCTTGCAGAGCCCACAGCACCATGCCTCGCCGAAGGGGGGACGGGCGGAAGCACGCCAGAGCCCACCGCCGAGCGCAGGAGGCGACCGTCCGGAGCCTGATGGCGGACGCGGTAACAGAGACGCACGAGGCGCACGCTGCCGCCCAGCACGTGCCGGCGGGCAGCACGAGGACTTTCCTCGGCGAGGCTGCCCTCTTGGCCGTCCGCGCCCTCAAGGGGGCGGGAGCCCCTACACTACTCCCTGCGATGCACCAGATCGTGAACGCCATCCGGCCAGGACCCATAGGCCCCGGGGCAGCCCTGTACGGGTCCTGGATGGAGTGGTGCATGTCCAATCGGTCGGGCCGGCCCCTGTCCATGGGGGACACCCTACGGCTGACGTGCGCAGGATCGGCCACGCCCCTCCACAGCAGCGCCCCAGCCCTGCTGCGCACCCTGAGGACGGGCTGCCCCAGGGACGCGGCCCCGTACCTGACCCAGGCGCGGGCCACGTACCCGGGAGGAGTGTCCAAACTGGAGGCAGCACTCCACCTTCTACATTCTCTGGAAGAGGACTTGGAGGTGGACGAAGTCACGATATTCGTGGAGGGCGCGAGCGAGATGCCCACCCGCCCGCGCAGGACCAACCTGGTGTCAGACGGCACCAGGCCGACCCCCCCCATACGCTGTTGTGTGCGAGGTGTTCCCCAAAGAGCCCACCTCGTGTCCCGCCCTCCCACCGGCCACGAACACGCCGCGCGGCTGAACCAACCCGCGCCTGCCCCCCCCCCTCTCCAGGACCAGGGGTGCCCACCAGAGAGAACAGGTCCTCTGGCAAGAGCGCCCGGGCAACCCCCTGCTCCTCCTCGTCGTCACGACCCGCGGGGACCCGGAGCATGTCCTGGGGGTCACCCCCACCCGCCTCTACGGGAGAGCGCCCGTGCCCCGCCCCCCCCTTCCGGCGCCCGAGGCGCGGGACGGGGTGCACGCCTTCCTGCGATCACAGGAGATCACCGCCGTTACGGGGGTCCACCTTGTGCGGCTTCCCCCGGCGTCACCCGACGACACCGGGGGGCCCAGGGCCATGAGCCCCACCCCAGACTGGAAGCTGTGGCGCGATGTGTGGGCCGCGTGGCTCGCCCGCCTCCCACCCCAGTGCCGGTGATGAGCACCGACCCCTGCCCACTTGAAACGAACACCACCGCCAGCCCCTCCCTCCCCTCCCCCCCTCCCCCCTGCGCAGCACTACAGGGCCCTACCCACGGCACGCCACTGATGCACTAGGAAGTAGTGGAACGGACACACCTGCAACCACGCATGCCTACCAGGGTAACAGTAATGTCAGACTCCGATGGCTCCCCCCAGCGGAATGACCGCCACCACCGCCCGTCCCGCTACCGCTTTCCCGTCTCCCTGGGATTCGCGGGGGAGACCCCCGCGGAGCGCGAGGAGCGCCGATTGGCAGAGGCTGCGGTGCTGGTTGGACCGCCGTCTGGTCAGCCCCAGGCAGCCCGTGCCAGCCTCGAGCCGGCGGCCCAGGAGCCCGTGCCGGCCGGGGAGGCCACCCCCGCCACTCAGGCCGCCGGCCCTGCCGCCCCGCCCCCGGAGGAGGCCCCGGGTGCACAAGGAGCTGAGACCGCTGGCCCAGCAAGCGACGCCACGGCCCCAGCCGGCCACACCGCGGCCCCCAGCAAGCCGCCAGCGCATGGGACAGGCCCAGCGCGGGCCCCGAGCGCCTCACCGGGAGCGGCCGCAGCCGCGGCGGGGGGCAGGGAGGGCGCCAAGTACCGCGCTCACGCGGAGCCCAGCCACACCCGCACCAGACCCCCCAAGCCGTACCTGCCCAAGGCCGCCTTTCCCAAGGGGAGGCCGCGGCCCGTCCGCCCCCAAGCGCCCACGCGTACGCCGCCGGGCATCACGCTGCCGCAGCTGCAGCGGCAGCGAGACGCCCGGCGCGTGATCCAGGAGGGGTGGGACGGCGCACGGGCAGGGCAGGGTACCAGCCACGGGAGCATGGAGCGAGGGGCGGGAGGCGACAGGGAGAGCGCCCAGGGACAGACGCACAGGCCAGGGCGCAAACGGCAAGGAGAGAGGACAAGGACACAGGCGAGGCACCAAGGCCAGCGGCAGCGGGGAAGGACAGGCACACGGGGCAGGCCAGAGGGCGAGCAGCGAACGGCGGGACGCAGCACACAGCGCAGGGAACGGACAAGGGCACAGAAAGGACACGGGCGCGAGCAGCAGCGCCCGGAGACGGACGCAAGGACATGAGCAGGGCGCCAAGGTCAGCGCCAGCAGGGCGCCCGGGGCGGGCGAGGGCGCGGTCAGCGGACAAGGACACAGCCAAGGTCACGGGCAAGGATGCGGGAAGGACACGGGCGTCAGCAGAACGGGCAAGGGCGCGGGTGACAGAGGTAGGGACCCGCGGCACGGGCCAGAGGGCAGAGGGGAGGGTGTGCGCCCGAGCCAGGCGCTAGGGGCCGGGAGGGGGCCCAAGGGCAAGGCAGGGAAGGGCGACGTAGGCCCCGGGGGACAGGCAGGGCAGGACGTGGAGGCAGGTGGGGACGAGCAGGGCGCAGGGCGAGCGACGGGGAGCCCCGCAGCCGGACGTCCACCCAGTGCGGTGCATCCCCTCCTGGTATCCAGGAGATGCCGGCGCACCAGGCCCATCGCCATTATCGCCACCACCACCACCACCACCACCACGCCCACCTCTACAACATCGCCCCTGACATGGGGGACCTGGATCCTCCCCGACCCGCCCGACCCCCCTACCAGCCGGCTCCCCACCCGCACACCAGCGCCCCGCGCGGCCCCGCTCCCGCAGCACGAGAGCCGAGGGCGGAGCCGGCGCGGATGGCCCCTGCCCCGGCGGCGCAGGGGTCTGCCGAGGCGCTGGCGCCACAGGGGCAGGAGCTGCAGGCAGAGCCGACACGGGGGGCAGAGGGGGCCTGGGGCAATTGGGCCCACAACTGGGACGCGGTCCCGGACCCCCTGGGGCGCGAGCCCCCCCCCCTGGTGATGGAGGTGTATGGGTCACTGAGCTGGGCTACCTCGGGAACCACCAGGGGGTTGAGGAACCAGCTCTTGGATACCGTGCTCCTCCGGAGGGACGGGGGGAACCAGGAGGTGCCCCCGAGGGGGTGGGTGGCCCGAGAGTTCCAAGAAAGGGTCCTCTGGGCCGTGAATTGGGCGCGGTGGCCCGACCGGGAGCCGACGTGGACGGCTTTCCTGAAGGAGGGGGCGGTGCTCCGCGTCATGGACGCGGAGGCCAACAACTGGCTCCCCCGGGCCCTGTGCACCGCCCTCACCGACTGGCGCTACCGCCCGAGGAACTCCCCGCCGCCGCAGTCCCAGCTCCAAAATAAGCGGCGGCGCAGGTGACCGCCGCGCCCGGCGGCTATGTTCCAAGGTGGCAGGCACAGGGGGCAGGGAGAGGACCAGCGGCGCGGGACACCCCCCCCGGCAGGCCCGGGCCCCCCTACTGAGAGCGCCCCCCTCAACCCCCGCCAATCACACAGCAGGGGGACACGCGTCGCCCCCGGTAGGGGAGAGGTAGGTAGGTAGGTGCACTCGGTCGTGGGGAGGCGTGCAATGGTTCCCCCTGGCGTCGCCCCTGTGACGAACAGGAAGAGGCTCCGCGCGTGAAGAGGGGAGGCGGCTTACATCCCGCTAGACCTGACTGTTGCCCCCCAACAAAGCGGCCCCGGGCAACACCGGGAGGGCTGATCGCCGCCAGCGTGACGTGCTTGTCTCGCCGGGAGGGTGTGCCCCCGTGCTTGCGCACGTCTCCTCCTTTGGGCGGAACCCTAGGGGTTCACCGGACTTCCTGGCGTATCCGGTTCCCAAGGCATGCATGCATGTTCTTGGTACTAGGGTTCCGAGGCGCTTGCGTGTCACACGCTCCGCCTCAAGTCCCAAAGCAGCGCAGGCCTTAGAATGCAGCCTTACCGCCGGTCTCAGGATCTCGTTTGGCCAGGTCACCTGCATGGCACAGGCTGCCTCAGTGCCCGGGCTGTGGGCACTGGGTTTCCTACTGTTGTGCGGCGTTTGTGTTTGGGTCCGGTTCGCGGTTGGGTGTGGGTTTTGTTAACCCCGTCAGTCCTGGCTGGGGTCTTGGGTGGGTGTGTTTGGGCACGGTTTGTGGTGTTGTCCCCCTAGTGTCGGCTGTCTGTGGTGTTCGTGGTTGGGGTTCGGTTCCGGCCTGCTTATGGGACGTGTGTGGTTGCGTGGGCGCCCCGCCTGCCCCCCGCCGTTTCTGGTTCTGGCGTGCGGTGTGAGCGTGTGTGCTGGGCCCGGATCTATGCTGTGCCCAGCCCCTCTTGGCTGGGTTGTCAGGGTGTGTTTTTTGCGGCTTTGTGTTTTTTTTTTTTTTTGCTGGGTGTCCCTGTCCCGGGCCTTGTAGTCCCTGTCACCCCATCCCCTTTCTTTCGGGCTGGGTTGCTGGCTCCTTTTTTTTTTTTTTTTTTTTTTTGTGTGTGTGTCAGCTTGTTTCGGTGTCCCTTTTCCCGGTGGGCCGCTGTTCATGGCTTGGTGTTGCCGGTTTTGGCTGGGTGGTCCCCCTGTGCCTCCTTGGGGGTCCTGTCTTCGGTGCCTTCTGGGGGGGGGTTTGGCCGCCTCTGGTGGTGTTGGCGGGTGGTTTGGTGGCTGTGGGATGTTTTCGTGTCCCCCCCCCTCCCCCCGCTGTTGTTTTTTTTTCAGGGGGGGGGGGGTTCGCCTGTTCCTCCCTCTGCCTTCCCTGGGCTGGCGCACGCACTGGCCCGCAGTCAGTGTTGTCTTCCGGGCTGCTGTTGTCAGTTGCGTTCTCTTTGGCCGTTTTCCGGCCCCATGGGTCGGGTGGGCTATGTACACGGTTGGCTCGGCGCCCCTTGTTGCCGGGTTAGGTCCTGGCTCTGCCGGCCGGGCGGCTGCGCCAGGCGGCTGCTTGTGGCTCTGGGTTAGGGGGCTGGGGTTGTTCGTGTCCTTTCCCCTCTGAGGTGCCGGTTTTAACCTTCTGGGTGGTCCGGCACCGTTGTTGCCAGGCGCGCTGTGTCCCTGTGTGTGGCCTGCGCTGCTGGTGCGTTGCGTGCTTGTGCGGCGCCTTCCAGGGTGTGCTGTGGCTTCCTTCGGTTAGTCCCTCAGGTTAGGCTCAGTTGTGTCGTTGTGTGCCGCTCTGTGCCGCGTCGCGTCGTGTCGTGCTGTGGCGCGTTGCACCGTGGCGCGCTGTGGTGCGGTGTGCTGTGGTCTCGCGTTGTTCCGCGGTGGGTCAGTGGAGGTCAGCCTGGCCTGTGTCGTGGTGCGGAGTGCGGGCCGGAGTGTGGCTGGCTGGTGGCTGGGGGGGAACGGTTAGGTGTGGGTGTCTCGCTGGGTCCGTGCTGTGGGGGCTTGGGCGTGCCGCTCGGGCTGGTGGGTCGGGTAGGTCGACCGCGTGACGGTCCGTGGGGCTGCCCTCCCTGGGGGCCTGTGCCTTGGTCCCCTGTCCTGTGGGGGTTTCGGTCCCCAGTCCTGGTCGCTGTGGCCGTGCCTTCGTCCTCTTCCGGTGCCTGTGAGGTGGCCCTTGTGGCGGCCGGGGTCGTCGCCTGGCGGTGAGGGCGTGGTGGTGCGCCGTGCCGCGGCGTTCCCAGCAGCTTCCTCGGTGGGTGTGGCCCGTTCCCCCCGTGTAGGTGTGCCCTCCTCTCTCCGTGTGGTTTTCGATGGCTGGTGGGTGTGCGCTGGTGTGATCCGTACGGCGTCTGATGCTTATTTCGGCGGTGTGTGTTGGGGGGTGCGGCCCCAGGAGTCGTGGGGCGTTCGGTGGGGTGGGGGCGGTGCTGGTCCCCCCGTCGTGGTATGCCCTTCCTGGATGTGGGTCGTGGCGTTTGCCGTGGTGCCCTTTTCCTCCGTGCCTTGGTCTCCGCTCCCGCCCCTTCCTGGTTCTTGGGAGGTTTCTTGCCCCCATGTGGTGTCTCATCCGGCGTCCTGTCCCTGTGAGTGCGTGCCCTCACTTGGGGCCCCTTTGTGCCTTCTTGCCAGAGTGCCCCTTGGTGTCTCCTGCCCTTCCCTTGCCCTTGTCCTCCCACTTCCTGGTGTGGTGGTGGCGGGAGGGGCGGGGTGGGGAGGGGGCGCAGGCGGCCCAGGCCTTGGAGTGGGTGGCCTGGAGCCACTGGCGGAGGGCTTGGGGGGTGTAGGGGGGGCGGAGGCCCTGGACCGCATCGCGGAGGAGGGCCTCCCATGCCGCTTGCGGCATGCTGGCCTCCGGGGCGGCCTCGTTGGGGTTGGCGGGGGTGCGGGTGCGCACCTCCTCGAAGGTATGCATCATGTGCCCCCCATCGTGCCTTCCCGCTCCCCCGGCCCACTTCACCCAGCGGCGGAGCTCCTGCAAAGCGGGGGCAGATCACCAGGCGAGGTGGGCGGGGGCCTGGCGGGGGAAGGGGTCCCTGCCCGAGGTCCTGGAGCGGCGGGGGGAGGACTCTGACCTGCCCCGGTGGCGGGGGTGGTGGTGCCTGGGGGAGCGGGAGCGGCCCTGGCGGGGGCTGGGGGTGTAGGACGGGAACGGGCGGAGGGGGGAACGGGAGGGGGGGGTGGACACGGGGCGGCGGTGGCGCGCTTGGTGGCGTCCGGGGGAGCGGGAGTGGTGGTGGCGGGGGCTGGGGCTGGTGGATGGGTATGGGTGGCGGGGGGAACGAGGAGCCTGGCGGGTCCTGTGGGGGGAGGGGGGGGTGGAAGTCGGGCGGCAGTGGCGTGCCTGGCAGCGTCGGGGGGAGCGGGAGCGGTGGTGACGGGGGCTGGGGGTGGGGGTCTTTTATGGCCGGAGGGGGGAGGGGGAGGTGGACATTGGGCGGCAGTGGCGCTCGTGGTGGTGCCCGGGGGAGTGGGAGCGGCGGGAGCGGGGTCTTGGGGGGTCGTGGTGGTTGATCCAGACAGACAGACAGACAGAATTCTCTGTTCGGGTTGGATCCGTCGCAGTCGCCGACGTCGCAGTCGCGACACTGACCTGGCATCATGAGAATAAAGAAGAAGAAGACGACAGAATAAAGATTGAAGGTAAAAGTCTTTTGCATGATTTTAAAGTGCGAAAGGACAGCAGACAGTCTCAGGTTCTTCTGTTTGCACAGGAAACAGAGGTCATGGTGCGAAGGGTATTAATGGGTTTATTACAAGCATGGAACCATGGATTCCATGTATGTTTGTTCCCTTCTCCGTTGCATGCAGAGGTGCATATGTATTATGTAGGCGCTTTGCGTTGGATAGAAAAAGTCGCTTCGTAGCCTTGTCGCTTCGTAGCTTGTTTCGCTTTTATTGCTTCTCTTGCTTCACACTTCCTTGTAAGTCGTGAGTGGAGAGCCGTGCTATGAGTGCATCAAGACACTCACAAATATTCGAATCCATAATAATGTGTGAGTGCATTGAGACACTCAATGTTCGATTCCCAACAAAGGTGTGAGTGCATCGAAGCACTCAAGGTTCGATTCCAAACAAAAGTGTGAGTGCATCAAGGCACTCAAGGTTCGATTCCAAGCGAGAATGCGAGTGACTTATAGCCCTCAATGTGGTCCCAATCAAGAGTAGTGTGAATGCATGAGAAAAGATGTGGTGAGACAACTTTATCGGCTTGGTGAGAACTTATGGGATAAATAAAGGATTTCAACAAGGAATCTTTGTTAATTAAGACAACTTAATTTTAATTATTTTGTCGGTTAGTTATGTTGTTCATTGTTGACATACTTATTCCGTTCGTTCTCGGTTTGTTGAACGTGCACGCCCCGTGTGCACTTGTGATGTTTATAATTGTTTGCTTGTGTGATCGCACACGTAGATACTTGCATGGCGTTGTCTACGTGTCGAATTTGGGCCTGCTTTGGAGTCATGATGTCTTGTGATATAAAGCTAAAGACCGGACAAGATATGGTTCAATCGTACTAAGTGTTAGATGGGAAGTCTTTACACTTTCGTACACAACCATATGAATGCATGTTTCTTCTCTCCCCTCTCCATGCCATATTTTGTATTCGTGTTACACTTTGGGATTTCTGTGTACAGGACTCCTATATTTGGATTTATTCAATTTCAATTGAATTCAACAATGATGAACTAAATAAATCAAGTTCAAATCAAGTACATCCCGGAAAGTGTACATCCGAATTGTATGAGCCCATTCGAGATTGGACAAGCAAATTTCAGTGGACAAGGTCAATAATTGTGCATTGGAATTGGATTGTTCGCTGCGTGTTGTTGTTGTTGGTCGATTTAAATTATAAAATCTCCATTTTTATCCAAAGTTCAATTGGGATCTACGAGTAGATCAAATGGAAGAACCACAACAAAATTTACATGATGGACTAGATTACCCAGGGTCAAGTCTATTACATGGTAGCTTCGTAGGCAAGGTTCTGCCCGAGGAAGAGCCCCACAATAAAGCCAAAGAGGATGAAGGGGCGCTGCCCAAAATGGGATATGGCCCTAAAAAGCAGCCTCGTCCTTCCATAGGCAAAAGTCAAGACTTGCTTGAGCTGAACGAGTTTTCGGACGACAGTGGAGTCGGTGATGAGCACATGTATGATGTGCGCAGCTCGAGCAATACCCAAATGAGGAGATCCAAAGAAGTGAAGGTGCAAGGACCGAAACGGAAACGGTTAACGCATGGGGCGGAAAGGAAAGTGGCGGGACGCCAAGTGGGAGAACCGGCACGGCCATCATTAACAAGTATCAAAGCGGCCATTGAGCGATCTAAATTTCCTGATGATTCGGTGACGTTACTCAAGCGACGGTTGGAAGAAAGGCAACGGGAGGTCGCCACACTCAAGGCGTCGATCGCAGAAGTACAATCACAAAACCGAGTGAGTTTGGGACGCGGAAGACCGACTGTGGGCGACGGTGAAGCCCAAAAAATTCGAAAAAGGTTGGAGGAAACCAATGGCATGGTTGAAGAAGTACGACACGAACTTCAGGAGCTCACGGAATCTGCAAAACAGACCCGTACCATGGTGAAGGATTTGCAGCAAGCCTTGGACAACGTAAGGACCGAAAACAAGCAAGGCCAACGACGTGTGGAGAAGTTGGAGAAATCAGTGAAAATGTTGGACCAGGTGCAAAAAGACCAGCACAAGCGGGTCCAACAAGCGGATGAATGGCTACAGGATGAAACACGGCAACGTCAACAAGAATGCGATCGACAAAATGAGCTGATGGATTGACAGCTTGGGGACCAAAGTGGATCTGTTGAAGACCAGGTCTGTGCAGCCAGGGTCTCAGGGCCAGGGACCGAACTCCACACAACCAGGGGCCCAGGAGTTAAAAGAAGCCATCAGTGGAGTTGAGCGACACATGGAAAGGGCGAAGAGGATCGCCAAACAAGCTGAGGACAGCTTGCAGGGGGCACTGGCATTGGCACAGGAAGTAACCACCAAAGCAGGAGACGTCACAGTGCATGCCCAGGCGGTTCACCAGGAGTTACAGGATGCCCGACAAGTATATGAGGACACCGTCAAACTACAAGAGGAGGTGTCCAGGCAGACCAAAACTGCCGTAACCAAGATGGAAAATCTGCATGGACAGGTCACGGGGTTGGCCCACAAGGCAGCCGAAGAAAAAAAATACTACCGTGAAATGGCGGAAGCCATGCGAAAGGAGCTCACCTGCAAGATGGTGGAAGCCCAAAACGAGTGTGCAGCCCACATCAGTGCGGCCCACACCTTCGAGACCAGCTTGAAAATGCATGCGGAACAGACCCAGACAATTATTGAAGTGGGGAAAGCAGAAAATGAACGTGAAGGTCGCCAACGTCAAGAGGAGTTGACACAGGCCACCAAACTGGTGCAGCAGCATGCATCACAGGTGTGGCAGTGGCTGCAGACAGCTAACAAGGAGGCCGAGGATCACCGCAACAACCTCCAGAAATTACACCGTGAAGTGAAAGAACGAGTCACCAGGTATGAAGAGAGGGTGCAGCAAAGGCGAGCGTCAGGGAGTCCGAGCCCGGGCACTGTTGATAATCAGATCTCCCAGTGTGCCACACAACAGGACCTGGAGACCGTACAGGCCCACTTGAGTAACAAAATTCTGCAAGTGAAGCAGGACATGCCGCAATACCAGGAGACGAACCAGCGTGCGGTGGACGACGCCCAAGGAAAACAGCGTCATCACGACGTTGAGGTGAAAACTGCTGTGGAAAAGGTGCAGACCGCGCTGAAGCAGAAATTTTGAAGATGGAGAACAGTGTGGAGATGCACCACAGGAATATGAACAAGGAATGGCAAGACACCCAAGAAAAACTACGCCGTTATGAAAGTGAATTGTTGACGACCAGGAACAAGAAAATCCAAGAGAGAGAACATACAAAGCACGCTACACCCGATGACGCAGGCCGACGAATCCAATCCATCAAGAACGAGTTGGAACAGACCAATGAAGTTCTGGAGCGATTGAAGGATCAGTTGGAAACCAGTTCAACAGAAAATGCCGGGGAAATTCAGGCGCTGAGGGAGGAGATCCAGAGGGTGAAAAACAATCACCGTCAAGCCTTGGAACGTCATAAACGAGGCGTGAAAGACCAGTTGGAGAATTCCACGGGCATGGCCAGAGGGAAGTACCAACAGGTGCAGGATCATTGCATGACAGATATACGGAAGCTGATGGACGATACAGCACGATTCAAGGAGGAGGTGGCTGAGATGGTGACCAAAGGTGCTGACAGTATGCCACCAAAAGTCACAGCCAGCGTCGAGGGAGTCAACAGACGTCCGGCGGAAGGCACAGAATCTGTGGGGACGTTTTTCACGGTGGATGCCAGCAGGACGGTGGCCAGTGAAGCAGTACGCCTCCGCATAGGACCATCATGGATGCCGTCAGTGAAGTCCGAAGTGCTCAGTTGGTACAACGAAAGGTATGAGGACACAACCACATTCCGGTGGCGACAGATTGAATGGCTCTTCACTGAGGACAATTTCCTGGTGCCAGGCCGAGCCCTTAAGCCGCCACCATTGAGGAAGGGTCGATCAGTACGGCCCACAGGAATATGGGAATGTGCTGCCTTCTTGGAGGTGAGACCGGAACGCCAATACGGGACGGAAACGCATGAGCTGGACCCCAGCAAGCGAGATGAACCCGGGGTATTCGGCAAAGAGGGTCACACATGGATATATGATGAAACCAAGGACTCCATGCAGCAAGAGGCCAAGGTGCCACATTGGGACTGCACAGTAGAAACAAAGGATAAGTGGTCCAAGCAGTTCTTGAAATGGCGGCATCGCAGGCGTGGACGGTTCAGTCCTGCATATCAGGTTGAACTTTTCATCTCCGTGTTGGATAACAAGAATTTCAAAGAGGCAAAGGAGCAACAACTGGAAGATGAGGGTGTGGAAGATGACTTTGAATTGGCGTGGAACATCGTGACTGGAACAGTGCTTCCACATGAATATAAAGGAAAGGCAGAATTCCGAGATCTGCAGATTGACGTGTCCCAGGACATGACTTCAGAACGATGGGTTACCTTCTGGGCGGAGTTTCAGCAAAAGGGCGCCAAAGTCAAAGGAGGTATGACCCATCATTTGGCCAAGGAGGCATTGCTGCAACATTTCTATTTATATCGTGCAAAGCGTCCCCAAGACAAATTGTGGGAAAGAATGGAGCGACGACTACATGAGGATGAAGCAGCGTATGCCCCTTATTCCTATGTTGAGATGTTTGCGTGGTTATGCGGGTAGCTGGTCAACAGAAACCAGGCACAAGAGTCACGCCGACAAATTTTGGGAGCAGTGAAGTCTGACCAGACGCAGATTGTTCGGGAATTGAATCGCGACGTCACGACGCGAAGATCATCGGAAGACAAGTACAAGAATAGGTCCACAAATCGGGACAATCGAGACTATCACCGAAATCGGGACAACAGGCAGGGCAAGGACGACAAACGGCACTCCAGCGCAGACAAGAGTCGCAAAGGGTTCGGACTGTCGAGTGACAGCCGCTCCAGGGACCGATATCACGAGGATAGACACCGCAGTTCCTGTGACCGATATCAAGATCGACAAGGAGATCGTGATCGGAGAGAACCGCGGCGACAAGATGACAGAAGGTACAGCACTGCATCCAATGGTTCGGCCAAAACGCAAAGTTCATGGTCGTCAGGGAAGACGTCGACAACGGCATCACGAACAACGCGGGGTAACAGCCCATGTGGGTCGGAACGATCGATGAAGACGGCAGACCACAAATGTTTTGGATGTGGCAAGTACGGTCATCATCAGAAGGATTGCCCAGGCGATAGAGAGGACAGAGATTCAAAAAAGTGAAGTGATTCGAAGAAAAATGAGAGGGACAAAAAGTATCGGAAGGGTTCCGACAGCAAGAGATGACAGACGGGCAGGCTGCGGCAAGTTGAGGCCGAGGAGGAGAGCGCGAGGGGGGAGGTTACAGAAACAACTCCTCCGGCAGTACAGAACCCTTAGGGGCACAGGCGGCCCCGTAAGCGGCAACGCTATCATGACGTCCGTCGCACCAGCGCCCCAGGGTCACAGCCTGTACGGGCCAGCACCAAAAAGGCGATCTGGCATTTGAATATCAACAAAGTCGTCAACGTGAGAATCTCTGAACGAAGGAAGGTCAAGATTGATCTCAATGGGATACAAGATGTGGTGGTTCGACCCCGGATACGACGAGGAAAATCTGGAAAAGACGCGGACAGGACCGAAATGATTATTCCGGCCCGGGTCCAATTCCAGCAGACGGCGCTGAGCCTCAGCGACAAGGATCTGGAAGCTTTAGGCGACACAAGATTCGAAATGGAGGCCCTGGCAGGCTTCGAGCTCTTTGACAAAGGGGCACTGGAAGATGCTCAAAGGCCAGTGGCCCTCATTGGGGCAGGCAAAAGCCGCATCAAAGTCGGCAATCAGGGCGTTACGGTCAATTTGACCCTGCCAGTGTGCAAAACTGACGGCAGTATTGTAAAGTACAAATGCCTCAGGGTTTTATATATGTTGCAGACATGGGACGAAAATTGATTCTTGGATTTCCATTTTTTCTTCGTTATAATTAGTGTGTTGTACCAGACATGCCATCGTTGATGCAAGTGCCACGATTCGTGCATCGCACACCGCACTATCAGCATGGGAAACCTCAATCAGTGCATCGTGTTGATTTGGTACAGGTTCAACCACCAGAGCAATCAATCCATTATGATGAAAGAATTCAGGTACAACGCAACACAATTGCTAATGTCCGCATGACGAGGCATATGAGCAAAATCAGGTAGGCGCACAGTGAACACAGGCAGAAAAATACAGAAGGGAAGCGGCTGAAGGGCTTCTCCAGCATTCATGAATACTGCTGGCAGATTCCATGCACCAATGCTGACTGTGCACGTGTCTTTCACACATACAGTGTGTGGGCGGATCCATTTTTCAGAGATATTCCTCATCTGTGTGAGCGCTGTGCACCTCGCATGAGTCTGAACGCTAAGGAGAGGGTGTACAGTAAGGAATCATCTGTGAACTCCCCCTCTGATGGAGTTCATCACGGCAGATTGCCAATAGCAACATCAGCCAGACCGGTGGTGAGTTGCGGACCAGTTATACACAGAATGGCTTTTGAAAAGCATGTAGAGCTGGTTCCTCAGGAGGTACAGGGCAGGCGTAGGAAGGGGGTGCGGAAATTGACGGTCCCACCTCATTCCATTGAGGGTAAAGCGCCCAGCCCTCCTTCATCACCCCGCCCCCCCTCTCCTATGGCACATCAGGGCTCGCGACAGCGGGAATGGCCCAAAACTGATCCCACTCGCCAGATGCGACGCGGGACACACAGCCTGAGTTTTTCGAACACGGATTGTATGTTCAGTTGTTGAGCTCACAAACCACACCCCCCACATCTGCGAATTCTGAAGATGCAGGATATGATTTGTATTCTGCAGCAGATGTAACAATTGTGCCTTGGAGCAAAGAGCTGATCCCTACGGATATAGCCATCATGGGACCAAAAGGAACTTTCGCCCGCATAGCAGATAGGTCTGGCATGGCTTTAAAGCACAGCTTACATGTGATGGGAGGGGTCGTTGATCGCCCATACAGGGGAAATATGCAGGTCATTCTTTATAATGCATCGCAAACCTCATACCACGTGAGAGTAGGGGACAAGGTGAGTCAGTTTGTTCTGGAACAACACCTGAAGCCTGCCATCAGCGTCGTTGAGTCACTACCGGCAACAGCAAGAGGTAGTGCAGGATTGGGTACCGTTGGGTACCGTTCCACAGAGTCTATGGAACACCTGTTAACCCATGTGCAGCTCAAACCGGGATTAAATGAGGGACTCGGAACTCCTGTGGGACCCCATCCGGTGTTAACAGACCCCTCCACCCAAGTATTTCACATACTACAGTTTATTCAGCTTTTTTCAGAGTTACATAAAATACCCATACCTAAGCCTGATACTCTCCCGTACAAATCTCAGCTCCTTGAAGGAGATACGCACAATGTCCTCCTGCTGTTGCTGGTGTTCGCGGCAGTGGTGGCAGTGACAATGGCCGATGTGGTACGACAACAATCTCTGCCACATTTATTGGGAACCAACACCCACACCTCAAGTGGCTCTTAGAAGGCGCCGATCATTCCGTCACAGGATATTGGATCGACTCAGGCACATTGCGAGTGGACGCAGCTGCCTGAGGTTCAAAACAGCAGTCAGGACAGATTTTCAACAACTGTGGAACCGCCAGGCTCAGATAAGGGCCCCGTTGAACAGTGGGCACCAGATGAGTTTCAGGGCAACTTGGGATATGCCAGGATGCCGAACACGTCAGCGGTTCAATCAGTACCTTGTATGGTTGCAAACATGCAAGAGTTGGATATCTGGTCCGATCCTCCTGGGTTGCAGGAGGCCAGGGAGTCGAGACCCCTGTCTGACAAGGTTTTGAAGGTAAAATCACACCTCATGAGGAGGGTTCAGGGCAGCTACCTGGATAACCGGAGCCGCCATAAAAAGGCCACAGCGAAACAGAGAAAGTACAGGAGTAAAAACACAGTGTTGTCTGTCAGGCAGGGGATTGTTGACAGAATAGCTGCTTGGACGGCCACTATTCACCCAGATCACCAAGATTTTTGCATCCAGCAAGATGTGTTTGGTTCCCAGAAAACAGCACGGTTCACGGAACACTTTGGGGGTGGGGAGAAGTCATTTTACAGGGACTGGGGACAGAAACCAGTGTGGCTTCACCCCTCCCCACCTCAGTGGAAACGTTGCTTCACGAAACGTTTCGTTGACGGAGCCAGAGGTATTGCAGTACTGCCAGTAAGTAAAAAAGACCCATGGTTTTGGGCCATGGGTGAAGTAGTCATTGACTGGGTTGACATACCCATTCGAACCCCCTTGTTTGTATCTGGTAGAGGTAAAGTAGTATGTACTGCAGTGCCTTATCCCATTTGTTTGTTTGATGCATATGGGCGAGAGCCATCACACAGTAAAACACACACACAGCCCACAGTAAATAGTGATGATGATCGGACGAAGGACAGTCAGGACATGTTGCCTGCTATGCCTAGTGCTGAGGATCTGGTGTGGGAAGTATGCTCTACTTCTGATTCTGATTCACAGGATATGGATGAACCTCGAGGTACAGGCCTCAATCGTCGACATAGGAGGTTGCTGCGAATCATGCGCAGGAAGAAAACGGAACAACAGGTATCGTCTGACGAAGGATCTCCAGGGCCAGGGAACAGTTCAGAGTCAGAATTCGAATCATCATCCAGGCAGCAACCACCAACATCCATAGGACATGGGTGCCGGGAGGTACCCCGGGGGGAAATACATGTGTCACAGGAAGTTGCACAAAAAAGTTGCTGTGAGGGTACTCATGAGTGTGGTGCTCGGTATCATCAGCATTCTCTACAGGAGGACAGACAGGCTTACCAGACAGTCAGTACGCTATTGGACCGATATCCCGCTTTATCCTTATCCATTTCAGTACAACAGCGTCGCTGCTGCGTCTGACAGGATTTTTGCTACAGATGTTTAGCAGTGAATCAGATTACATTATTACCGCGTCAAACTACTGAGCAGGAGGGGTGCCATACGCCTGATGCTCGGATCTGTGTGGTTAACACCCTGCCTCAACAGGAGGTTCACCACCTGCAGCAGGCAATCCTGCACTTATCCATTGACAAACACGCTGCCTCAGTTCAGGGCAGCCACAGGACTGAAGCAGGTAGCTTGGTGTACAATCGACACGTCAGGTCTGTGATACAGGCTGATGAGACCTGGGCAGGGACAGAGGAATACAGGGAGCGACTGCTGAACCGTTTTGAGAAAACAGTATTTCAAACAAGACATTCAGCTTCAATTTCACCTGAAGCACAGAAGGTACGGGGTGACCATGCGAAGGTGAAATTGGAGTTGATCCACAATGCAGAGCCTAAGGCTCAAAAACCCATTAGGGCAGTGGGGTTGAGGGAGACAATGATGGCCGAAAAGTTGAACGATTTTCAGGCACGTGGTTTTCTCAGGGAGTGTACCGGTAATACCCAATGGGTTGCCAGGACTTTTCTTGTCCCTAAACCTGGGAAAAACAAGTGGCGATTAGTCATTGACTATCGCTGGCTCAATCCCCAGCTTAAGGGCAAAGGTTTCCCCCTCCTTGTCATTGAAGACCAGCTGGCCAACCAGCATGGTAATTTTTTGTTCACCCTGCTGGACTTGGAAGATGGCCTCCACCAAATGCACGTTGAGGAGGACAGTAAGCATTTGATAGCTTTCTGTACCCCTTTTGGTGTATTTGAGTGGAACGTCCTTCCCATGGGGGTGAAGGTAGGGCCGGCGGCCTACCAGGAAATGGTTCAGCACGTCACCCGCCGATGCCCTGCGGCAAGGCCATATATAGATGATATATTGGCTTCCTCAGGTAGGGAAAGTACTGATGGGGCACAGACTGTTGCAGATAAACAGAGACCAGGCGCCCTGGAAAAATATTTTCAGAAGCATTTTGATGAAGTCTGGCAGCTATTCGAGGCTTTGGAAGCTGCCGAGTTGACAGTGAAACCTGAGAAATGTCATTTCTTCAGACGCACTGTCAAATACGTGAGGCACATACTCAAGGATGGGAAGCGCTTCCCTGATCCAGGGAAAGTGCAAGCCATAGAGGAGTGGGACCACAGGACCATTACCACACCTAAAGCTTTAAAAGGCTTCTTAGGGTTAGTGGGATGGTACCAAATTTACATACCGGGGTTCACCAAGCACGCCCGCCCACTAATGGAAGCTCTCCAAGGAAAATATAAATTCGAGAGTAAACCAGAGGGTGGGACAGTGGAAATGGATGCAACAGGTCTCCCCAAGAAACGACAAAGGGTGAAGTTGTCTGCAAAGGAATTGCAGATGCATTGGACCCCAGAAATGATTGCGGGGTTCAAGGAACTAAAAAAAGGTTTGTGTGACATGGTCATGAGTGAGGATAAAGGGTTGGTGTTGCCACGACCGGATGGTCAGTGGTTGATCCGGTGTAATGCCAGCGACTTCGCTGTGGGAGGGGCGCTGGAGCAAATGCAACCTGATGGTTCATGGCGCCCAGTGGCGTTTTACAGCCGGAAGTTGCAGGGTGAACGTGCCGGAACCACTAAGGAGGGGTTCACACGCACCAAACACACCGGGCAGTATGGGTGGACCCCCCGCAAGAAGGAAACATGCGCAATTGTTTCTTGTTTGCTCAAATTTCAGGGCTGGATAGGGGGCCAGGAAATCACGGTCACAACTGACCACAGTGCCATTGTAAAATGGTATAAACAGGACTTGTGCACGATCTCTGGGCCCTTGGGGCGCTGGGGAAGGTGGCATGAGTTCCTCAGTAGATTCAATCTTTTGATTGAATATACGCCTGGCCCTGAAAACCACGTGGGAGACGCACTCTCACGATGGGCATATCCTGCAGGCACAGCCCAGGATACGAATTTTCCTGGGGGTGATGCTGATCTCGCGGGGTGGCAAAAAGAAGAAAGGAAGGAAAGGGAATATATCAGACAGAAATTGCAGGACCAGTACCCTCAGGCCTATACTGCAGTTCATGCAGTCAATGGCTGGAATGCTTCTGAAATGGAGTCCAAACTCCGGCTTATCAGAAAGCATGCGCAATTTTGGGCAGCTGATGACCAGGGAAGTGAATTTCAGTCGTCAGAGGAGTTATTTTTACACACACTACAGACGGTGCAGGACAGGAGCAATTTCTCTTCCCTCCCTTCCTCCACTTCAGTACGCGCGGTGACTGCGATGAGCAGAAGACAAGTCACTGAATTGTATGATGGGTTCAATAACATGTCATGGCAGATGCCAGAAGTTTAGAGGTATGCATATGATGTCCGCGATGTCAAGGACGTAAAAATACCTCCAGCATGTGCTGTCCTGACAGCTGACTCGACAGAGCATTACAGGGCAGACCAATTTTTTGAGCCGCATTGGGAGACGTTAGAAGCAGACACTGTCCTTGACATCAATGGATGCGAGTATGTATATTATCAAGGAAAGGTCAGGTCAGAAGGTAAAATTTGCGTCCCTGTCAGCCTGATTACCAAGGTGTGCAAGGCTACACATGAGTTTGCACACCCTGGAGTACAAAAGAGTACTGAGATGATGGACAGACGGTACAAGTTCACTGTACCCAAGAGACAGTGGACTGATGTGTTGTCAGCGGTAATTGAAGGGTGCCCAGTGTGCTGGGCGACTAAACACCGACGTGGCACACAGCCCGAGTCCAATCACTCTTACCCGATCCCTGAGTATCCCTTCAGTAGTATTTGTATTGATTTCTGTGATCTCAGTTCGATGCCATGCACACACAGGGACACAGAGTATGATTATGTATTAGTAGTAGTGTGTAGGCTTACGGGTTATGTCATTGCAACCCCCTGCCAGAAATCCCTCACGGCAGAGGGTTTGGCAGAATTTTTTTTGGAAAAAGTGATACAGTTTGCGGGGCTGCCACATACGATATTTACAGACCATGATCATTTGATCAATGCCAAATTTCTTCATACGCTATGCAGCCAAGCGGGAATGGATGTTAAAAACAGTCCCATATACCGCCCACGATCCAACGGCAGAGCGGAACGGGCAGTGCAAACTGTAATCACGAGTCTGCGAAAATGTTTGATGCAGACAAAGAACAAGAATTGGGTTCAACTGCTTCTGTTGGCGGTGTGGACCAGCAATGACATTCCTGGTGTTGTATCGGGGTATTCTCCCCATTATCTCATGTTTGGGAGGAATCCCATAGGTTTTGGAGATTGTCCTCCTGTGATCCCTGAACATGGTTCAGAGGATGCAGTACAATTTTTCAGTAAACTGATAGAGGACAGGAGGTATGTGCAAGAAAGGTTGCAGGCCGAGCATGATAAGCTGGCAAAGGCTTATCATAAAGCACATCCTACTCACGTGTACGAGAAAGGGGAGCGGGTATGGTATAAGGGGCACCAAAAGGACACAAATTCGAAACTGCAGAGGGTTTGGACAGGTCCAGGTGAGATCCTGGCCCGGCAGGGCCGGAATCAATATACAGTGGCCACGGAGAGAGGGGAGGTGGTTCTGCATTCCATGAGGATTAAACCGTACATACCCCCCCATACAGAGCAGGGAGAGGACACACAGACACCTCCGTTACATTACTATACAGATCAGGATTTCCTGAACGAAACAGACGCATACGTCTTAGAAAAGGTTTTGGACCACAAACCCAAAAGGGCAACGTCCAAACAGCCAAAACAGTGGCTGTTAAAATACAAGGGCTACCCTGAGCCTGAGTGGCCGCCAGCCAGCTCATTTTTGCACGACGTTAATGATGACTGGCTGGCGTACAACGTAAAGCACGGCATTTCTGTGGACTTGCGAGATGTCCGCATGATCCATTCACCTCACCCCCAACCCTTACAGGACCTGCAGCAGTTGGGGGACATTGGGGCCATCACTGGATCTAGCAGGATCCAGATTGCTCGGGAGCAAGAGCGTGAGTGGACCAATTTGATACAGATGGAGCGAGTATCCAGACCAGAGAACTCAGCGGGGCAACAGTCTCTAAATTTTTCGCACAAAGGGACCAGGGTATTGCGGCGACTGCTACACAGTAACAGTCCGGAAAAAAGAGTTGCTGCTTGTCAAGAGTTAAATAAACGCTCTTGAATTCCTCTTCCTTTCTGTTGCAGGTCAAAGCCAGATCAGAAGTGGAATTATCTCTCCTTCCATTTTCTTAATGACTGTGAGCAGGTATCAAACTGTGACACATTGACTGCTTGGAGCAGGGTAGGATAGTATAGGACGTTCCGCCCCCCCAGCCCCCCAGCAGCTTGTGACAGTCTCGGGTGCAATTGGGACTGCAGTATGAAGCCTTGCTTCAGATGGCCATCGCCGAGGGGTATTCGGAGAACAACCTCCAGGCGCTCACCGACTACAGGTGTCGGCAGTAGCGATCAAAGGGACCACTACCCGGAAGGCCGGAGAAGGCAGGATGTCAGGATGATCCTAACCCACATCCCCCCAGATGTCTATTTTTCCAAGGAAAACCCCGCCTTGTGGGGCTAATAGCCCAACATCCCTGTATTATGGCAGAAGTGACACCCCCACTATATGGGATCGGTCATCGCACTGACGAGGGCGGATTGAGTTGCACATTCCACCCCCCCCCCCCCTATCTGCGTGTCACGTCAGGTCTGGTATTTCGTCCGCACCAGCTCGTTATACCAGCTCGTAAGTGACCACTTAGAAGCTTAGGAAGGGGGTGTAATAAGGTGGGACATAACACCCAGACAGACAGACAGACAGAAAGAAATATCGGTTTAGAATTGATCCAGACAGACAGACAGACAGAATTCTCTGTTCGGGTTGGATCAGTCGCAGTCGCCGACGTCGCAGTCGCGACAGTGACCTGGCATCATGAGAATAAAGAAGAAGAAGACGACAGAATAAAGATTGAAGGTAAAAGTCTTTTGCGTGATTTTAAAGTGCGAAAGGACAGCAGACAGTCTGAGGTTTTTCTGTTCGCACAGGAAACAGAGGTCATGGTGCGAAGGGTATCAATGGGTTTATTACAAGCATGGAACCATGGATTCCATGTATGTTTGTTCCCTTCTCCGTTGCATGCATAGGTGCATATGTATTATGTAGGCGCTTTGCGTTGGATAGAAAAAGTCGCTTCGTAGCCTTGTCGCTTCGTAGCTTTTTTCGCTTCTATTGCTTCTCTTGCTTCACACTTCCTTGTAAGTCGTGAGTGGAGAGCCGTGCCATGAGTGCATCAAGACACTCACAAATATTCGAATCCATAATAAGGTGTGAGTGCATTGAAGCACTCAATCTTCGATTCCCAACAACGGTGTGAGTGCATCGAAGCACTCAAGGTTCGATTCCAAACAAAGGTGTGAGTGCATCAAGGCACTCAAGGTTCGATTCCAAGCGAGAATGCGAGTGACTTATAGCCCTTAATGTGGTCCGAATGTAGAGTAGTGTGAATGCATGAGAAAAGATGTGGTGAGACAACTTTATCGGCTTGGTGAGAACTTCTGGGATAAATAAAGGATTTCAACAAGGAATCTTTGTTAATTAAGACGACTTAATTTTAATTAATTTGTCGGTTAGTTATGTTGTTCATTGTTGACATACTCATTCTGTTCGTTCTCGGTTTGTTGAACGTGCACGCCCCGTGTGCACTTGTGATGTTTATAATTGTTTGCTTGTGTGATCGCACACGTAGATACTTGCATGGCGTTGTCTACGTGTCGAATTTGGGCTCGCTTCGGAGTCATGATGTTTTGTGATCCAAAGCTAAAGACCCGACAACATATGGTCCAATCGTACTAAGTGTTAGATGAGAAGTCTTTACACTTTCGTACAAAACCATATGAATGCATGTTTCGTCTCTCCCCTCTCGATGCCATATTTTGTATTCGTGTTACACTTTGGGATTTCTGTGTACAGGACTCCTATATTTGGATTTATTCAATTTCAATTGAATTCAACAATGATGAACTAAATAAATCAAGTTCAAATCAAGTACATCTGGGAAAGTGTACATCCGAATTGTATGAGCCCATTCGAGATTGGACAAGCAAATTTCAGTGGACAAGGTCAATAATTGTGCATTGGAATTGGATTGTTCGCTGCGTGTTGTTGTTGTTGGTCGATTTAAATTATAAAATCTCCATTTTTATCCAAAGTTCAATTGGGATGTACGAGTAGATCAAATGGAAGAACCACAACAAAATTTACATGATGGACTAGATTACCCAGGGTCAAGTCTATTACAGGAGCGGGAGCGGCGCGAGTGGGTGGTTGAGGCGCGGTGGTGGTCTTGGGAGTGTGGGGGGCGTGGGCGAGTGTGTCGTGCGGGGGGGGGAGCGGGAGCGCCGCCGTTTGCGGGACTGGGCCTCACCGCTCGAGTCGGGCCAGTCAGGAGGCGTCAGCGGGTCCTGGGGGGCTTCGCGTGGTGCCGCCTGGTACCTAGGGGGGGGGAGGAGGTTCCCCGTCGTCCATGGATCCGCCACGTACGGCTGTGGTGGCGGCAGCGGCTGGTGGTATGGGTCGAGTGACTGTCCTTGGCGGAGTTGGGCCCAGGGGGGCGCTTTCGGCGTGGACGTGGTGGCCGGGGGGATACGGATACGGTTCCTGGTATGGGGGGGTCACTGGTACGGGGGGGCGTGGCCCCTGGCGGTAGGTGGGGTATGCGGGTTGAGCGCTCGGTGGCTGCCATCCCATTCGCTGGTGCTGTTCGTGCACGGGGGGTTGTGGCCCGGTGGGGTAGGGCGGTGGGCAGTGGTAGTGGTGGGGGTGGTGTTGGTAGTGGTGGTGGTGGGGCCGCTGGTGGTGGTGGTGTGGGTAGTGGTGGGGTTGATGTTGCGGGTATGGCCCATGGACTCATTGTGGGTTTTCTGGTCCCCCTTGTGGGGGTGGGGGGTTGGGCATCGTGGGCAGTCCCTTGGGCTGCACTATGTGGTGGGCAAGAGGGGCGGGTTGGGGGCCGGGTTTGTTGGTGACGGTGGTCGAGGGGTCCCACGTCCCTGGGTTCGTTTGGCCGGCGGTGGTGGTGGTTTGCGGGGGATGGATGACGGGGCGCTTGGTGACGGGGATGCGGACGAGGGCTTGGACGGGGTCGTGTTGGGTGGCCGCCTCTGCGGTGGTGGTGGGTGCCGGTGGGAGGGGGGCGTGGGTTGTGGTGGGTGGGGTGTCCTGGCTTTGGTGAGGGTCCGGGTGGGGGTGGTGTCGGTTGGGTTTGTGTCGTTGCGTTTGTGGTGTTGTGTGTGCTCGCGTGGGCGCCGGCTTGGGTTTGGGGTCGGGTTCGGTGTTGGGGTCCGGTTCCAGGTTGAGGAGGACCTCTGTCCGGAGGTGTGAGGGCGCCGATGTTGGTTCGGGGGTCTTCCCGGTGTGTTGCCGGGGTGCCCGAGTCGCCTGTGTTAGGGTCGGGGGGTCGGTGCGTGCGGCCGCGGCTTTGGCTTTTGCCGTGGCCTTGAGGATGAGGGCGGCGGGGAGGGGGGGGTCGGAGGATGAGGTGGAGGAGGTGGACGAGGCTGAGGATGAGGAGGAGGTGGTGGACGCGGGTTGGGCTCTGATGCGGGCAGGCTTGCGGGCGGCGGCTTCTGCTGCGGCCACGGCGGGGAGGATGGAGGGCATGTCCTCGGGCTGTAGGTTAGGGGCGGGCGGCTCGGGGGGCCCGGTCGTGACCTGGCGGCCTGGCGGGCCGATCTGGCTGGCAGCGGCGGGGGAGGGAGGCGTGGGGCTGTGGCCTTCTCCTTCTGGGCTTGGTTGGGCCCGGGTCGTGCAATGTGCGAGGTTGTGTGGGTTGGCGTCCGCGGGGGGGAACAGTTCGCGTGGGCTGCATTCAGGGGCCGGGGGGGGTTGGCCTGGGTCTTCTGGGGTGTGTGCGGGGGGCGTGGGCGGGCCACTGGGTGGGGTGGGCGTGCCGCGGGGCGCGGGGCTCCTCTCGGCAGGTGTGTGTGGGTTATCAAGTGTGGGGGGTGGTGAGGGGTGTCCGGCGGGTGGGTGTGTGGCGGGCGTGTGCTGGTGTTCGGGCGGTTGGGGGAGGCCCGTGTAGCGGGGCCCGGGGATGCGCGCGATGGTGGGCGTGTGTGGGTCTGCGGGTGAGCAGCGAGAGGGGAGGGGCATGGGCGGGGATTATGCGGTGGGGTGTGTTGTGTCGGTGTATGTGTCCGCTCGCCGCGGCGCGCTTGTGTGGCCAGTTGTAGGCCGGGCGGTTTGGAGGAGAAGCTTGCCGTCTTCTGCTGCCGCGGCAAGGATTTCGCAGACGAGCTTGCGTATCTGGTGGACCTCTTGGTCAGTGGTTGGAAGGGGGTATGCTAGCTTTGGGCTAAGACCCGCGCGGCTGAGGACCCTGTGGATGGCGTGGTACCCGCAGGTGAGGGATTGCTGCGGTCCGGGGGGAGGGTTTGGTCGTGTGTCCAGGCCCGCCTTGTCTTGTGTGTGGGCGGTGGGGATGGCCCAAACCCAGGGCACGGTCCCCGTGGGTAGCCAGCGGCGCTGGATCCAGTGGGTCAGGCAGAGCATGGCCAATCCCAGGTGGTAGCCCGCCTTCCCTCAGGTGATTTGGGCCAGGGCGCGGGCTGGGGGCTTGTTCCCTGGCTGGGGGACGCCCCTGAGGACCCTGTGCTGGGTGGTGGGGTCCCCTAGTGCCCCTGTTGGGGCGGTCCCTGGGGCGAACATGGTGTCTGTTCCTTTGATGAGCCATTGCGGGCCAGGGGAAGTAGCCGTAGCGGATATAACGTAGTAATGCCCGCGCTCGAGGACTGTAACCCAGACCTCCGGCGGGGGGTGGTCACTGTCTGTATGTGGGGGGGGGAGGTCGTCGTCTGGGGTGCGGAGGCCGGCGGCGCGGAGGGCGGTGTTGCGGGTTGGTGCGGTGGCCTGTTCCCACTGCTCCGGGCGGTTCGGGTCCGCTGGGTGGTCCGTCTCCGCTGGGGCCCGTCGTAGGCGTACGGTCCCTTGACACGTGACGTTGATGCCGGTGTCGTGCGTCAGGGCCTGGCCCCACTCGATGGGGGGGATCCAGACGCGCTGGCCTTGGGTGTGTTTGCGGGCTCGCCAGAGTACGAGGTCTACGATGGCCTCGTGGAGGCCGCTGCCTGGGGTGGTCAGGTCCCGGAGGGCTTTGACGGTGAGCTTGGTCCAGTCGTCTTGTAGGCGGTAGCAGCCCAGGGGGGTGGTCGGGGCCCTGTTATGGAGGGTTGCTCGGAGATTGTCGGGGCTGCGGATGGTGGCCGGTGTGAGGGGGGGGTGCCCCGGGTCCGGGGGGGGTGGGCTGGATCGGCTGTCGGGGTCTTGCGCGTCTACGTCGATGTATGGTTGGCCCTGGTTGGGCTCGGCCGGGCTGGGCGGTGCCAGGTGGCTTCCTGGGTGAGAGATGGGCCTCGGGGCGCTGTGGTGGTGTCTTGGAGGCCTGCGGATGGAGATGGGGGGCGCGTGCGGGGCGCGGAGCGGGTTAGTGGACGTCTGGGTCATGCATGGCATGGTAATGGATGAGACGCTGCATGTGTTCCCTGGCGGTGGGGTCGCTGAGTTGCTCCGCGTGTGTTAACAGGAGGTGTTTGCGGTGTACCATTTGGGCCGCTGCTCTGCGGACTGCCTCTAGACGTAGGTGTGCTGCTGCCTCCATGGGGCTTTCTGTGTGTTTGGTGAGGTGTCGGTGCAGGGCCTGTGTCACCGCCCCTCTCATGGTGGCTCCGTTGACCAGGGGATCCCGGAAGAGGTGTTCGGTGGCCTGGTGTGCGTGGCTGTGTGTTGGCCATCCTTCGTGTTGTCGTAGGGTTTCTGCCGGGGACCAGGCCATCAGCGTGTCCCTGCCTGGATGGAGGGGGCATTTCTTGGAGTGTTTCCAGTCCTCCGGGGTGGTGTGGTCGCACGGGCAACGGGTGTGTTCTTCGGGGACGTGGATGTGTTTGCGGCGAGCCATCTGGCGACCCTGGTGAGGAATGGTAGTTGCTCCCTGAGGAGCTGGATGGGTCGTTTTTGGAGGTGGGCTGAGAAGTTTGCTGGGCGCAGCGCTGGGTGGTAGAGGGGGATTTGCAGTCTGTCCTGGAGCTCCTGGATGTGCGCCCGGCTGTCCGCGTCGCCGAGCACGCGGGCGAGATGTTGGATGGGGTTGGGGTAGTGGTATGCTCTGTCGTGGGAGCAATGGGGGGCGTCCTCTGGTACCCACCACGCCCACCTCTACAACATCGCCCCTGACATGGGGGACCTGGATCCTCTCCGACTCCCCCAACCCCCCTACCAGCAGGCTCCTTACCCGCACAGCAGCGCCCCGCGTGGCCCCGCTCCCGCAGCACGAGAGCCGAGGGCGGAGCCGGCGCGGATGGCCTCTGCCCAGGCGGCGCGGGGGTCTGCCGAGGCGCTGGCGCCACAGGGGCAGGAGCCGCAGGCAGAGCCGACCTGGGGGGCAGAGGGGGCCTGGGGCAATTGGGCCCACAACTGGGACGCGGTCCCGGACCCCCTGGTAGGCGAGGCCCCCCCCCTGGTGATGTAGGTGTATGGGTCACTGAGCTGGGCTACCTCCGGAACGGCCAGGGGGTGGAGGAACCAGCTCTTGGATACCGTGCTCCTCCGGAGGGACGGGGGGAACCAGGAAGTGCCCCCGAGGGGGTGGGTGGCCCGAGAGTTACAAGAAAGGGTCCTCTGGGACGCGATTTGGGCAGGGTGGCCCGACCGGGAGCCGACGTGGACGGCTTTGCTGAACAAGGGGGCGGTGCTCCGCGTCATGGACGCGGAGGCCAACAACTGGCCCCCCCGGGCCCTGCGCACTGCCCTCACCGACTGGCGCTACCACCCGAGGAACTCGCCGCCGCAGCAGCCCCTGCCCCGAAACAAGCGGCGGCGCAGGTGACCGCCGCGCCCGGCGGCTATGTTCCAAGGTGGCAGGCACAGGGAGTTGGGAGAGGACCAGCAGCGTGGGACACCCCCGCCGGCAGGCCCGGGCCCCTCTACTGAGAGCGCCCCTCTCAACCCCCGCCAATCACACAGCGGGGGGACACGCGTCGCCCCCGGTAGGGGAGAGAGCGGTAGCCACAAGCACGCGGACGCGCGAAACTTGGGAGCCCCACTGACCCGCAGACCGCTAACCACTAACCGCTGACCCTGACCGCCACCCCAAGCGCCCGCCGACCCTCCCCTCCTCCCCCCCCGCCAGTGCCACGCGGCGAGGCGATGGCGACGAGACGAGCGGGGGGCCCGTGGATGAGGGCCCGCAGGACAGCCTAACACCCAGTGGGTGGAAGGGGAGCAGAAGGGGAGTGCGCCCCCCCCCCCCGTCAGCGGCTGACCCCCCGGGGCCAAGACCATCAGGCCGCCACCCTGCAGCCACGGGAGAGCAGCACCGGGGGACCAGAGGGAGACAGCGGGGAGCCCCCCCCTTCTTCTCCCTGTCTCCCGTCATGCCCACGGACAGCCGGAGGACGGTGGCCCCACAGTCCCCCCGCCAGGCCAGGGGAGACTCCCCCCCCCGAGAGGGCCGCGGCACCCAGGGAGGTGCCCCACCGGGCCGGTTCGCCGCGCGCCCAAAGTCGGCCGCCGCCCACTCCCACAGTAACCGCGGGAGGCCAGCAGCCCTGCGCCGGCGCGCAAGGGCAACCCGCGTACCGCATCCGGGCGGCGGCACGTGGACGCGAGCCGCTGCAGTATGGGGGACAGGGCAACGCTGGAGCGGCCCGCCTTGATGCCTGCCCGGGGGGGGCAGAGGGACAAACCTGAGCAGGGTGATCCCCCACCCCCCGCCCCCCGGGGCCTCCCGGCCGAGCCACCGACGAGGGGCGGCGCATCGACCGCCCCCCCCCCCCCCCCAAACCAGACTGACCCACCAGCGGCCAGCCAGACTGCGCCCGGCGCCCGGGGCTGCCAAACAGCCCCTACCGAGCAAGCGCCAGGGAGGGACGCGCGGCGCTCCGCCACCGGCCATGAGGGGGGGCCTGGGCAGGGGGCTACAGGTCACCCCTCCGCAGCCGCCGAGGGTCCGGGCCGGGGAACCGGAGGGGGGTGGCGAGGAACCATGGCGCGACCCCCCCTCCCCTTCTCCCCCCCACTCCCCCCCCTCCGGCCCGCGGGATACCGGAGGCGGGCCAAGGGGGCGCCGACCCTCTACCCCCCCCTGCACCCTCAAAGAGAGCCGCGGCACCCGGTTGGGAAATGCTGCTAGGTCCATACGCCACACGCACCCGGGCCGCCACCCGCCTGCTCCCACAGTGACCACGACAGGCAGGCCGACCCGCACCAGCACACAGGGGCGACCCGCGGAGCACAACCGTTGTCGGCACGCGGACATGAACCGGAGTAGTATGGAGGCCACGCCCTCCATGAACTGAGCGACGCCGATGACACCCGCTCTGGTGCCCGCCCAGGGAAGGCAGAGGGACGGACTGACGTAGAACGACCCCCCGCCTCTAAGGGCCCCCCGGCCACGCCCCCGGGGGGGCGGCACACAGGCCGCCCCCCTCCAGCGCCGGACCGCCCTGGACGCACAAGGCCGCCCGCAAGAAGGCACCAGACCCAAAGGCTGGTACGGGGGGAAAGGGACCCCCCCCCCCCCCAAAGCTAGCCAGACGGCGCACGGGACCGGAGCAGAAAACGCGGACGGCACAGACCGATTGGAACGCCCCACCGGCGCCCTGCACCGGAACCACGCGAGGTGCGCGCGCCACACGGACCAGGGGAGGGAGAAAGGGCGCGGATGCCGCGAGAGCGCGAGCGCATACACACGCAAAGGGCACGCGAAGAATACCAGAAGGGCATCAGGACCAAGCGCGCGGAACGCACAGACCGCATGGAATGATGTACCAGCGGGCTAGGGTGAGGGACACCTGGACGGGAGGACCCGCCACACACAGCGCCCGGAAAGCGGGGCGGGAGGGGGGGGGCGCAAAAGACACAAGACCAGGCACCGGCCGCAACCCCCCAGAACTTCCGCGAGGGCCGCGCACACACGAACAGGGCACTGCACCCGCCAAGGCAGTAGTGGCACACCGAGCAACGCACCAGCCCCGCAGTCAGGCAGCCTCCGCGCTAGCCCATGGGGGTCCCACTGGCAACAAGCCAGTAATACGGGCCCGGCGGCGCCAGCAGCCCGGTCGACCACGCATTTGGGGGCCACCCACTGGGTAAGCGCCTGCAGCTACGGTTGCTAAGTGACGCACTGACCAGGGAGTGGAAAAAAGGGGAAGCTGGGGACGGACAGGGCTCCAAGCCCTGTGAAGCTGGGGGACTCCGCCACCAGGCAGGAGGTGTGTCATGAAGGGCCCCCCACTAGGTCCCTGTGGGGAGGATATCACCTGGCCCGACCAGGTGACCCCCCGGAGCCGACAGGCGTCTAGTACCCGAAACCTCAAAACTCAAACCTCAAACCTCAATCATGTCGTCAAAGTTGTTGGGGCTGATGTAGTCCGCACATTCGTTCTTGACGCCCTGGATATGATGTACTGAGACCCGTAGCTGGCTCAGGTAGGTCCATCAGCGTCTGAGCTTGGCCTTCTTAGCTGGGGGTCCCTTCTGGAAGGTGCGGACCGGTTCTTGGTCACACAGCCAAACCACTGGGTTACTCCTAAACAATCGGGACGGAGAGGATACCACTAGCATAAGCGCGAGCATGTCCTGCTCATAGGTAGAGTAGTTACCCCGGGCCTTGTTCCATTTCTAGTTCCAGTGACCCAGGGGAACCGGGACCCATTTGTAGTCAGGGTAGCTCTGCTTGAGGGTACCGTCTGGGTTTAGTTCATCAGTACCCCATTGGGAAATGGCCGAGTCGAACTCCTTCTTCTCTAGTGCTTGCCACTGGAATGGCGTTCCACCTCTGCCCACATTGCCGGCGTTAGTCACCAGGATAATTTCCCCCTGTGCTCTAGGCACGCCCAAGCACTTAGCGTTGGCCACCTTGTCCTTGAGCTCATAAAATGCTTGTTCTTCTTGAGGGCCCCAGCGCCAGGTAGTACTCTTCTTAATGAGGTTCGTCAGGATGGCGCTGGTGTAGGTGAAACTTTTGATGTGGCGGCGGTAGAAACTGAAACTGCATACATCATGGAGTCCCTTCTTGGGGTCTTCATGTCGTACCTTAGCATCCATCAGGGGTTTGGCCTTAGAGGCCGCAGGGGTCCACCAACCATAGCCAATGTGGAACCCCAGGTACTGCATAGTCTCCTGCATGAACTCACACTTCTCCAGCTTGAGTCTGGTGTGGGTCTCCTCGCAGACTGCAAAGAACTCGCCGGAGAGGATTAGGTGGTCCTCTTGAGTATTCGTTCCCAGGCATACGTCGCCGCTGTGTGCTTCCATCTGGGCGCCCCACCGGTCTCCGACGGAGGATGGATAGGATCTTGAGGACCTTCTCTGTTCATCAGCTCTTGAAAATGAGCGGGTGCGTTAGCCACGCCAAAGGGCATGACCTTCCACTTGAACACCCTCACCTGAGGGGTGATGAAGGCTAGAAGCTCCTGGGCTTTGGGTGTCCAGTCTACTTGCAAGAATCCACTCCGCTTGTCCATCTTTGTCTTGTAGCGGCAGGAGGCTATCTTCTCGAGGGTTGACTCCATGTTAGGAATGTACCCTAAGTGGTTCGGCTTCTTCTTGTTCAGCTTTCCATAGTCCACTACCAGCCGTTTCGCTGCACACCCAAGCTTAGGCACCAGAAAACAGTGGCTGCAATGTTGGAGGTAGTCCCCATCCTTGTACTCCAGGACCAGGCCAGCGTCGATATATTCTTGTATCTGTCACTCCATCTCATCAGCCTGCTCTTTAGGAGCCGGGTAGGGTCTCCTACGTATCTTGTGACTGACGAGGTCGGGGTTCAGCTTGAGGTCCATCTGTACCAGCTTGTCACAGGAAGCCGCAGGGGGTAGTTTTCCGAATACCTCCAGGTAGGTCCTGATCAGCTGAAGCGGTACCGGGTACGCGGCCATTTTTCCCCGAAATCCTTCTTGTAGCAGCGCAGGTAAAACCTATGAACACGGTGCCTTCTACAGCGCCACACCACCGAGCTCTTTCCTGCTTGTGCCTTTTTTGCTTTTGCCGCTTGATTTTGAACACCTTCAGGACTCAAAACCCCTGCTTCTTTCTCGAAACTCCTTGCTTGGTTTTGCACGCTCCTGCTTGAGGACCCGCACCAGCAGCAGCAACATACCAACAGTAGCAGCGACAGCACAAAAGGCGTAGACCCCGTCATTGTGATTCATCGTGTTCACATCCAACGGAGTCATTTTGGAGCAGAGCTCTTTTCTTATCCCTTCACGATGCAGCCAGCGCCTATAGCGGGAGGGCTACGAGGAAGGGCCTTTTTCATGGCCTGGGCAGCCGAGATACTGCAGCTCGTAACTACAGTGAGGGCCACTGATGCCCGCTGCTTGGCGCACGGCTTGCGTTGGCTTACAAATAAATCTGCAAGCTTTGCATGCCCGACTGGAGCAAAAAAGAAGCCTGCAAAGCAGACCACAGACAAACTGTTACCCTACACGCTACGCAGCGCCAAAGGCGTGCAGCGCTGACATCGCCTAATACCAATGCGATGGATCCCGTCGAACCTGCAGTCGAAGCACTACCAACGCATTGGTATCCCTACCTTTACCTGCTTACCAGCTCCTTTTATTATAAAAAATCCACAACAGGAATCACGCTTCACTCGATTAAACTATCCTTGATCCACGTGGATTTGCGTCTTTTGCTGCGCGTGGAGGCCGTCGCGACAGTTGCGGCGACGACGCTGGTGGACGCAATTCTCTGAAAAAATCAGTGGCGGATGGGGGACAGCCCATTCCGCGTCACTATCCTCTGGGGTCCAAGAGCTTGATCTTGTCCTCCATGTCCTCATCATAGTGTAGATTGCTTGCCCCTTGGTGGGTAGAAGCGGGGGGGTGGTCCTGAACCGGCTCAGCGTCCTTGGTTGTATCCTTCAGCCCTTGATAGGCGTAGGGAAGGTCCCGTTCCACAGTCTCAGGTGGTCGTCGAAAACATAGGCACGCTCGAGGGCTTTCCCATACGCATTTCTCTGAGAGTTCATCCTCCTCTCGGGTACTCACATGGGCACCCAACACGCTCTTCATGAGCCCCAGATCCACCTCTCGATGCCAGGGGGTTATCTTCTGTTCGAGGTGTTCCTTCATTTGGGAGATATCTCTCATAGACCCTTGCTTCAACGGCCAGGAGCGGCGGGTAGGCCTAGCGTAGCGTCCATTTTTCGCCATCAATCTCCTCTTGGAGTCCATGTAATCTCTCAGCCTGGATCGGGGTCCAGCTCCTCGTCCAGGTGCTCCTCTTCCTTCATGGAGAGTAGGGGTGCCTATGGGGCAGCGTAATTGGCGATCTCCACTTCCTCCACGCACGTCTGCACAAAGAAGGCGTCATGCTCAGTCTCGTCATCAGGGTGTATAGATCTGGGTAGCTCCAATAGCCCACACTCTGGGACTACATCAAGATTTGGTACACGGCAGGGGGAGTTGGGGGCAACAGTGTCAGACACGACGTACCCGTCTCCCCCAGGAGTAGTCTCTACGGCGTCTCGAGGTCGTAGTTGATTTTTCAGGACATCCAGGGTGTAGCCGCTGCTCTCAGGTTGAATTTCCTGGACAATAGCAGGCTTCACATCTTCCCAGGGTACCCGGGCTAGGCCCCCGTCCACCACACTTAGCATGCTCCCCCATCTTGGGTTCCCGATGGGCGTGTTGCGGCCCAGAGGCACATAAATGGCGTCGTCCGGCAGCTGGATGGGGGTGAGCGTCAGCTTGTCCAATAGAGTACGCCAGTACTCATTTCCCCTATGGGCTCCCCAATCGGGGACACACGGGACCATACGGGAAAGCTCCAGGGCCACCTTGGTCAAGAGCTTCCCCTGCTCACTGAACCTGGGGTTCCCGTACGCCATTCTGAGACAGGGCGGGCAAAATTTCTATCAGCAAATTTTCCCTTTGCTGCAGTAGAGGTCCAGGATATGTTGCTTGTCACTGGCGAATAGCTCCACGTTCAGGTCTTCACGGGAGTATCCCAGGTACTTCACACCTTGGTCTAAGACATCTCCGAGGAGCTGATAGTCCGCGGTTTTTGAGGCAACCATCATGGTTGAGGGCTCCTTCTTGCATACCCTGAGGTAGCTAGACGTCTGTTCAGACTGCTCCAGAGGTACAGATTCCCCTCCGTCACCATGGTCTCCTTGGTGGACGTAGGGTGCTTGCAGGCTGAGGGATAGAATCTGGGAGTGCTCGACGAAGAAGTCCATCCCCAGTACAAAGTCGAAGGCTTCGGTGTCCATCACGTCGAACCGATGGACAATGCTCCTTGATGTCAGGGGCACCTTGACCTCACAGTCCCCACAACTGTGCACCACATTCCCATCTCCCATGCGGATGGCTGCGGTAGGAATGATGTTCTTCAGGTGCCCACGAGGTAAACGTTTCTTGGTCACAATAGATATAGTGGTCCCAGTATCCAGTACCCCCAGGTATTCACGTCCCCCAAGACGGATACGTACCCGGAACACCAGATCTGTAGGGCTTCCGGAGCGTCCCTGTCAGAAGCCTGCGGGGCAGGTCACTTCAAACCCCTTCTTCTGCAGTTTCCGCGCCATGCGCATGAAACGGGAGCGTTTGCGGGTGTCCGACTGGTCCCCATCTTCGTTGGTATGCTCAGTCCCTTGTTTATGTTGGGCTTTCGTCTGGGAACGGGTCGTAGGTCCTGTGTTTGATTGCCCACCAGAGGGCGCAGAGTTCCCCCCTCGCGTAGTATTCAGGTTCCCTCCGGACTGGTCCGCGTTCTTGTCCTTGTCCGGCTTGGGGTCAGAGCCCCCCCGTCCACCTTTGCCCTTGCCACCTTGGCCTTTGCCATTGCCCTTGGACCTGCCCTTGCCACTCGCCTTGTCGGCGTTGCCCTTGCCACTGCCTGTGCCACTGCCGTTCTCAGTCTTGAGCTTCGCTGAGAGGCGTAGCTTGTGGTAGCACTCGTCCTCGTAGTGCTTCCTCTTACCACACAACGCACAGGTGATTGTGCACCTGTAGTGGTCTGGCAGCTTGGCTTTGCCGCCGGTGTTGGTCTCCTGCTTCTTTGTCTGGACCACGAAACAGTCCCGTTGGTTGCAGTTAGGGGCATGAAGCAGGCGACCCTGCTCATCTCTGGCATCACACCAGAAGAGGTCCTGGACATTGCTAATGAAGGGAGATTTTTGGGGGTATTCCCCTGTCCAGGTTGGGGTCCCTGGTACCCTTCGCCATGGCTCCCAGAGCCGCCTCCTCGAGGACGGTAGGCGTTCAGGTGCTGGTCGCTTTGTTTTTCCAGCGCGAGCTCCAAATTTAGCACAGACAGGTCCTCGTAGCTGACGGCTCTTGCCTTGCGCTCTGCTGTTGCCCGGCATTCATCCCACACTTCTCGTAAGACCTTGGCCACCAACCAAAATAGCAGCTCGTCGCTGCCATAGGAACCGGGCGTCAGTTGCTCTACCCAGTGGTCCAAGTCGGCAAGCAGCTCAGAAGTCCTGGCAGGCTTGGGGTTGTTGGGCAGCACGGCCAGGTTCTGGATCTCTGCCCTGGTGGAGAGGTCGGTGTTGTAGAAAGGGTACTGCCTCTCCAGGGCAACCAACACGTCGGGGAAGGTGGCGGACTTCGTCACGATCTGCTTGACCTGCTTCTCCAGGTACTTGGTCTTGCAGCACTCCAGAAGCAGATAGCACTTCACTCGCCCACAAGCACGGGTTTTGGCGAGTCATCCTTAGGAACCAGCCGAGGTTCTCACCGAACTGGCTGAGGTCCTTCTGTGTGAAATCTGGCAAGTTCACCACCTTCTTGGAAGTGGCGATAGCCTTAGCCTCCTGAGACCTGTATCCTTCATTGTGCTTGGTCTTCCTCTTTTTGTTCTTCTTCTTGCCGCTCGAGTTCTCAGGGTCCTCAGGGTCGTCGTCCTCAGAAGGTGAAGCTGACGTCATAGATGGCGGCTCATCATCAGAGGGATCACCGCCAAGGTCACTAGAGCCATAGGGCTCAGCATCGACCATAGCCCTTAGGGCTGTCAACCCCAACTGGTCCAGCTCGGCTCGCGTGGAGTTCTCCATGTGGGTGTGGGGTGGCTGGGCCATTCTTGGTACGAAGGGGCTCCTTGGTATCACGGCAGGGGTGGGCATATG
The DNA here is from genome assembly GCA_964036045.1 of Eutreptiella sp. 'Long Island Sound 2002'. Classification (NCBI taxonomy): domain Eukaryota; phylum Euglenozoa; class Euglenophyceae; order Eutreptiales; family Eutreptiaceae; genus Eutreptiella; species Eutreptiella sp. 'Long Island Sound 2002'. Next base: position 95,539,610 of record OZ038382.1, on the reverse strand, counting down.
TCATCTCCTCAAGCTCCCCACGGTGTTCGTCAGTCCCGCCACCAAATGATTGGCTTGTAGACGATGGGGTGAAGCTCCCATGGTGGTAAATGACGCTTGGGGAGGAATCAGGGGCTTCAATTCGGCCCGAATTTCTTAAAGTAGATCACCCACTAGTTCTGAAGTGGCTCCTCGAAGAGCTTCTTGTATTTCTGAAAACGTCAGGGAGTTGTTTGAGTATCTTTCTGATCTTCTGCTCCTTCAACCACAAGACTCAGGGCCACATAGGCCACTCAGAGAGGTGAAACCAGGTGCCGGCATGGTATAGCCAGGCTCAGGCGCCGCATAGCCAGGTATTCCAGTCATGTACACGGCCGCCGCGGGTCGAGGATAGTCATCCTCATAGCGGCGCGGCATAGGCTCAGGAACACCGGTGTAGGTGGAGCTGGATGCCACTGGTTCACTGACTCGAGTTGCCATAGGTGCCACAGTAGCTGCTGGAGTCACACCGTGGGTGGGGTAAGGCATACCAGAAAAGCCTAGACCCCCATCCATAGGTGGAGTGGTTGTGGGTGAGGATGTCGCTGGGTGTGTGGCTGGGAGCGTAGTGGTTGTTGGAGAGAGTACTGCAGGGTGGTCAGAGGCGCTCGGCGCGGTGTCCGAAGGTTGGTACTCGAAGGTTGTCTCGCCGGGTTGTCGGTGTCGATCTCCAGGATGTTCCTCTTCGATACCCATGTCCACTGCTTCCTTCTCCTTCTCCTTCTCTTTGCCTTCAGGTCCTCCAACAGAGAGTCCACTGAGGGCAGCTCCCAAGCCCTCCAGGGAATCTTCCCCCAGCCCACTTAAGGGCACTGAAGGTACAGGCACGTCAGGTTCAGGTTCACCGGCAGGTTTGAGCTCTGGCGCTGGCATGGCTGGTGTCACTGAGGGGGCTGTCTCCTCGGCATGTCCTTGGTGTCCATGGTATATTTTTTCGCCCTTCAGTGGAGTCAGTCTCAACGTACTGGTTGTACTGCACGGGGTTGCAGGTATTCAAAGACTGAAAGTCTCTGCTACCAGAACGTTAGAACAGGCTTTCACTGTTGAATGCTTTGATGATATTGTTTTGTTTGTGCCTCTGCCTGCTCCTGCTGCTTCTTGATGTAGCTCAGGTTTTCCAAATAAATATGGTTTGATGAATTCAACCAGAAATACAAGTACCCACAGTGCAGGCAAGGGACCACAGGATCCAATCCACAACATGAAGGGCTGCAGTCAAAGGAGATAGTGTAACTACAAAGGAAACTCACAATAACTACTGATTTATGGAACGATAGTAACAACATACCCTACAAACATGTGAAAACTGCCCACATGGGCACTCTCTCTTTTATAGTGCCAGCTAGAGATGTGCACGCTTTGTTTTTGGTCCCATAGGTGCTGAGATGGCATGGCTTGTGGCGCTGAGGTCACTGCCATGTCACATGGCATCTTCCTACGTAGCTAGGCTGACTGGGAATGGAACCCAGGACCTCTCCAAAAGAGGTGCCCCAGCCCCCTAGGGTGCAGACCACTAGGATAGCTAAGCATTCATGAGAAAATGGAGAAAAGTGTATAGGCTCTAGATTACTGTCAGCGCCTCAGTCAGTCCAGGAAATGGTGAATGAGTCCAATCAGTTGGGGGGTCAGGGGTCCACACAACATTCATAGATCAATGCTTGGTTTATAGGTCAAAATGTCTTGTCACCCCTTTTGCATAGGCCATAACTACGATAGAAATGTGATATGCCTTTAGACCTCTCTATGACGACCAAAACTAGCCTTTTGGCAGGGAAATACACTTTTTCTTACTCTATATTCACACTCCACCACTCACCATCTTCTGTATTTTGCCAACACCTACAAGCACAATATGACCTCCAAAACCAATCAGCTACTGAGGTTCTTCGAGGTACTTCTGTGGCACCTTCGGTGCCTCAAGTTGCCGCTAAAGGTGGGCCGATGTGTGATAATGTATCGATATTGCTCCAACTCCAGCACTCCAACTGATAAATTTGTGATGTCTTAAAAAAAAAGGAGCCAAGTGGCCAAGCTCACTGCACACGCAACGTAGCACACCAAGGGTGCACACCGGCGAACAGGAGCCAAGTGTCCGAGGACACCGCACAAACAACACAACACAGCGAGCCGGCATACTGGTGAACAGGAGCCAAGTGGCCAAGGACACTGCACACCCAACACAACACACTGAGCGGGCACACCAAAGAACGAGGGCCAAGTCGCCAAGGACACCGCGGCCACAACACACCGAGCGGGCACACTGGTGAACAGGAGCCAAGTGGGCAAGGACACCGCACAGACAGCACACCGTTCGTGCAGACCAGTGAACGCGAGCCAAGTGGCCCAAAACACTGCACACGCAACACAACACACTGAGCAGGCAGACCAAAGAACGGGAGCCAGGTCGCCAAGGACACCGCAGAGACAGCACAACGAGCGCGCACACCGCTCAACAGGAGCCAAGTGGCCAGGGACACCGCACAGACAGCACACCGGACACGCAACACAACCCACCGAGCGTGCACACCGGTGAACAAGAGCCAAGTGGCCAAGGACACCGCACATGCAACACAACACGCCGAGGGCACACACCGGTGAACAGGAGCCAAGGGGCCGAGAACACTACATACACAGCACACTGAGCGTGCGCACCGGTGAACGAGAGCCAAGTGGCCAAGCACACCACAAACAGGACACCACACGGCGAGCCGGCACACCGGTCGACAGGTGCCAAGTGGCCAAGGACACTGCACACAAAGCCAACCGAGCGGGCACACCGGTGAACAGGAGCCAAGTGGCCAAGGACACTGCACACACAACACAGCACACCGAGCAGGCGCACCGGTGAACAGGAACCAGGTCGCCAAGGACACCGCGAAAACAGCACACCGAGCGGGCACACCTACGAACAGGAGCCAAGTGACCAAGGACAGCGGAAAACGCAACAGGACACACTGAGCGGGGACAGCGGTGAAGAGGAGCTGATTGGCCAAGGACACCGCGCACACAGCACACAGCGCGGGCACACCCGTGACCAGGAGCCAAGTGGACATGGACACCGCACAGGCAACAGAACCACCAACGGGAGCCAAGTGGCTTAGGACACGCAACATACAGCACACCGAGCGGGCACACCGGTGAACAGGAGCCAAGTCGCCAAGGACACTGCAGACACAGCACACTGAGCGTCCACACTGGTGGATGGGAGCCAAGTGTCCCAGCACAGCGCACAAGCAACACAGCACACCGAGCGGGCACACTGGTGAACAGGAGCTAAGTGGTTGAGGACAACGCACACGCAACAAAACACATCCAGCAGGCTCACCAGTGAGGAGGAGCAAGCTGGCCAAGGACACCGCGCAGACAGCACACTGCGCGGGCAAACCGGTGACCAGGAGCCAAGTGGCCATGGACACCGCACAGGCAACACAATACACCGAGCGGGCAGACCGTTAAACAGGAGCAAAGTGGCCACAGAGACCGCACACACAACACAACACACGGAGTGGGCACACCGGTGAACAGGAACCAAGTGGCCAAGGACACCGCACACACAGCACACCAAGCGGGCACATTAGTGAACAGGAGCCAAGTGGCCCAGGACACCGCACACGCAACACAACACACCGAGCGGGCACATCGATGAACAAAAGCCAACTGGCCAAGGACACTGCACACACAGCACACGCAGCGGGTACATCGGTGAACAGGAGCCAACTGGCCACGGACAGCGCACACACAACACAACCAGTGTGCACATCAGTGAACAGGAGCCAAGTCGCCAAGGACACCGTGCACGCAACCCAACAGACCGAGCGGGCACACCGGGAAACAGGACCGAAATGGCCAAGGAGACTGCACATGTAATACAACACACCGCGCGGGCACACGGTTTAGCGGGACCCAAGTGCCAAGGCCACTGCAGACACAGCACCCCGTGCGTGCAGCCCCGTCAACAGGAGCCAAGTGGCCAAGGACAACGCACACAGAACACACCAGGCGCGAGCACCGGTGAACAAGCGCCAAGTGGCCACGGACACCCCGCACAAGAAACCGCTGGGTGCACACAGCGGTCAACAAGCGCCGAGGGACCGTGGCCATTGCACACAGGTGCGCATCTAGGGCAGCCGAGGGACGGGAAACAACAAAGCACATCCCATGGGTCGGAAGCACTGGGGCGACCCAGCCCACCCAGGGGGCCAGCAGCAGGGGCGGTACCCCGAGGCGGTTGTCTCAGCCCGGCCAGGCTGCAATGGGGACCATGGCAAACATCAGCCGGAGCAATGGGTGTGACCGGTGACAGGCGAGCTGGTACACAATCCAGGAGAAGGTTTCCTGCCAAGCGGAGAGGCCCCGCAACTCGAGCGGAGGGGTGAGACGATCGTACCGTAGACTTGCGGGAGCAATACCCCCTGTGGTGAGAGATACTCCAACTACTGCGCAGCCCCCCAGTGCTGCCGCCCGAAGGAGGGAACATGTGGTCCTACCCATGGAGACATGTGCGCAGACCGTTCTACCCGGGACACCTGGACTGCGTGGCCGCCACACTGCCTTCCCAAGCACCTTTGGGGGCGGCTTGAGCGGCACCTGTGCAAGGGCAGTGGGAGGGACAGGACGTTCCCTTCGTAAGACCTTCTTTCTGCATTGTCAAAGGAGGCATCTGGAGCTCCCAGAGATACTTACGTACCTACTTTTCCTCCACGGTTGTTGCATCCCACCCATAAACGGCATTCATGGCTCTAGAAGCCTCTGCGTACGTCTTCTTGAGCTCATTACGTATATAATCCCGGTTTCTCTTTGGTCTTCTTCCCAGCCGACGAGAGTCTGATGACTCCCATACAAATTGGTGTCTTGAACTGTTTCTGCTGGATAAGCGCATCGTGACAGTGCGCCTCCCACGTGATCTTCTGCATCAGAAATATATTCAATCCTGACATTGAAGCTAGTGAGGAACTCATGCCGGGGACCCCGTCTCTGCAACGGGGCCACAATGGTGCACAAATCCTCATTGTACCATTTCACTATGGCGCTATCGTCTGTTTGCAGCGTGACCTCTTGGCCACATATCCAACTCTGAAATTTGAGCAAACAGGATGTGATAGCGTAAGTTTCTTTCCTGCGGGCTGTCAAGTCGTATTGACCAGTATGTTTTGTTCGAGTGAAATCATCCTTGGTGGTTACGGCTCGTTCTTGTTGAAGTTTTCTGCTATAAAAAACTACTGGTCGATACGTACTGTCCGGTTGAAGCTGCTCAAGTGCACCTCCTACCACAAAGTGGCTAGCATCACACCATATGAGCCAGTTGCCCTCAGGAATATCGTAAACACAAACCCTTACTCTTGTCATTGACCATATCAATTAAACTCTGTTTGACTTTTTAAAATTCGTCGATCATTTCCTTGGTCCACTCAATTTTCATATCTTATCCAGGCAGTTTCAGGCGCTTTCTTTTCTTGGGCAACCCTGTGGCATTCAATTCGACGGTACCATCTGTAGGTTTTGCCTCATACTTGTATTTGACCTTATGGGATTCCATTAGGGGGCGGGCGTGTTTGGTAAAATCCTTTATGTAAATTTGATACCATCCAACTAGCCCCTAAAAGCCTTTCATCCCTTGGGAGGTGCTGGAGGTCCAGTGATCTCATTCCTTGATGGCCTCCAACTTGGACGGATCCGGAAATTGTTTGTTATCTTTCAAAATATGTCCATCATATTTGACAGTCCGCCGGAAAAAGTGGCATTTCTCTGGCTTGACTGTCAGCTCTGCCTCCCTTAAAGCTTCAGAGGTTGATGGTTCGCGCGCGCTGCGCCCTGTTGCCGGGTAGAAACAAAAATATTGGTAAAACACGACGAAAAAACTTTCTAAATAGCTCAAAAAAAAAAGCTAACTAACATACAAAACGGCTAGGCAAAAAAAGCGCGCGGCGAAACGCGTTAAAACGCGACCGAAAATTTTTAAACCTTAAATAGGTGAATAGCTAACCCTGTAAGCACTGTAACGCTAATAGAAACACAACGCCGTGCCCCTCGTTGACTAACACGCCGAATACGCAAAGAAAACTGCGTTGCGAGCAACGCGTAAAACTCGAAAAACATTTTCTAACACGCCACGCCCCTGCACATGCTCCCTTTTGCCCTCTTTTGTTCTCCATGTACCTTCTCTTCCCACCCGTGCCCCACCCTAGACACTTCTGCCTCCCCTTTGCTGCAGGCGGCAACTACGTGGCAAAAGAGGGCCGAAATAAGAAGTCGATGAGGACCTGTTTGCTGTACATGTACAAACAAGTGAAGCAAGTGCGCCGTGACGCCGGGATCAGCAAAAAAGCGGCGAACGATGAGACCGGTTTCATCAACGACGTGATACACCGACACAGAGACGGGCGGGGCGTAACACAGGGTAATAATCAATATGTTTTGTGCATGCCGGCAGGGAGCGAAGGGGCACCACAGCACACAGACCCCAACACCGGGCAAAAAACAAGCACAGAAAACCAGCAGCACAACACAGCACAGCACGGCGCTGCACGACAGGCCACAGGCGGGGGAAGCAAGCACAAACAGCACCGCAAAACGACAGCAGAGCACAACAGCACACCACCACGCAACAGCACAGCACCACAGAACACGACACAGGGAAGCAGGGCACCAAAGCAAACCGCACAATACACGGGGAAGCAGGCCACGCGGCCAGACAGGGACACAGACACCCAAAAACGCCACCAGAAGACAACCACGGGCCATCAGACCCAGCATCACACCACAGAACACCAAGGAAAACAGCACAACACACAGCAACGCACCACAGCACAAGACAGCAGCAACAGCACAGCACAAGCGCACCAGCACAGCGCAGCACAGCACCACACCGAGCGGAGAGGACAGGGAACGCACAGCACAACACCGCAGCACACACACGGCACACAGCACAGCGGCTAACAACAGCACGCACCAACACACCACGAGAAAATACACACAGCACAGAGCACACAGCGCGGGGGAACACAGCAAAACACAGCGCCGCATAGCACAGGATCCCAGGGCGACGGGCAGCGCCAGAGGGCACAGCAGAACAAGCATCGGCACCAAACGAGCGAAACAAAACAACACAGCACACAACCGCACAACACCAGGCGGCACGACGGGCAGCAGCGCGCCGCAGCACCGCACCCACGTACAGACAGCACAGCACAGCACACGGCAACGCAGACCAAAACCAGACAGCAAACCACACCGCGACCAACCGAGCCGGACAGCACGACCAGAGACACGGCACAACACGCAGCAGCAACCAACAGCACAGCACAAAACACAAACAGACGCGCCAACAAACACTGCACAGCGTGCAGCAGCCCACAACACAGCAAGGCGCAGCACCACAGCACGGCATGCAGCACGGAACACGGCAACACAGCACCAAAAAAAATCCCGACGGAAGGGCAGCGCTGCGCGGCAACACGGGACAGCACGAGGCACCAGGCGCGCCCCGGGGGGGGGGGGGGGGGGGGCAGCAGACGGCGAGAACCGCCGACGAGCGGCAAGCAGAAAGGCAGGAGCAAATCAGCAGTGAAAAAAAAAACGGAGAACCGAGCGGCAGCGACAAAAACCGCGGACACATAAGGGGGGGGGGGGGGCAGCAACCGGAGGGGAGCAGCCAACGGCCATCTGGGAAACACAAAAGCAGTGAGAGCACGCTGAGAGCAGAGCAGCGGGAGAGCAACGACAAAAAAGAGAGGGGGGGGGGCAGCAGAGGGCGAGAACCGCCGACGAGCGTCAAGCAAGCAGGAGGGAGAAAAGCAGCGGAGGAGGAAAAAAAAAAGCAAGGAGCACCGAGCGGCAGCGACGAAAACGGCGAGACACAAGACGGGGGGGAACAACCAGCAGGGAGCAGCCAACGGCCAGGCAGGAAACGCAAAAGCAGCCAGAGCACACGGAGAGCAGAGCAGCGGGAGACCAAAAAAATACAAATAAGAGAAGGGGGGGGGCAGCAGACGACGAGAACCGCCGACGAGCGCCAAGCAAACAGGGGGGAGCAAAGCAGCGGAGGACGAAACAAAAACACGCAGCACCGAGCGGCAGCGACGAAAACGGCGAGACACAAAGGGGGGGGGGGGCAGCAACCACAAGGGAGCAGCCAACGGCTACGCGGGAAACACAAAAGCAGCGAGAGCACACGGGGAGCCGAGCAGCGGGAGACCAACAAAACAAACAAGAGGAGGGGGGGGGGCACAAAAAGACGGGAAAAAAGAAGGGGGCGGGAGGGGGAAAGCGGAAAAGAAAGGCAGGAGGAGAAAGGCAGCAAAGCATAAAAAAAAGGAAGAAAAAAAGAAGAAAAAAAATCGAGAGGGGGCAGCGGGGGCGGGGACCACACAGCGCCAAGGCCCAGGGCACCCGGGGCGTAGAAACCGAAGAAAACAAGAGACAACAGGGGCGCACAACGGGAAAGAAAAAAAAGACAAGAGGGGGGGGGTAAAGGAACACACAGCGCCAAGGCCCAAGGCACCCCGGGCTGGAAGCCAGAGGAAGCAAGAGACAACGGGGGCGCGCAAAGGGAACGACGAACAGAAAAAGGGGGACAAAAACCAACAAAGAGAAGAAAGAAGGCAAACCAAAGAACAAGAAAGGGGCATCCCCAACCCGCAGGGGGCCGAGCAAAGCAGAAAGACAAAAACGACCAGAGGAAAGGTGAGGCGCACCAAATTGCGCCCAGGAGGCCGGCCCGCCCGACCTGGCCAGGAAGGACGAGCACACGCACACACGCACGGAACCCAGGCGTGGCGTCCGCCGACCCCCAAGGGGAGGTGTCGGATTCCACACGAAACAGCCCCGGTGCACTGGCCGAGTCGCTCTTCGAATGACAGACGGTACGGGAAGCCGAACGCGTCAGTGAGCGGGTCCACACACGCTAACTATCGCAGCACACGCAGCCCAAGACCAACGCCGGAGGGATCCGCCAGGGACAACCCCATCGCGGGGCCCTGAACGGGTACGACTCGGAGTGCGCCCAGCGCTCCAGCCCTGGCGGGGGCCAGCGGCGGCCACAATGAGCCCGGTTCTCGGGCGGCCTCCGCCTGCCCCGCGCAGCCGCCCAGTAAGGCCGGGGGAGCAGACCGGGGGCCCCCGGGGTGGGGAAAGGCACCGCAGCGTCGGGGAAGCCTAACAAAGCAGCGAGGGCGACCGGACCGGACGAGGCGCGGCGCACAACGCGGGGCCACGAGGCACACCAGAGAGGCACGCCGCCGGCCACAACCAATGCAAACGGACAGGTACCAAGCAACAACGGCCGCCGGGTGCCGCAAACCCGGAGAGCGCGCACAAGACACACCGAACCAGGGCACGAGAACAGGTGCGAAGCAACACAAGCCGCCATCCGGATGGACGTGTGCGCGCCTGGCAGCCAACCCAGCCCCTGCCGGCTACAGAACAGCCGCCGTCCGGATGGACGAGTGCGCACCCGGAGGGTACCTGGCCCCTGCCGGCTACAAACAGCCGCCGTCCGGACGGTTGAGTGCGCGCCCGGCAGCGTAGCCCGCCCCTGCCGACTACGTAATAGCCACCGTCCTGATGGACGAGTGCGCGTCCCGCAGCTACGCCCCGCACACGCAACACCGCAGAAGCAACACACAGCACAACAGACCGAGCGAGCAAACCGGTGAACAGGAGCCATGTGGCCCAGGACACCGCACACGCAGCAGAACACACCGAATTTGCACAGCGGTGAGCAGGAGCCAAGTGGCCGAGGACAACGCACACCGAACACAACACACTGGCGAGCACACCATTGAACAGGAGCCAAGTGGTCCAGGGCACCACACGCGCGGCAGAACACACCAAGGGGGCACACCGGTGAACAGGAGCCAAATGGCCCAGGACACCGCACACTCAACAAAACACACCGAGCGGGCACACTGGTGAACAGGAGCCAAGTGGCCCAGGACACCGCACGTGCAACACAACAAAACGCGGAGGCACACCAGGGAACAGGAGCCAAGTGGCTCAGGACACGGAACGCGCAACACGACTCGCCAAGCGGGCACACCGGTGAACAGAAGCCAAGTTGCCAAGGACACCGCAAGCGCAACACAACACACCGAGCGGGCACACCGATGAACAGGAGCGAAGTGGCCCGGGACACCGCGCAAGCAAAGCAACAGACTGTGCTGGTACACCGGTGAACAGGAGCCAAGTGGCCTAGGACACCGCACACCGGACACAACTTACCGAGCAGGCACACGGGTGAACGGAAGCCAAGTGGCCCAGGACACCGCACGCGCAACACAACACACGGAGCGGGCACAGCGGTGAGCAGGAGCCAAGTGGCGCAGGACACCGCATCCGCAACACAACGCACCGAGAGGCCACACCGTTGAACAGGGACCAAGTGGCCCAGGACACCGAACAAGCAAGGAAACGCACCAAGCAGGCACTGGTAAACAGGAACCAGGTGGCCCAGGACACCGCACACGCGACACAACACACCGCGCAGGCACACCGGTGAACAGGACCCAAGTGTCCCAGGACACCGTAGACGCAACACAACAAACCGAGCAGACACAGCGGTGAACAGGGGCCAGGTGGCCCAGGACACCGAACGCGCGACACAACACACAGAGTGTGCACACCGGTCAACAGGAGCCAAGTGGCCCAGGACACCGAACGCGCGACACAACACACGGAGTGTGCACACCAGTGAACAGGAGCCAAGTGGCCCAGAACACCGCACACGCAACGCAACGCAACGAGCGAGCACGTGGGTGACCAGGAGCCAAGTGGCTCAGGACACCGCACACACGTGCACACGTAGGGCGGCCGGAGGACGGGGAAAAACCAACACTCCATGGGTCGGCCGCACTGGGGCGACCCAGCCAACCCACCGGGCCAGCAGCAGGGGCAGTACACCAAGTCCACTGGTCCGAGCCCGGTCAGGCTGCATCGGAGACCACGGCAAACGTCAACCGGAGCCATCAAGAGAAACCGGTGACATGCGGCCGGTACACAGTCCAGGAGGGCGTCGCCTGCCAAGCAGAGAGACCTCGCAACTCAAGCCACAAGGGTCAGGCAGTCGTACAGTAGACTAGCGGGAGCAATACCCCTCGTGGTGAGAGATACTCCACACAGCTGGGCAGCCCCCAGAGCTGGCGCCCAAAAGAGGGGGCATGTGGCCCTACCCGTGGACACATGTGGGGACACCGTCCCACCTGCGACATCTGGACCGGGTGACCGCGACACTGCCTTCCCAAGCACCTGCGGGAGCGGCTTAAGAGGCACCTGAACTAGGGCAGTGGGAGGGACAGGACGTCCCCTTAGTAAGACCTTCCTCCTGCATTGTCAAAAGAGGCACCCGGAGCTCCTGAAGATACCTACCTACCTACCTACCTCTACTGAGGAACTCATGCAACCGACCCAGTCTCCGCAATGGGACCACAATGGTGCCTAAACCCTCCTTGTACCATTTCACAATGGTACTATGGTCCGCTTGCAACGTGATCTCTTGGCCACCTATCCAACTCTGAATTTTGAGCAAACAGGATGTGATGGTGTAAGGTTCCTATTGTATTGTATCCTATTGTATCGTATTGACCAGTATGTTTTGTTCGAGTGAAATAATCCTTGGTGGTAATGGCTCGTTCCCCCTAACGTTCCGTGCTATAAAAAGCTACTGGTTGATACATACAGTCCAGCTGAAGCTTCTCAAGTGCACCTCCTACCGCAAAGTGGCTGGCATCACACCATATGAGCCAGTTGCCCTCAGGTTAGTCGTAAACACAAACCCTTACTCTTGTCATTGACCATATCAATTAAACTCTGTTTGATTTTTTCAAATCCATCGATCGTTTCCTTGGTCCACCCATTTGTCATATCTTATCCAGGCAGTTTGAGGTGCTTTCTGTTCTTTGGCAGCCCTGTGGCATCCAATTCGACCGTACAACCTGTAGGCTTTGCCTCATACTTGTATTTGAACTTATCTGATTCCATTAGGGGGCGAGCGTGTTTGGCAAAATCCTTTATCTAAATTTGATACCATTCAACTAGCCCCTAAAAGCCTTTCATCGCTTTGTAGGTGCTGGTGGTCCAGTGATCCCATTCTCTAATGGCCTCCACCATGGACGGAGCCGGAAATTGTTTGCTATTTTTCAAAATATGTCAAACATCTTTGACAGTCCGCCGGAAAAAGTGGCATTTCTCTGGCTTGACTATCAACTCTGCCTCCCCTAAAGCTTCAAAGAGCGTCCACACATCCTGAATACTTTCCTCATAATATTTGTGAATGAACTCAGGGCTTTGTTTTTCGTGTATGGAGGTGGATCCCTTCAGACTTTCCCTGCCAGTGGCAGCTGGAATGTCCTCGATGTACGGGCGTGCTGCCGAGCAATATCAAACAACATGCTCTGATGCGGTACCGTTTCCTGGTATGTTGCTGGACCTACTTTCACCTCCACTGGCAGGACACTCCATTCAATCACTCCAAATGGCGTGCAGGAGGCAGTAGGTGCTTACTGTCATCTTTCAGATGCATTTGGTGGAATCCCTCCTCCAATTCTAAAAGGGTGAAAATGAAATTACCATTGTGGTTATCCAGTTGGTCCTCAATCACAGGGAAAGGGAAATGTTTCCCTTTAAGCTGGGAATGAAGCCAACGGTAGTCAATGACTAACGGCCACTTGTTGTTCCCCGGCTTGGGTATTAAAGTTAATCCACTGGGGATTGCCTGTACAATCCCTGAGAAAGCCTTATTCCTGAAAATCCTTAAGCTTCTCAGCCATCATTGTTTTCCTGAGTCAAAAAGCACGAATTGCTTTCTTAGCCCTTGGTTCTGCATTGGGAATTAGCTCCAGTTTGACTTTGGCATGATCCCCAGAGATCGCCTGTGCCTTAGCCGTTATGGATGCTGGGTGCTTAGGTAGGTAGGTAGGTAGGTACTCTCGGTCGTGGGGAGGCGCCCCATGGCTCCCCCTGGTGTTGCCCTCGTGACGTACAGGAAGAGGCTCCGGGAATGAAGAGTGGAGGCGGCTTACATCCCGCTAGACCTTTCTGGTGGCCCCCAACAAAGCGGCCCCGGGCTACACCGCGAGGGCTAATGGCCGCCAGCGTGACGATCACGTCAGGCCGGGTGGGTGTGCCCCCGTGCTTGCGCATGTCTTCTCCTTTGGGTGGAAACGTAGGGGTTCACCGGACTTCCTGGTGTATGATGTTCCGGAGGCATGCCAGCGGTGTGGTCTTGGTACTTGGGTTCCGAGGTGCTTGGGTGTCGCACGCTCCGCCTCGAGTCCCAAAGTAGCGCAGGTCTTAGGATCCAGACTTACCCCCAGGCTCTGGGTCACATTTCCCCGGGTCCCCTGCATGCCACGGGCTGCCTCAGGGCCCAGGCTATGGTCACTGCATTTCCTATTTTTGTGAGGCGCGCGCGTTTGGGTTCGGGGTTTACCGGTGTCCCACCTTTCCTGCCTAGCATCAGTGTTGTGTGTGCTCGGGTTTTGGGTTTTGTCCCCCTCTGCGCCATTCCTGGTCGGGGCCTGCGGTTTGTGCGTATGGGTACCAGTTTTGCCCTTATCTCGCCTTTCTGGGTTCGCCACTGCGGTGGGCGCATCTGGGTGCGGGTTGAGAGTTTGTGGCGGGTGTGTGTGGGAACCATTTCGGGCTTGGCCCCGCCTTTCTCGGCTGGGGCTTGTGGTCCGTCCTTGGCTATGGGTTGGGACGTAATCTCACCTGCCTTGGCTGGGTCTCCGGCATGTGCGTTTGGGTGTGGGTCCCCGCCGTACCCTGCCATTACTGGCTTGGGTTTGTGGCGTGTGGTTCGGTGCCTTCCTTGGGTGTAGGCTGGCGTAGGTTGAGATCGGGGGGGTGGTCCGTCCTGTGTGGTGCTGGGCCTTCTGGCTATTACCCTGCCCTTCCCGGTTGGGACCTGTCATTGGTTGCGGGGGGGGGTGGGTCCTGCGGGTTTCGAAACCGGTTCTTCCTTGTTGCGGGCCGTTGGTGTCTGTGGTGGGCCGTTGTTTTGCCTGTTCCGGTGGGGTCTCTGGGTGGTGCTCCTTGTTGCGGCCAGTTAGGGCTTTCCGTCCACTGTCGTGGGGGTTGGTGGCCGCTTGTCCCCTCCGGTCGTGGTCCCCATGGCCGCCGCCGCCCCCGCCGTTTTTCTTTCAGGGCTTACCGTTGGTGTTGGTTGCGTTGTTCTGTTCCCTTGCTGGTGCTCTCTGCAGTGTACGCAGCCCCGTGGTCGTGGTTAAGCCCTTTGTAACCCATGTTCGACCGAAGTCAAACATCCCTCTCATTTGGGCGGATTGTACGTTGCAGAGGCGTCCAATTGTACCTCCTCCTCAACCTCCGAATCTGGGGTCCGGGGAGAGAAGCCTGTCCTACTCAGCGCCATCCAAGCATCCGTGCAACCACTTGACAAAGCACGTGCTACGGGTCTCACATGCCATGTCGCGTGCTCACGCCTCCTGAGTCGGTTGAGTTTGCGCTCTCCCGGGGGGCTGGGGGTTCTGTGTAGTTCGTTGATGTTGGTTGCTCAGTGGCGTACCGTGGTGTTACGTGGTGTTCGTGGGTATGGGTGCCAGCTAGTTCGACGCCATTCCCGTTTTGACCCCTTCTGCCCTTCCCGTTTTGATCTTGGCCTGCTGGTGTGCGTTTTGTTGATGGTCGGGTTGTTATTGGCACCGCGTCCGCACCGGTGCTCTGTAGTGTTACGCTTCTCATGGTCGGCAATTTCCGTGGTGGTTACTTTGTATTGCCGTAGGCGTTAGCGCAGCCGGATGTTTTGTGTGTAGTCGTCCCCGTTGCCGGCCTGTCGTGATGCCGATTGGTTGTGTTGTGGCCGGTCTATGTTCGGCCTGTTGTGTGGGGTATGTTGCTCGGGCTGTTGCGTAATTTGATTGCTGCGTGCGTAGCCGTTCGCGTTGGGTCCTTGTTTCTGGGGTTCATTTCGGGGCGTTGGGTTCGCCGTTTTGTCAGCTCAGTCGGCGCATGGTTGGCGTGTTTGGGTACGTGCTGTGGTTTGCACGTGCTCGGCTGGTTTCCCCAGGTTGTCGCGGGCCACCTGTCGGATGTCCCGCGTGGCGTTAGGTGTGTCCTGCTGCGCCCTGTCAGTGCTTGGTGTATTTGGGTCAGGGTTACCTGTGTTGTTACCGACGCTATGCTCGGGTTGTCTTTTTGGTTAACCATCGTCTTCAACGCCCAATGGTCGTTATTTTGGGGTCTTTGGTGTGTTGGGCAGTAGTCGGCCGCTTCGCAGCTACTTAGAGGCTTCAAAATGCCTGTTGCAATTGTCGACGCTTGCTGTCGCCTGTCACCATTTGCGGCATCAGGACAAGGCCCATGTTTAGAAGACTCTCAGAATGTTGCACCTAATATCATGCCTGTTTCATAAGATGTCTTTGATACATTAATTGGTACATTCATTTCTTGTTGTTTAGGCATTCCAACCACTATTTCTGGGCTGGGGCCAGTATTACTGTCCTCATAACCTCATACCAGTACACCCAACCCTCTAACCTGGGGCGCACCAGGTATCTCAAATGAATGTACAAATGCAGGACCCCGGAGCACCAGGCGCGAGACGCCGCCCACTGACAGCTCTGTACTCCCATGGGGAGCACTAGCCTACGCCACGGCAGGCAACCAGCTGGAGGGGCCTTACCACCTTTGGGCCTGTACATACCAAACGACCGAATAGGGCTGAACGGACAACACCACCAAGCAGCACCATAGTATGAGAGATGGATGCTTGTGCATGTCGCAGGGGCCCAGGGACAGGGACTGTACAGCCGCTTTTGGATAAGGAGGTTTTTACTATCCGAGCACTGGCACAGCACACCCGGCCACAACGGCAGGTACGTCACTGGCATAGAACGTCAGACCATGGCATCCTAAGACCAGCACAGCGTGCCAGCCGGTGCCATGTGGCTGGGCACTGCAACAGCACGCCGAGCCATGATTGGAGGCCCGCACCATACAGGTTGGACTGGCGTAGAAAGAAAGCTATTTCGTAGGGACCTAGCCTGGAATTTCATGCGGCCCGCCTACGGAAGTGGCAGGCTGGAGTTCCCCCAGTGATTCCTAATTCCCATCATGCCCTGTTTTTGCGAAGTGTTGCCATCACAAAACCTTTTGGAATTTATTTCCTGCAAAACAATTTCACTGTTTGCAATTGGTTTATGATACTTGCCCTGTTCTTTCCTAGACACTGCCATAAAGATAAAACGTTAACAAATTATTTCTCAAGAACCAGCAACACTGAGGTACTCCATAGCCACCTGTCAACACCCCCTGCATTGAGCAGGAAAAAACATAGCACCTAAAACTGAGAACCCACTCATTCTGTCCTGACAAGAACCGAAGCTCGGTCAGTGCCATAGCTCGAAGACTCAAGCTGACGGTAGCACTGCACACGATCCACATCATACTGCACTGCGTAGTACCCAGGCGGTGGCCCATACTTCTTCAGAACGGCACTGCACCACATGGTACTGGCATATTTATAAACCAGGTGGTGCGTCAGTTTTTTTTACCTCTTTCATGGCTTGGGCTTTGGGCTGCACAGTCCAGAAGTCAGGGTACATGGGAATCAGTGTCCAAGCTGACAGACAGAGGAAACAGCCTTTGGAATCAACCAGAAAATCAGCTGCCTGTTCTTCAGCACTTGAACCACCAGAGTTAGCCCCATCCCCTCCATTTTCTGAACCTGAAACTGAGACCTCATGCTCACCATCTTCAGGGTCCCCTTCCTCAGAGAGGCCGCTGTAATTGTCACTCTCACTGTCACTCACCACCTCGTGCTCCCCTGCATCACCTGCACAGAACATGTACCCGGGAGCACCCTGAAAAGTAAATTCTGCATCACGAGACCCATCTACAGTTAGTAAGGTGCCAACTTTATGGAACATTCTGTCAATGTTAACATCATTTCAGAATGGCTTCCACGGGTCATGCAGCCACTTTGTCATGAGGACACGCCGCTCCGAAGCTGGAAGCTTGCAAGATTACCACTGCTCCAGGTTGCTATCATCTTCGAGCCAGGCATCTAACAGCTCCCCGATGTATGTTTCAAGAATTGCACTGACTCCTGTGTCAATTACCTGTAGCTCTGATGTGCAGTCAGGTGGATAGAAATGCAATATAGCACGGCACTTCAGAAGTAATTTTTTGAAGGTTTTTTCCTGAGGAGCGGACAAATTGTCCATGTCAAACAGATTGCTCTTGCTGCAATCAACAGCACAATCTTCTCCCAAAAAATGGGCGTACATCACCATAAACTTGCTGTCCGCCTAGGTATTGGGCTGAAAAGTAACTCACACCCTGTGATCCCATTTTGACCCCTTTTCAGCAGTAATGTGGAGGCCCTTCCATCTGCAGATCAGGACAGGCTTGGACTGCAATGTCTTTCGAAAGATGGGCACCCCTTTTTCGTCCTTACCGCAATTCACACAGCCTGCCCTAGCAGTGAGGTGTGCAGTGGCGTCTCTTTTGTGATCCGCACTGTCCCCATGTACAATGTGCCCCCTTTCCGCGCCCTTGCTTTCTATCGTCACAGCCTGACTATTTGCAAAAAGCAAGGGCACTTGGTCCACATTGTAAGTGCAGTCTGGAGTCCAACGCCCATATGTATCATCGTGTGCCTCGCCGTCCTTTGGTGGCAGGGCTCTCCTCTGCCGCAACCTTGCATGAAACCTGGCGATGAGGAGCAGACGTTTTTCAATAACCTGCCTTTTAGAATTAGTTCTTCTCTGTTAGACCAAACGATTCCGATCCATGAACGGCGTCAGCCGTCCATGGCTTGCACGGAAACCCGCTGCAACTGTCCCACCGTAGACAAATTTCAGAATGTGTCTGGCTCTCACTCGAATCCATCGCCCACTGACACGACGTCCTGACAATCTACGTTTTTTGAGCTCCTCGCATAAACTGTTCTCCGTGTACACGTACCTCGCCACTCGCGATCTCAGGAATTGGGGCTTTCTTGACCTCTGAATTTGTCTTTCACCACATTGTTTTTGAATCTCTGCTTGGATCTTGATTGTGTTTCGCTGGCGCAACCATCTTGAAACCATTCCTCGACTGATCTGGTATATGTCTGCGGTCAGCTCCACGGGATTACTCAGGTTCTCTCAGCCTTCAGATCAAGGTGTTGGCAGTGGCACTCTCGCACTCTCTCCGTGAGGATGTAGGTCCTCTGCGTCGTCTTGTCTGCTTCAGCAGTCTTCTCCTTCTGAATGGGAGGATGCTTGCTGACCTCCGCCTCAATCCAAGCAATCATGTGGTATGCCAGCTTTATGATCGACTCATCAATGCCCAAAGAAACTGTCAATTCTGTTAACTGCGGTGTACCATTTTTCTCCATGTCAGACCTAGCAGTGTGTTTCCTTTGGTGTTGCAGCCATGCAGGCGGGTGATCAGTACCTGGCCATTGGGGACACAGTTTGCAGCGATATATCTTCTTTGGAGGTTCAGTGAAGTGAGCGCGCACTGGAATCAACCTGCCACGCGCTGTTTGGATGCTCCTCCCCAGCCCCATTTACATGTGATTGCGTTGACCTGCAGGTGACGCAGGTTTGGCTGGATCGGTCTCTGGTCGGCCATATCCCCGGTTGCTTGGTCGGACTTTGGCATGCTATTGCCTTTTGATGGGGTTCTCCTGGGCTTTCCTCACTGCGTAAAAAAAAGACAGCCCTGCCCTGAAAATCCTTCACACCCTTGAACAGTCAGACGAGCAAGCTGCAACACGTCGATGAGGATCACTTGGCTGTGTGGAGAGTACTCAGTGGCGGGGGTACAAGGCAACGATGGGGATGACGATAGGGGCAATCAACATGAGGAAAGCAACAAAGGTAGGGGACCCTATGTGAAGCACGAGTCACAGTGGATCACCAACTGCACAGGGCAGGAGATGTTCGGGTTTGAATCTCGGGAAGGAGGAAGGTTGCTTGAGTCCCGGTACCCATTCCCACTCTGACAGTCAAGCTGTCTCAAGGGTTGGTGACACCCAAAGCTGGGTGCAGAAATCGCAAAAATAGGCACCATTGGGGTACTTCCCATGGGTGGCGCGGGCAGCCAAGGCCAAGCCCTTAACTTGTGGGATAGGAGGTGGGATCTCAGACTTATGTCTAAGTGCAAGACTTGCAATGAGGTCCAGGCTTCTCATGGGCAGAACGATATGGGCCCGCCAAAAGACCACATGGCAGGGCTGAAATTGGGGTCCCAAAAAGGGTGATTTGGCACCCAAAAAATGAGCCAAAAATGAAAGTATCCCCAAGGATATATCTCCATGCTGGCTTCCAGACCGGTCTCATCGTTCCGTGTGGGACCCAATGGGATTCATTGGGGGCCCACATGTACTGGATTCTCAAAGATCTCCATAGGCCACGGCATGGTGTTGGCCTGAACCGGGCCCAGAAGTGCCAAAGTGGCAAAATTGACCATACTCACCTTGAGCTAGCCCCCCGTGAGTGTGGGCAGGGGTCCACCCATGTGGTGTGTGAGTCTTGGAGACCAACATGCATAAGCGACATACCATACACAGTCCATTGGCCCCTACCTCCGGCGTGCAAGGGGGCGCTGAACATGGTGCAAGTCGGGCCAACAATACCGAAAATGGCAGTAAATGGCCCAAAATGCGCATACTCATGGTGGGGGCAAATAGGCCACATCTTCGACTCAGACCGGGGCATGCCTTAGAATTGCTATCAGATATTTTTTCTGTCCAACATACCTTTTGGGCGTCCACCAACTCTCCTGGATTTGGGAATGGCAGGGCCGCCAAGTGAGCTCATGAATTTGGATTGGCCCAAATTGCCCAAAAGATGGCCTTGGTGTGCCAAGCTCAGGGGGAGTTGTTGGCTGGATGGAGAATACGTTGGTGCCTGGACCTTGTACTTCCAAAGCATACTTGAGTCGTGACCTCAATTGAGCGCAAAGCTGAGATACAAGGTCGCCACTTGACATCATGACGGCCTGAAAATAGTAAAATTGATGAAAAAACACGAATAATGGACTGGAAATCCACACAAATATATGGCTCCGGCTTGAATTGAGTAGCTGGCAATTCCCTTCACACAATTTGTCCCAGTACCATGGCCCTTCCATTCCAGGCTCGGGCTCCACTTGGGGTGCATGGAAGGGCACTTGCGCTGCTGCCCTACCGGGCACGTGGAAAAATTGAAAAATGCAAATAACATACCTTGCTTGCACCGCATCGCTTCGGTGTGCTCTCCATTAGCCCTTGGCTGAACATTAGTCTTTTTGAGTGTTGATTTCAGTTAGGAATAAGGGCTTCACTCAATATGGGGTCCATTGGCGGGTCTGTCTTGGACTGTTACACCCGCCAAACGGGCACACGAAACAACCCATATTTGACGAACAACGCTATCCAAGCCTTATACATTCAGCCTAGTGGCCTAGGACCAAAGTATGCCTATATTCTTATGTAACGTTGGTCCTTGAACGCACATGCAAGTAGTTGCGTTGGAAATCGACCTCATTTAGGGGGAGTCGATTTTTGGCATGCGAGCACAAAGTGTGGCCAACATCGCGCGCGCTACAACAATGGTCACAGCAATTTGCAACAATTTACCGACATGTGGCTACAATGAATGAATTTCCATCCAAAATCGATTACAATGGAATGGATGCAGTCAAATGAAAGCGCAGACGAAGACGCCGTGAAGCTACTGGATAATTTGTTCGAATCTAACAAATCACCGCAATTCTGGTCCTTTTTGCAATTCTATATCAATTTCCGAATTAATGCAGCAAAAACTCCATGCAAACACTCGTCAAATTGTCGATACGGAAGAACGTGCTGGTTCAACCATGGCACAGAGCCCTCTGCATCGCCTAACCGCCAGTTCTGTCACAATCCTTATCTCCCTGCGCCTACTTTCTCACAAAGATATCACATAACTCCGACCTCCGTGCATTCCAGTACTCAAACTACCAACCCAAGTCAAAAAGAAAGCACAGGTATCTCCTCTGCCCACAGCAAGCATGCACTGGGATCAACGGACCATACTAGCTATATATTTCCATCTAAACAGCCAACCGGTGAGAAGCAGAAGAGCGGCGCTCTACAAGCAACAAGCGATGCATCAGACATCAACGAGAGCGAAAGCTGCCACACTGAGTCAGAGGTCAGCGAAGGTTCTGACGACTCCTGGCAATCAATCTGCCGCCGGAAACGTGAATTCAACAGTTCTTCGCACGAATCTCCAGCTAACAAGCCGGACATATGCAAGGGTTGCAATTCCATGTTTCAACTGACGGAAGACGAAGCCGCCTGGTTCACAAAACAAGGTTTTTACCGCCCTCTACGTTGCCTTCCCTGTTGGCAAGCACGTCGCCTCCGAGCACAACAATCAAGCACAACAAAAACATCGCCGCCTACCATTCTTCAATCAGAAAATGTATCACACCGACCCATCGGACCCAGCGTGAGTTAAGCCAGCATATTAAGCAATGACAGAGACCGTTCAGAAAACCCACTCACCATCCACTCTAAAAGTCAAGTATCCCGCAGGAAAGCCCCAAAGCTGCAAACAGACAACCCCGCACTAGCCCAACTCGCGGACAACACGGCTCAATCATCACACACGACAGGTTTCGATGAGTGCAACGATCCAGAGTTCAATGCACTGCCCGAAGTTCGGATCTACAACGATAAGAGCGACCAAGAATCTATCGCAGCGCACGACGAGTCCGACTCGATCGAAGAACACTCCTCAGATACGCATATGTCGCACGCCGACTCCGGCGAGGAACAGTCATCACTCCAGGTCTCTGAAGAGAAAGCGCCGAAAGAAAACTCTGCCGATGAAAGCTTATCACTTCAAAGCCGTGAAGAGGATAAGGATACACACTCCTCTGAAGAAA
The DNA here is from genome assembly GCA_964036045.1 of Eutreptiella sp. 'Long Island Sound 2002'. Classification (NCBI taxonomy): domain Eukaryota; phylum Euglenozoa; class Euglenophyceae; order Eutreptiales; family Eutreptiaceae; genus Eutreptiella; species Eutreptiella sp. 'Long Island Sound 2002'. Next base: position 95,517,734 of record OZ038382.1, on the reverse strand, counting down.
CCGACAGTGATTCTCTGTCCGATGCATTACCACACCTGCAGAGCTCTTCTACTCTATCGACCTCTCCACCTCAGGTCACGCTATCAGACTTCCAATTAAAAGATCCCTCACTTCTCAAGCAACTGGAAAGGACACTGCAATCAGCCGAAGAATATGTCGACGTCTTTCAAGAATCATGGTACTGGACTACCACCACATTCGCCCCTGTTCGTCACCCATACTCAGCGGACATGGCCAACTTACTGGTAAGGACATTCAAATACAGATTGGGAGAGCACTTGGATAAATTGCAGCAAGAGAGAACTCAGGGACCTGAATAACTCTGTCTGTTTTTCTTGGTCCATTGATCCCATGCATGTCTGCTCTGGTGCAGTGCCTGTGTATTGGCCCAATGTTGTCCTGTCAAACCCTTTTTCAACATCAACCTCCTCTATTTTGTCCACCAATCAGAACCATTCAGTCAGCAGAGAACTAGTCAATCCCATTACATCTTAGGTTTCCCTCTTTTCCTTTCACCTCAGCACAACTTACTTTTTCACTGAAACAACTTCAGTGATTTTATCCACACAAATGCAATTGTAGGAGCCCCACAGCAACTCAGCAGATCGGGCCTAAGCCTATGGTTTCTTTTTGGAGAGTGTCATCGACACCTTATGCCTGAATACTTCCCTGTTTTGCTGTAAATAGCGGCTGTCCTTCGAGGAACCTCGCAGTTGAGCAGATTTGTGTAGTCTTGGGCGGGGGACCACCATGCCTAAAAAAAAACAAAAGTGTGGCCAACTGGGTTGCAATGGACATATATTCACACTCCGGGGATGTCAAATGATATGACCCGGGTGTTAAGGCGTGCAGAGAGGGAGATTAGACCAACTCAACGTATTTCTACATGTACTTGGTCGCCAAGTACATGGGATTGCTGAAATTTTGGAAGCCCCTAGAAATGTATAACCCTTTGGGCATGTTGATTTGGCATACAATGGTCCCAATATGAGGTTGATGGGGGCAGACCCTCATCAAAAGTGCCTATGAGGCACATTAGGCCGCCCTTGGGAGCTTGAACGCGCGGATCCCCTGTTTTTGGGCTTGGGGGATGAAAGGGCGTTACAAGATTTTTCTTCACGGGAAAAATCAGCGACTTATGTCAAAAAATAGCGAAAAAACTTGCGGAACACTCGAAGTGAGTTGCGCCGTTAAGTTCTCAAAAAACGACTTTATAAACCTGGCCAATCAGAGCCGCGGCACAGCAGACTCCGTCATTTGCGACCGCCACAACGGGTGCCTGTGGTAAAATAATAGAAAAGAATCGCCGCAAGTGCAGGCCGATTCGCAATCAATGCATCAATCAATTGCCGTCGCGAATCTGTACAAAATACATGATTGCGGCGGAGGCGTGCCTGGTTCTATGTCACCTCCCTCCCACGGCCGTTCCTCGTACGGGGGACGCAAGCTATCAGAGATACCGCTTGGTGAGCTGAACCAGGCCAAGCCCATAGCCACTCTGGGTTTCTGGGTGTCGGGTCCCCAAAGGGAACACTGACTTACATACAACCTACACCGGCCCTAGGCCAGGCGCTCACCTCAAGGGGCTGTGGAGCTGTCAGGGGGTGCAGGGGCCGTCCTGAGGTCGGCCCCTGCACCATGTACAGATATATGCTCGCATCGGCGGGATGGGGCAGGTGACTCCAAGCGCCATGCGCACCGGTATAGACATAGCCCCACGCCAACTGAGCCCACACGCTGGTGACCGAGCGAACCGACCCGGGAAAAGAAGCATGGTCCCCATCGCTTAGTCACCCACGGGGAGGAAGGGGAGTGCATCATGCCTTCTTAGGTATACACACATCCGTCACCTTCAAGTCGATCTTGCGGCGCTTGAGGAAGTCGACGAAGCACTGGGTGTAGCGTGGCACGAACGCTGACGCCGGTTCCCATGAGTCTTGTTTTCGTCTCAATCCTTCCCATTGCGTCTTGAACTCCTATGTCTCAGGCACATCTGGGGCTGGGCGGTACCCCACGATCTTCGAGGCGGTGTACTCGTGTTCCTAGGTGAACGGGTCATCCTCTTCCACCTCCAGGTCGGCATAGTCAAGTTGGAGGTGCTTGCCTCTGGGGTCGGGAACGGGCGGCTTCATCTGGGAGTGATGCCGGTCTCCGTAGAGGCACTTCCCAACCTTGAGGGTATATGTGTCCTCGCCAAGTCGCTTCTGCACCTCGGCGGGGATGTAGTAGGTGGCCTGGCGTTGTTCAGGGAGTCTACAGGGGCGCTCCAGCCACACGGTGTTGCCAACCTTGTACTTGGTGACGGGCGCCTTCTCCTGATAGTAGCGGCGCTTCTCCTGCTCCTTCCTGAGCGCCTCAGTGACCTTGCCGCCATCTATTCTGTATTGGCCATAAACTCCTCACAGTCCAGTGCCTTCCCTGGGGTCGCCCACTGCAGACCTTGTTCGATCGAGTCCTTCTCAAAAAGGATTTGATGGGGGGGTTACCTTGAGGGGGTTGGCAGGTTGTGGTATGCCCGGATGGCACGCCACATACTGGTCAGCCAGTTGCGACCGGGACGCTCCAGGTGCAGCTTCTTTACTTGTTCGAAGAGCTGGCCTCCGGCGACCTCAGCTCAGCCATTGGACAGGCTGTGGTAGACCACGGTCCGGGCATGGCGCACACCTATGAACTGACACATGGTGCGGAACCACGCGCCGGTAAAGTGACTCTTATTGTCACTTCACATGGCCTTGGGCCTGCCGAACACCGTGAGCAAGTCGCTGATCATCTGGCATGCAACCGCCGACGCCGTCAGGCCCTTATCCCGTGTGGGGACTGCGACCAGGTATCCGCTGTGGCGGTCAAAGAAGAGGATGACACAGTTGTAGACCTCCTTGTCGTGTCAGAAGGGGGGCATGGCGAACTTGTCCATCGCCACACTCTCCATGGGGACGTCCGGCACCGGGGTCCAATCAGCGTTGCCAGCCTGTGATTGGTTAGGCGCTTTGACCGCCTGGCACACCTGGCATGACCCACAGACTGCCTTAAGTGTCTTGCACAGCCCGGGAGGGAATTCAAGGCGCCACTTGAGATGCAAGCGCCTCTTATGAGGTCCCGGGTGTAGGAATATTTGGTCGTGCCACTCCTGGACAACCTGGTCCATGCGTGCCTCGGGGACCCGCATGTTGTCAAAGACGAGAAGTTTCCCGTCGTCAACACGGAGTCCAGCCGGCCACGCCAGCTCAGACTCGGGCTTGAAGCTGGCTTCCAACTGGTCGCCCAATACTTCGACTTGGCGTAGTCCTCTTCACAGTCCTCCACCAGACAGGACTTATAGGGGGCCTGCCTTTGTGTTGAGAAGCCATGCGTTTCGGGCTAGTTGCCTCTCGCGCGCCACTGAGGCCAGCGGTGCGGTGAGGGCAACCGTCCGCTCCTCTTGGGCGGTCTCTGCCCTGTGGGCCATGACAACGAAGCAATGAGTGTCTCCACGCTCCAAGCGCTCTTGCAGCGCGATGATGAGCTGGGCCTAGGCCGTCTCGGCTTCGTTTTCATGCATGGAGATGTCCACCAGGCCCTTGGAGGCAGGGTATGCCCATCGGCTCAGGCAATCTGCCACCACGTTGAGCCGGCCCGGCACATACACCACCATCAGGTCGAACTTCAACAGCGTCTCGTGCCATCAGGCACGGCCAACGGCTGGACCTGATGGTGTTTCGTCGTGCTCATTGTGGCAGGACTCCAGCAACTGATGGTCAGTGCATACCGTCACTCGCTGGAGTCCAATGTTCTTCTCCTACTTGCGCAGGGCGCACATGATTACGTATGCCTGCTTCTCACGCAATGTCCGTTTCAGCCGCTGACCTGCGGCCAGCACACGCTTCCAGAACGCCACTGGGACACCTTGTCAGGATTCATGAGGTGCAGGCTGAGGGGGTGCAGGGCAGCCTTCATGTCATCAAAGGCTTTCTCCGACTCAGGGGTCCCGGCTAGGGTCTTCGTGCTCCCCTTCTTGCCTTCCTCACGGCCAACCTGCAACAGCTTGGTCAGGGGGGCTGCAGGCTCAGCGTACGTGTGGACGTACGCTGCGTAGTAATTACCAAAACCCAGGAACGCCCTCATCGCAGTGATGTGCTTGGGCCATTCCCACTGGGCGAGGGTTGCCAGCTTCCCTGGAATGGGGCGGCGGATCCCATGGCCCACAACCTGTCTTGCGAACTCCACTTCCGTGGCGAAGAGAACCGCCTCCGCACTGTTGCATGTCAGCTGGTGCTTGCAGAGGACTTTGACTAGTTTGCAGAGATCAGCGAAGTGGGCTTCCATCAGCTCCTCATCCGTCATCTCCGGCGTGCCGCTGGAGGAAATGATATCGTCAACGAACAAATCTGCGCAGTCCAGCTCCCGGAGAAGATCGTCTGTCATGCGCTGAAACGGGGCATTGCCGTTCTTCACCCCAGTGGGCATCACGTTCGAGCGCATGAGCCCAAGGGTAGTCGTCATGGCGGTGGCCTCCTGAGAGCTTCTTGCAAGGGGCATCCGGTGATATTCATGCTTCAGGTGGAGGACGCTGAAGATCCGCTTCCCTTGCTGCTTCTGCAGCAGGTTGTCGATCAGGGGCAGGGAGTGGGCGTTGTGCTGGGACTCCCAGTTCAGATCGTGGTGGTCCACGACCAGCCTCCACTCCCGCGCCACCTTCTTCGGGACGACAAAGCAGGGGGGGGCCGACTCGGTCGAGAACGGCTCAATCCACCCTCGCTCAATAAACTCATTCACAATCTTGATCATTGCCTGCTCCCGCTCTCCCTTCATCTGGAAGTTGCAGTGGCGTCGGGGCCGATATCCCTGCTTCAGGAGTTACGTGGCCTCACCAAATGCCTGCCTCACAGGAGGCTTTTGGCAGGGCTCGCCGCTCAAGACATCACCGTAGACCTTGAAGATCCCCTCCATCTTGGCCTTCTACTTCCGGTAGTCAGCCAACGACTGGCTTCCTTCGGCACGTTGACCACAGAACCCACCGCCGCGTGCCCCGACTCTGCCGTCCCTGAGTCCAGCACCCACGTCTCGCGGCCGTCACCTTTGTGGGTCATGACTCCGACATGAAAATTTTGGCAACCATCGGCTGCGAGCTGTAGTTAGTGGCAGGGTCGTGTGGGCCTGTACAAGTCGCCCCATGTTGGCGGATGGGACCCCGCTCGTTCGTCCTGGTCCGCGCAGTGTTCCAAAACAGACGCCACGAACGCGTTCTTCGTGAAGCGTCCCGTATGGAGCGCGGGGTCTTCTCACTAGGACTTGGCGGGCGGTCTCGTGGATGAAACCCCCAGGGGCATGGGACTTTACATGTACCCACACACCATGTCCAGCTCATGCGGCGACAGGGCGTCCTGTGCCATCGCCGGAGGGCAATACCAGCCATCGACTGTCTCCTCCCCATACCGTACAGGCAGAGCCATGATGCGACTGATGCTTCAGTCGGGACGATCCACAATGGTGCACCCCTCCCGCAGCACACTCGCCATGATGCAGGACATCGCCATGTCGCGATCGGGGTAGGCCAGAGACCCCCCCACGTATAAGACTGTGGTGGTCCAACCCTTGGCGTGGCCGTGGGCGTCCGCGAAGATGTCCTCGGCTGATGGGAGTTGGGTGTAGATCAGGGTCATGCACCTCAGATCCTGCACCCAGGGGGCGTCCTTGGCGTCATTGATCTCCCAGGGGGGGATGGTCACGAAAGGCCGGGCGCGTTTATCGGCAATCTTCGCGACACGACGCGCTCGAAGGAGCCACATGGGGCATGGATGTACAGCTGATCCCAGAGATCGCAGCTCCAACCACGCGTCCATCCATTGTCCTCCTTGGTCCAGACCCTGGGACACTTCCTCAGCGCCGCACTGCCGAATACGTCCACCTGCGGGATGCTCAATCCGAGCGCACCAAGTGCCATGTGGAAGGCACTCTCAGAAAGCCCGTCCTCATCCTCAATGTCGGCTGTGAGGGGTCCTGCTGACACACCCCTCACAGCCTGAGCCAAGACCTCCCACTAGGCTAGCTCCCGCGGCGACGCCTGAGGCTCCATGGACGTGCTCAGGCAGCTGAGCTTGTCGGCCTCCTCGACGAGCAAGGTGCGCCTGTGGGGAAGGACCTTGGCGTAGGCGATGTCGAAGAGGTTGAACCGCATGATCATGTTTCACTCCGGCAGGTTCGCCTCGTGGAACAAGTTCTTGATCTCGTGTTTGTGACCCAAAACTGGGCGCGACAGCTGCTCGTGGCGGACAAACTCCAGGCTGACCTCGGCCTCGTCGAGTGCGCCTTCCATGATCTTGCCATTGGCCACTCTGAGGGTAACCCGCGCAGCGCTACGCCGCAGGGATCGGGAACTCAGCAGTCCCCTGCGCACCAGGCTCACCTGATCTCCGGTATCCACAAGGATCTCAGAGATCCGCTGCTCGCCGGCACTGCTTACCCCACGGGCCCTTGAGATGCCGCTGGCGATGTTTGCGGCCCTGGCATGTCGCATGCAACTCGAGGGTCGCCGGATTTTTCAGGATCTCTGTGATCCGGCCGGGCAGACAGTACTGCGTGGGTCGTGTCTCGAGCCCTGCAGTGGCTTCATCCACATGCAGTGCCCTTTCGCACAGTCACAGGTGTTACGGGGGTGTTCTCCTGATCTGGAGAGCATGGGATCCCCGGCTTTGGAGACCCGGTGCCACTGGGGCTTCTCTAGGCCTTGGCCCCAGAAGGCACCTGCGGCTGGTTGGTCGCGAGCTGGTTTCGCAACTCTTGGTTCTCCACCATCAATTGAGCGTAGCGCTCCTTGTTCGCGTCGATCTGATGATCTTGGGGGGGATCACGGCTACCTCGCTGGTCACGCTGCGGAACCTTGTCAGGGTGGCGCTGGAAGTACTGTGCCTTTTCCTTCTTGTTCACCTTGCAGCACGTGTGATCATGGCGGTGATCACGATTACCCCCCTGGCAGACATAGCAGCCGCCCTTGCCGTCTGGTCTGCCGTGTTTCTCGCGGTACTCCCTGAATGACAGCGGCGGCGTACCCCAGCGGCGCAGCTCATTCCGCTTGCGGGCTGCGTTTGCCTGGCAGGTGGACTGCACCCTGTACACTTCCGCCAGGATGGCGTCCACTGCCTGCACTCCAACCTCAGGGTACTGACTCTGAGGCTTGCCTCGGCTGGCATCAAAGGCGCTGCCACTGCCCTGCAGCCTGTCCTGCTTGGCAGGGGTGGCATGATTCGCGGCGCCCGCATCTGTCTGCCGAACATCCCGCGGTTGCCAGTTTCGCTGGCCTCCCCGATCCTGATGCTGCGCCTCCTTGCGGTGTTGCAGCGTCATCATCTTGCTGATGAAGTCAATGGTCTCATCAGCGGTCATCGGCGGGTCGATCGCGTGGACCTTCAGCATCCCTGTGGTCCACTTGAACCTGTCCATGGCCTTTAGGCTATCGCCCTTCCTGCCGTCATCCGTGGTCAGCATCGGGGCGATCTGCATCGTGTTGAACCCGTAATGCGCGGTGGCCCAGGAATTTATCCACTGCAGCAGGCCCTGGTGTTGCTGCTGGGGCAGGGGGACCTTCACTACGGTCCTCCATCGGGCTCTCTTCTGCTCCTCTGCTTGGACCTTCTCCTGCCATTTGTACGGCACCATGTGGTACACCCGGGCTGCTTCTGACTCTTCCATCCAGTCCTCAACATACCGTGTCAAGTGGTGGTATTCCCGGCGGAAGTCCTGCCAATCTACCACCCGGATGTGGCCCCCCGAAGTCCGCAGCAACAGAGGTTTGAACCGGCGCTGGACATGGTGCGGGAGATCGGCCTTTCCTTCCTTGCAGAAGGCGCGCCAGATTTCTCGTCGCAGGTGGAGACCTTGCCGTCCTCCACCCCATCAACCAACTCCTTCTTCACGTTTGCCGGGACACAGTGGAGCAGCATGAACAGGCAGAACGGCTGCCTCTGGGCCTCGCTGCATCCCATGGTCGAACCGTTGACGCACTTGTTCCACGTCGGCTCCAACTTGTCCACGTCCTCCGGGTTGCCACTGTACTTGGGCATGGGGATGTCTGCAATGAATCGGATCATCTGCGCCTCAGCCAGTCCATTCGCGAACACGGTTGGGGTTGCCGTGACTCCCGTTGCTCGCGGCCCATGCAATCCGTGACCTCCGTACTTCCGCACGTGCAGGGTGTTCACGGTTGCCTTCGTGGGCGGTGCTGTTCCTATGGTATGTGCTTCAGCATTGGCGCCGTTGGCATACGGGGCTTGGGGTCCCTCTATGGTGAGGTACTCTCCTTGCGTTGGGGCCATTGACCCAAGTAAACTCTGGCGGAATCCCTGTGGCGGCACCTCGGCACTTCGGAGCATGCCCTGCCCAAATGCAGGCGGGTATCTGGGTCCACTGTGGCTTCACAGTTGAGACTTGTGTCCACTACGCCCGTATCCATCTGGGGGCGCCAGCTGATGATGACGGTGGTGGTGTTGATGATGGTGCGGATGATGCTGGTGGTGATGCTGATGGTGATGCTGATCGTGTGGGTGGCTATGACCATGTCCGGTATCAAGCTTTGCCAGGAGCTGGGGCGCAGGCGGCAGAATAGGGAATGGCTCGCCGGCCATCAGGGTTCCCGCTGCTGGCGGTAGTCCCGTGAAGGGATTGGCATGTTCCCGCCATGGCTTCGCATGAGCGGAGTGCTGCACCAGAATTTGTGGCGCTGGCGGTGGCATGGGGAATGATTCCCCACGCATAATCACCTCCGGTGGCGGGGGCTGTCCCACCCGGGGGGCTGGACCCGTGGGCTTTGGGGACTCCTCCTTTTGGCGGGCTTCGAGTATCAACTCAAAGATTTCGCACATGGTCCGCTCCAGCTTGCCGATATTCTCCGTATGTCTCAGCAGGGTCTGCTTCATCACGACGGCTTGATCCAGGAGAATCTCGTACTCCCACTCCAGCTGAGCCAAGGGCCCTTCCACACCCGAGTGCTCGCTTGCGGCATCCTCCACGTTTGGGGACGGGGCGTGCAACATGCTCTTGACGTTTGGGAACTCGTCCAACAGGGCAAACCAATTCCCGGTTCCTGCACAGGGAGCTGTGTTCCGTGCACCGGAATTCGTCACTGCAGCTGCCTCCTCGTCCATCTCCATGTGTTCTTCAACCACTCGGAGGGTGCGCCGGACTGATGGTGCGGAGGCTGCAGGAGCCTAGGCGTGGTGGATTGAATGAGAGGATGCTGCAAATGCCACACCGTGGTGGACTTGTGGACCGGATGGCGCCGCTGCCTTGCCTTGGTGGATTGATGGAGAGGATGCTGCAGGGGCCACACCATAGTGGACTTGGTGTACTGATGCTTGGTGCTCTTGGGGCTCAACCTCCCTCTCGCACATCATGGTCTCGACATGCTCCAGGGCAGGGAACCGGCGAGGGACGCCGTCGTCCACAGCCATGGAGTCCTCATCCGCAGCTGGCCGTCGTTGCACTGGCAGCTGCGGTTCACTGGCCGATGCGGTTGGCCCTGCAGGCTCGGAGCCGAGCCGGTCCCAATGCTGCCTCAGATGGCAGTTGGGGCTTTGGCCTTGTGCATCCTTGCACGCTGACTCGCAGGTGGCAATCCTGCAGACAGCCTCCTCAATGGAGTCCAGAGAGTTGGACTCCCTCACCATCTGGTTGTGGTGGCCATGCATCTCCATGAACTCCAGTGTCTCCTTCAGCTGGGCCTCCAGGCGGATCATCAAGGCCTCCTCCACAATGATGAACATCTGCACTTCCCTGTCCTGCTCATTGTCTCTGGGGTCCCCTACTACGACGAGGGCGCCCTCGTGCTTGGCTGTCTCGTGAGCTGTGGCCACCGAGGGTGACACCACTGACCCGAGGTCATCGGATCCCAACAGTAATCAGCGCAAGATGTCCACGTTCACCTCGGGGACGAGCGTAGGCGGCGCAATGTTGGCAAGGTCCTCTGCAGCAACATCATGTTGCAGGAAGGCCATCTGGTTGTGGCGCCTCAGCGCCTCGGGGGTAAGGCCAGTGGTTCCAGAGACTCCTCCGCTACCATCCTGTGATTTGGCTGGATCGGTCTCTGGTCAGCCACATTCCCGGTTGGTTGGCTGGACTTTGGCATGCTCTTGCCTGTACCTGGGGTTCCCCTAGGTTTTCCTCACTGCGTCAAAATATGACAACCCTGTCCTGAAAATCCTGCACACGCTTGGACAGTCACACGAGCAACCTGCAACACTTCGACGAGTATCACTTGAGTGTGTGGAGGGTACTCAGTGGCGTATGTACAGAGCAACAATGGGGATGATGATGGAGACAATCAACAGGAGGAAAGCAACGAAGATAGATGACCCTATGTGACAAACGATTCACAGTGGATCACCAAGTACACATGGCAGGAGAGGTCAGAACCGGGATGTCCGGCAGGACGGAGATTGCTTGAATCCCTGTACCCATTCCCACTCTGACCCTCAAGCTGTTTCAATGGTTGGTGACACCCAAATCTGGGTGCAGAAATGGCAAAAATAGGCACCATTGGGGTACTTCCCATGGGTGGCTCCGGCAGCCAAGGCCAAACGCCTGTCTCATGGGATATGACGTTGAACCTAAGACTCATATCTAAGTGCAAGAGTGAAATATAGGTCCATGCTGCTCATGGGTAGAAAGATATGGGCCCTCAACTGACCACATGGGGAGCTGACATTGCGGTCCAGAAAAGGTTGATTAGGCATACCCAAAAATGAGGCAAAAGTGAAAGTATTCCCAAGGGTATATCTCCATGTTGGCTGGAAGACCGGTCTCAGCATTTGGTGTGGGGCCCAATGCAAGTGCATTGGAGGCCCACATGTACTGGGTTGCCACAGTTCTGCATAGGCCACAGCATGGTGTTGGCCTGAACTGGGCCCAGAAGTGCCGAAGTGGCAAAATTGACATTACTCACCTCAAGCTAGCCCCTCGTGAGTGTGGGTATCGGTACGCGGCATGTGATGTGTGAGTCATGGAGACCAATATACATAAGCAACATGCCATACACGGTCCATCAGACCCTACCTCTGGCGTGCACGGGGGGGCTGAACATGGTGCACGTCGGGCAAACAATATGGAAAATAGGAGAAAATGGCCCAAAATGCGCACACTCATGGTGGGGACAAATATGCCACATCTCCGACTCAGACCGGGGCATGCCTTAGAATTGCTATCAGGTACTATGTGTCCAACATACCTTTTGGGCGTCGACCAAACCCCCCTGGATTTGGGAATGGCAGGGCCACCAAGTGAGCCCATGATTTGAGATTGGCCTATATTGCCCACAAGATGGCCTTGGTGTGCCAAGCTCAAGGGGAGTTATTGGCTGGATGGAAGATATGGTGAGCCCTGGACCACGTACCTCCGGAATATACTTGAGTCGTGATGTCAATTGGGGACAACGCTGAGATACAAGGTCTCCACTTGACATCCAGACGGCCCAAAAATAGATTGATGAAAAGACACCAAAAATGGACCTGAAATCCCAACAAATATATTACAATTTCTCCGGCTTGAATTGAGTAGCCGGCAATTTCCTTCACACACTATGTCCCAGTACCATGGACGTCTCATTCCAGGCTTGGGCTCCACTTTGCATGCCATGGAAGGTTACTTGCGCTGCTCCCCTAGTGGGCACGTGGAAAATTTGAGAAATGCGAATAGAACACCTTGCTTGCACTGTGGGCCCTTGGCTGAACGATAGACTTTTGAGTGTTGACTTCGGTTACCAAGAAGAACTCGGCTTAATATCGGGTCCATTTGCTTGTCTGTCTTGGAATGGTACACCCGCCAAATGGGCACACGAAACGACCCATATTTGACCAACAACCATATCCAAACGTTATATGTCCAACCAAGTGGCCGAGGACCAAAGTACATATATATTGTTATGTACCTTTGGTCCTTGAACGCACATGCAAGTGCTTGGGCTGCAAATCGACCTCATTTCGGAAAGTCGATTTTTGGCATGCAAGCACAAAGTGTGGCCAACAGGGTTGCAATGGACATATATGCACGCTCCGGGGAAGTCAAGTTATATGACCCGGGTTTTAAGGCATGCAAACAGGGAGATTATACCAACTGAACGTATTTCTACATGTACTTAGTCGCCAAGTACATGAGATTGCCCAATTTTTGGAAACCTTCAAAAATGTATAACCCTTTGGGCATGTTGAGTTGGGATCCGATGGTCCCAATATGAGGTTGATGGGGGCAAGCCCTCATCTAAAGTGCCTATGAGGCACATTAGGCTGCCCTTGGGAGCTTGAACACGCGAACCCCTTGTTGTGTGGCTTGGGGGATGAAAGCGTGTTTCAAGATTTTTATTCACGGGAAAAATCAGCGACTTATGTCAAAAAATAGAGAAAAAACTTGCGGAACACTCAAAGTGTGTTGTGCCGTTAAGTTCTCAAAAAATTACTTTAAAAACTTGGCTTATCAGAGCTGCGGCACAGGCAACTCCGTCATCTGCGACCGCGATAACGGGCGCCTGTGGTAAAATAATAGAAAAGAATCGCCGCAAGTGCAGGCCGATTCGCAATCAGTGCACTGATCAATTGCCGTCGAGGAATCTGTACAAAATACATGGTTCGGCGGCCGAGGCGTGCCTGGTTCTGCTTCACAGGCAGGCCAATACACTCATCAACAGTCCTGTTTGGTTTGTTTGGCTTTGTGGTGATCATGGAGGTTGCTCCCTGCTACGTGGCGTAACTCTTGCCCCCCAAAAAGCATTTGCTTCAAGATGAAACACACGTGGTGCACAGTCCACCCGAAGTACTCTAGGACCCTTCTGCTCCCTGCCCAGGTAGTCAATCATTCGGGGGGTGAGCATGGTATGGGGTAAAATGATTCATGGTGGCAAGGGGGGGGGGGCAGGTAGGCGGGTGCCAAGCAAAATAAATAATTACTTTTGTTTGGGTGGGGCGGGTGCATCTGATGTTGTTTTGGTCTACAGCATATTTAGCATCAGAAATGAAGTTTCAGTACTGTATACATCAAATACTTGATAAAGGTAGGCGGCAAAGCAAAAGCCACGAAGTTTTATACCACTCTGGCATGTGTCCCGTCCCACAATCCTCGGAAAGTACACATAACAAATATGCCTCCCTTGAAATGTATATTTGATGCTCCTGATCGGTCGCCATTCGTTTGTCGTTCACTTCGCATACCTTCAGCGGCTCGTCTGCTCCAGCGCTCTGGATCACCTGCATAGCGCTGGACAATTGTTGCCTGTGCGTGGACAGCGGCGGCGGCACGTGCACCAGGGCTTCAGCTACCCTTGCCACACAGCACCAACAACTGGGGCAAATCCTTGCTCTTTCAGGCAGTGACAACCCACTCCGGGAGCATTACATGAAGGAATACCCCTATGAGCAGTGCAAGGTCAGGGGCAGCGTGAATCAGGAGTCTTGAAGCATGCGGGACTACTCAAATACGGCGCTGCTGTTTTACCTGACCTGACGGCAGTCCTTTCAGAAATCCTTTTCAATCATTATTCCACCGATTTCACTATCGTAAGGCCCTTAAATCTATGCTGGATGCGACTTCTGGTAACGCTCACATTGCGCGGCGATCTGCGGCGCCAGCGGTCAGTTCATTCTGCGGCTAAGGAATCCGGCAGGCTGCGGCATTGTAACACAAGGATTTGGCCAAGGAATTACAGGCTGGTGTTCCCTAGAATGCCGGTCGACCTGTAGGGGCAGACGAACCACCGGCACAGCATGCCTGACTGTAGCGGGGACCAAGCACTAGCACAGCATGCCAGACCAGGACAAAGGGCAAAACACCAGCACAGCACGCCCGATCGAGGAGGCAGATCAAGGACCAGCAGAGCAAGTCAGACCATGGCAGCAGCCCAAGCACCGGCACAACACGAGGCACGGCCCACAGAAGCACCATCGGAAAGCCCACAGTGCACAGGAGGCCAGCCTCTCCGCTTGGCCCACTGACGCCAGCGCCAGAGAAACTAATTCCAAACAGCTTCTAATACATTAGGCCCTTCGAAAATGTCATAAAACATGGTCAAATGACATTATAAACATGTGGAATGTGATAATTCATGTATGGTAACTAATGTATCCTCGGTCGCTGATCTCTGTAAGAGCAGTAGACTCTAGCAGTACTTGTAGGCTTGAAATATCAGCCAAAAAAGAGCAAATTTCGTTTTCCAGGATCTTGAAGCTCTGAGAGGTCTAGTAGGGATTGTCTACAAATCGTCTGAGAGGCCCAAATGCCCCAGCTTATTACACCCCCTTCCTTAGCTTCATGCACATTCCCTAAGAATGTTCATGACAAGCTGATGAATGAGCATATGGAGGGGTATGGGCATGAGGAATGCTCATACTGAATGTTTTAAGTGTCTCATGTAGTGTCTTAGTACCCCCTGCTTAGAGGTAAAGACACATGTCTACCTAAAATTGTGAAGTTAGCAAGTCCAAAGTACGTCTAGCAGGGCTCAAAATGAAGCATTGTTGCATTGTTTTCTTTATTCTTTTCATTTGTTTTATTTCAGAACTGTATTGCGCTAGGCTTTGTGATGGTGTTTTGATTTATCAAATTTCCTTGTCTTGAGTTTCAAATTGGTGCTCAACAACTCCTTGGCTCTAGCTCATCAAGACTCCCTCGTTTTGACGTTCAGCACATTGGCAAGGACGCAGAAGGCAACTGAAAATCTCGACACTTGAACTAGGCCAACTGGCCGGTCCGAGAGTACCACTTCACATGCCTAAACAACAAGAAATCAATGTCCGAATTAATGTATTAAAATATTTGATTAAAAAGGCAATATTTTTGCTGCATTGTTGTGAATATCTTGTGAACATGGACGTTCTCATGGTTCTGTAACTGATGACAGGCGACAGCCGGCACCGACAGTCGCGACGGACCTATTGCAGCCTCTAAAGAGCTTCCAAATAGCTTGTAATACATTTGAACCTTCTAAAATGTCCTATAACATGATTAAATCACATTATAAACATGTGGAATGTGATACCTCATCTAGGGCTACTAATCCATGCTAGATCTCTGCTCTCTGTAGTGTACGTAAGAGCAGTGCACTCTAGCAGTAAGCTGTAAGCTTGAAAGAGGGCGCCGTGGCAGGAACTCTGAGGGTCACGCGCGCTGGCGCCATCCGCCAGAAGAAAAAAACACGTGGCCAAAATACGACAAGAAACCTTTCTAAGTGCTTAAATGAGAGCTAAAAACCATAGAAAACGACTAGGCAAAAAGGCGCGCAGCGAAACACGTTAAAACACCAGACGAAACATTTTCGGCCTAAGTAGACTAACAAATCGTGCCGTAAGCACCGCAACGTTAATACGACCATAACGCTGTATTATTATCTGTGCTATGTGCCGTGTGTGTAAAGAAAAACGTGTCGCGAGCAGCACGTAAAAGTCGAAAAAAGGTTTTCAAGTCACCGTGTTTCCGCACCTCGTTGCCTCTCCTTTTCTTTGTTCTCCGTGTACTTCCCTTCCCTTTGTTGTGCCTCCCCCTCTCCTCCCTCCCGTCAGTTTAGGTTAGCGGTCCTGGGAGAAATGCGTTCAACCATAGCAAAAACAAGAACACGACTACCAACAACGACACCAACAACAAGATAAAAAATCAAACGCCAACACCGCTGTCGAGGTCGCAAACACCATCAGCGCCGAGGTCAAGCGGTAGCAAGTAAGTCAGGAGTAGACTGATGGTCCTGCTGCCTGCCTGCCTGCGTGCGTTGCGTGGTGTCTAAATTTCAAGTGAGCGAAAAAGTTTTGTTTTATTGTCCAAAGCCGAAAAGTAATTAAACGAATTTTGCATTGGTTTTTAAAGTAGGGGCACGCAAACAAACACAAGCAACAAACCACACAAGGCAGCAAGACAGGGCACCACAGCACCACACGGAAGCACAGCACCAGAGGGCACAGCACTGGCAAGCAGAGCACCAAGGGAGAGCACGGCCGCACAGCACCCCGCACCACACAACAGGGCAGCCGGCCACGCGCCACACAGGAACACCCAGGCCAAAGGCCGCAGCACAACACGACAGGCAGCAGAACCACACGGCACAGCGCAGCGGCAGCACAGCAGCAGGAAACAAACAACAGGCAAGGATAACGACGCAAACAAACAGCAGAGCACGACAGCACACCACCACACGACAACACAGCACCACAAAACACAACACACGGGAGCAGAGCACCAAGACACACCACACCAAACCACAGGGCGGCGAGCCATGCGGCCAGACAGGGACAGCACCACCGAAACACGACACCAGGAGCCACCAGGACTCACCGGGAGACAACAGAGGACAGCCAGGCCCAACAGCAAACGCCCAAAAACAACAGGCAGGGGACCGAGGAGTGGCGAAATGGGGAAGACGGGGAGGGACGGGGCTCCGAGCCCCTGTGAACCCGGGGGACTCCGCCACCAGGCAGGAGGGGCGTCATGGAGGGCCCCCCACCTAGGACCCGGTGGGGAGGATTTCACCTGGCCTGACCAGGTGGCCCCCCGGGGCCAAAAGGCGTCTAGTACCCGCAAAATCAAACCTCAAACCTCAAACCTCAAAAACAACAGGCAACAACATAGGACACCCGCCAGCGCCAGAGGGGCGAGAGAGCACCACACAGAGAGCAACGACGCAGGCACACCAGCACAGCACCGCACAAGAGGCGCGACGAAGCAGGAGGCGCCCAGAAACACGGCACAAGGATCACAAACCAGGGCAGGTTGGTTTGTAGAAGGGTCCCACAGGTGCACCGGGGTGTGTTGCTTGGGGTTCAAGACACTGTCAATGGTTTTTCTGATTTTGCTGCCGCGAACCATGGAGTAGTGCAAGCGTTTCTTTTCCCTGGCCGATTACTTTTTTCGCCACTTTTCGCTCAGTTGCTGGAGGTTCTTCAGGGCCTCTCTACGTCGCTCGGCGTGTTGAGGAAGGTTCGACAGTGCCCGCTTAAAATTCCTCTCAATTTTGGTCTCAGAGTGCTTTGTAGGAGGGCGAGTAACACTGTGGTAGGCCTGGGCTACTTGGTCCACAAGGGAGTTTACATGACTGACGAAGTCTTCCTGCGGGACGCCGGTTGGGCGGTACCCGACAGCCCATGTCTCGAGTGGTTGAAGACTTGCGTGCAACCGCTTCTGTTCCTCCGGCGTGAGCCTGCGAAATCGTGTAGTGGGTGCAGGGGGGGGGGGGTACTGAGGTGTGCAAGGGAGGCGAAGGGTGCAATAAATGGGGTGGTGGTCTGAGGAAGTGTCGGCCGACTCGATGTCTGCCTCCAATAAAGAGGCCGACGGCAGAGACACAACGGACGAGGAAAAAAGGAGCAGATCAATGCGAGTGTCACACGGGAGCAGGGAGTTTTTGTAGCGGGTAAAAGCCAGGCGCTCCCTGTGCACAGTGCGGAAGGTGTCTGCAGCCGCTTTTTTTTCCTGAACTAGCGAAGGGAGCCAGTGCCAGCGGTTCACTGTGGAACCGTTTGTGTCCAGGTGCCAAAGCTGTGCGTTAAAGTCTCCTCCCATCACCCAATGCGGGTACTTGTCGAAGAGTTTATTAAGAGCCCTTTCCAGCTCGCGCCTCCGGGGGGGCTGTGCGTAGATAGAAATAAGGAGTATGCGTGGGAGGCCCGGGAGGTGTAGTTCAGCAAAGCAAAGCGCCCCGGGGCAAGGGGACTGAATGGGAAAGGCGTAAGGGGCTACGCGTTGGGATAAGACAATGCAGGCTCCCTCATCACCCGATGGTAGAATGGAGGAAAATATCTTCGGTTGAATAGCCGCAGGTGACCAACCAAATGGCAGTTGCGGTGAACGGGTCAGTTCTTGGTAGAACGAGATGTCCCAGGCCTTGTGGAGGTCCGAGTGGATAAATGCCTCGGGGGCTTGCTTGTTGATGTTGTGGGAACGCATAGTCAAGGAATGAATGTTTGCTGGGCGTGGGCGGGGATCAGCTGTACGGTGGAAAGGCTGCGGGGGGGGGAGAAGGGGGAAGTGGTAGATCAGCAAGAGGAAGCGGTGAGCCTGCCAGTGGAGGATCAGGGATTTGGGGGGGGGTTGGGGCCACGGGAAGGGGTGCATTAGGCAGAGCCGGAGCGCTTTCGCCTAGAACCCTCTGGCCTTCGGGCGCTGGCAGTGGGCAAGCACGTGTGCGCCCAGAGAAGGAAATCACAGTAGCCTCTGGAACCCCAATAAGAGTCAGGAGACTGTGCAGGTCATGACCCGTTAAAGACTACAGGCTCCCGGTGTGGCAGCTGTTGGGCAGGGGTCCTTGGTAGGGACGAGTTTGTAGGGAAGGGAGGAACAAAAACCTGGTTAGAGCTGTACTCCGAGAAGGGGGGGGAAGGGGTGTTGGTGCCATGGGCAAAGATGTGGGTGGAACCGCTCATCTTGCATGCACGTGGGGAAATGTGTGGCGTCTCAATGCTGGGGAGCTCTGGAGATCCAGACACCTGTGCACCCTGGGCAATTGACGAAGTCATCAGCACTTGCTTGGGATCATCGAAGTAACCGATCTGTGGAAGGCACACTGGACTCACAACAGGACCTGAACTCGTTTGTTGTTCGTGTGTGACCACAGCGCGCGTGCACTGACCAGAACGAGAGCTGTCATTCAAACGAACAGGTGGTGTGGGCGTGATATGTGAAGCGTGGGTGTGCACCGTTTTTTCTGAGTGCCTGTCTACCCTCGGAGGTGATCCTGACTTCCAGGTCCCGGATAGCGTGCTACAGCCGTTCATCTCCCTTCTCCCGCAATGCCCTCCAGACACAGCCGACCAGCCACTGCCCCTGCCTGGGTTGCCATCGTTGCACGAGATAACTGGCAGGGCATCCCCATCCAAGGCCACGGGGGAAGATGAAATAAATTATTATGTAATCTCCTTATGCCCTCCAGGAGTTCAGCTTATCCTGCTTGAAGCCATTAGACATGTCCTTCTTTACGGTCCGCCCCCCAAGTGGGCACGGGCACGCGTCTGCCTCCTCTATAAAAAAGGGGACGCCCGCACCGCATCAAACTATAGGCCCATATGCCTGATTCAGTCGATTGTTAAACTGGCCGCCGCGTGGCAATGCGCACAGCTCACTGCGATAACCGCGAGACACAGCCTACTTCATACCTGTCAACACGGAGGGTTGGAGGGCCATCGTTGCGGCGACCACATTTACGATGTAGTGGCCCGCATGCTTTTGACGAAGGGTAGGCTTTATCACCTTTACATCGATTTTAACAAAGCCTTCAACTCGGTGCCGTTGGAGGCTTTGTGGAAAACGTTACACGGTTACTCACTCCCGCGGGACCTCATTTCTTCTATTCAACGTCTCTACATACACGCGTATGAACAACCCATAGTGGAGGGCGTCCCCACAGCCGGTCATGCACAGCGCAGAGGAGTCAGACAGGGGTGCCCTCTCAGCCCCCTTCTTTTTAACCCCTACGTAAACATGATGTTCTTCTATTTGGACTCCAAAATGGAGTCGAACATCGAGCGGAGCATACATGCTTTCATAGACGACATACTTTTTCGCGCCTGCTCCCTTCAAGATGTGCGCACGGTTTTTGAGGCATTCGACGGCCCCGCACGCTCTCTGGTTCTCGACATGAATGTCGACAAAACCGAGCTTCATGCTCTGCGAGGCTCTGGTCACGCCAAAATTGTCTCAAAAACGGCAGCAAAATATCCACACTCGACTCCCGCGGACAGCCAAGGTCCTGCTACAAGTACCTCGGCGTCTTTTTCTACACATCCGACTTCCACAGTAAAGTGATGGATTTTGTCCACACGGAAATCAATGCTTTTTTTGTTCGGCTGGCCCCGCTTCAACTCACTGCCACTGAGCTCATCAGTCTAGTCAAGAAACAGCTTATCCCTGTCCTCGCGTACCGCTTAATGGCAGGACCGGTCACTGATGCATAAGTGCACAGAATACAGCAATCTATATGGCACGGTGTCGCCCGATATGGCCGACTTCCCCACCATGTCTCACAAAAGGACCGGCACCTGGGCAGGCCCCAAGGTTGCTTTTCGCTGATGCCCTTCCAGACCTTCATGCGGTCCCAAATATTCAATTACTCCATGAGGTACCTGAACTGTGATGGCCCGCCCCAATGCTCCATGTACGTTCCCGAGGCACTAAAGGCCCGAAAAGCGAATGGGCTACAAAACGCCTTTGTCGACTCGGTCTATGCCCTAGGGGGGAGATGCCACGGTTTTGGGGAATGGAACCCGTGCCCCGTTGGGCGGCTACTCCCTGAGGAGCGTGTCCACGTAGAGTTCACCTCTGGGTGGTTCACAGGAACAGTTCTATCCTACTCTGCCCCTGACTCCGCGGCCCTGATTAAATTCGATGTAGACAACACCCTCTTCCACATTCAGGACAAACGGCACAATTTTACCACTCACCCCCCCCCCCAGCTCTACCCAGTGGAGCCGGACCCGCCCAAGCATCGCGCGCTTGCCCCCTCACTTCTGCGTCCCCCCCTCCCCCTGCCACCCTACGCCGTCCCCTACTCTTCAGTTCCGATTGAAACTAATGAGTATGGACACTTGTTCCGCTACCCAGAGGAAATTGAACCGCCTCAGGTACCTGCCCTGCAGTCATGGGGGTGCTCCAGCGTCATTCAGGCCCTTTCCCACGCAACTGCACGTGAGTGGCTTTGGATCTATTTGGATGGCTCCTGGGACAACCCGCTCTCTGGCTCTGCCGCCGTCCTCGTGTGGATAGATGGCACAGTGCTGGTCCTTTCGATTCAGTGCCCCTACCTCGGCAGTCGTGACTCTGAGTTCTGGTCATTCGTTCAGTGTGTCCGTTATTTAGAATCAGTTCAGTTCCGTGGTAGGGCATTCTTCTGTATTGATAATTCTCAGCTCGTTGATTGCGTTGACTGGTTTCTGTCTGGCACAGCGTACCCCCCTGCCCTCTGCTTCGTCCCAGGGCACCTGGCAGACAGTTATCTGCAGTCTCATCTCTGATGCCACATTCACCATCGGGGCGGGTTGGCTTAAGTCCCACGTGGGCTTTCTGGGCAACGAAGTCGCATACAGCTTCGCGAAATACACCGCATATGCGTGTCGTGTCACCCTTACTCACCGCCAGCCGCCGGCACGGTACTCGGACACCTTCCAAGGAAACCCGTGGCACCATAAATTCAGCGGCGCGGCAAGGCGGCGCCTGTACCCCCGCCACCAACACACGGCCATTGCAACGCCCCTGAGCTTCGACTGGTCGTCTCATTCCAGCTGGTTCAGCGCATTCGCGGACAAATGGGTCATGGGAGTAAAAGGTTCTAAGGGCTCTGCGCCCCACTGGGAACTCCCTGGCTGCCAATGCCCCCACTGCGACGACGTTCACCCTCTAGTTCTCCCATCCTGTGTCGCCTTTTGCGCCATCTTCCGTCCCTTCCTCCATCAAATGGCTGACGCGTGGGGATTTGCGCTGGCACCCGTGGTGCACTCCTGGCTTCAGGACCGAGTGCGCACTAAAGGGGAGCTACGGAATTTTGTGCGCACCTTAGTCCCGTTGACACTTTACAAACAGCTGGTCCCATATCCATCACAGAAGTCAGTCCTCCGGGAGGCCCTTCCACCTCGACGCTCTCGCCTCACTTTTATAGTCAAAGCAGTTTGCACTGCACGCCGCGACCACCCCCTCCCCGAGCCCTTACCCCCATCCCTAGGGGCCAACCCCTTTTTTGTGTCCAACGGCCCATACAGCACCTCGGATGGTTCCCCCCCCACACCCAAGCACTTATATCGCCCCCCCCCCCCCCCAAGTCCCAACGTCAGTCACCCTCAAAGCCCCCGCGCGCCGGGGCACAAAGCGAAATGCTCCCGCGTGTCCAGGACACAGTTCCCCTCCACGAAAAAGTAAAAAGGAGTCCCGCCGCCTTTCCTCGGTTACCTCCTTCCTTCGGCCTGGCAACCGGTGACACACTTTCCGCGTCTCACAGGACCCTTCTCACATCGCAGGCTTATATCTGGCCCTGGGCCCGCCCCCACTCTCGTATGGTGCATCGCAGAACCGTCCACGGTCATCAGCTCCGCGGCATTGCCATTCCACCTCTCTACCTCATCAGTACTGCTTGGCTAGCGCCCCTGCTTCCCGAATCTGGTGTTTCGTATAACCATCCGTCCTTGTCTCTTGCCCTTATGCCCCCCTTCGCCCCCGACTCTGCTCCCCAGGTCCCCGGAATGAACGGAACTCCAGCTTCGTCATCACGAGCGGCCTAATCTAATTGCTCGCTGGCAACCAGGGCCGTGTACATTATATCAGGCGCCGTGATGACCCTTCGTTTGCCAGACCAAGCACCTGCCTGTGTTTCTGCCGTCGGCTTCTGTCAGCGGTGTTCCCGGGCCCTTTACCCCCCACCCTTATTCCTCCACCCCCCTGGGCACCCCCTCTCGCCGATGCTTTCACGCGTCGCCCGGCTGGCAACAGCCCCCCTTTACTTGCTTGTTTTCAGTCACACCCACTGACGCCGGAGGTCCAGTGGCCCTGGTAGGGTGACAGCCAGAAATATCAGGAAGCGCCCACCTCCTGCCTGTTTCTTCCCTGTACACGACGCGAATTGGCCTCACTGAATCCAAGGACAGCCACAGGTACACGCGCAGGGTGCCCAGCCGGCCGGCACAGCCCCATGACGACCCCTAGGGATCATCTGAGGCCCCCCCCAGCCCCAACCACCCCCTGTACATATCACTGTGTGCATACTTGAACCCTTAAGGACTCGCAGAGGTGTTGACATGTTTCAAAAAAACACGGCACAAGGAACAACAGCACTCGGACCACAGGCAGCACAGCAAGACAACCCAGCACCGCGCCCCAGGACAGACAGAGCACAACAACCCGCCACAGCATCAGACGAGGCAAGACGCGACCCAAGCACCGCAACGAAACAATCAACACAGCACAGAACCAAGAGACGCACCACGGCACAACAGAGTACCAAACGCAACAGCGCACCAGAGACCAGCACACGAACGCAACGCGACAGGGCCACGCTGAACAGCAAGACGCACCACGGCAGAGCACCACACAGACAGAAACAGCCCGGGGCACCACGCAAAGGCAAGGAAAAACGCAAAGAACAAAACCAGCAGAGAAAACGGCAGCACACGGCAGCAGAGCACAACAAAAACAGCGCAACAAGACCCAGCACAACACCCTGCCGGACAGCACAGCGCAGGAACCCAGCCCAACACAAGCACGCCACACAGCACCATGCAAAACACAAAGCACACCACAGATCGCAGCACAACACAACACGACGCAGGACAACGCACAACACAAGGCACAACAACCAGCCGGGGGGGCAGCACAACCAGCACACACCCGACGAAAAAATGAACAGCGCACAGCACACGGGGGGGGGGGGGGGCAACACCACACGGCACCCCGCAACGGGGCAAAACGTCACACCAAAGAGACGAAAACAACATACACCAACGCAAGGCGAAACAGCACGACGAAAACCCGGCGCAACAGGGCAACCCCAGCACAGCACCCAAGGGCAACGACGGGCCGCAAGCGCTGCAGAACAAGACCAGAGGACAAAGCACACAAGCTGGACACAGGAGGCAACACGGGGAAGAGCAACGCCGCCAGCACGGCGACACCAGGCACGCGCAACAAGAAAGGCAACAACACACAGAGAACAGGCACAACCAGGAAGCACCGAACGACACAGCGCAATAGAAAGCCGATCACAGCAACACAGACGGACACACCCGACAGTCCAGAACACACAAACCACCCCAGCACCGCACAACCGGAACACCACAGCAGGAAAAAAACAAAAAGGAAGCAGACAAAAAAAAACAAACAAAAACCGAAACCAAGGCGGGAAAAAAAAACAAAGGGAGGTTGGAGGGGAAAGAAAAAAAAAAAGTGGGGGGCAGGCACAAGACGCCAAGGCCCAAGGCACCCCGGGCTGGAATAGACGGGACGCCAGAGACAACAGGGGCGCACAAAAGGAGAAAAAAAAGAAAAAACACAGCAACAACCACAAGCAGGGCAACCCCCGCCCGGAGGGGCCGAGCAAACAAAGAGCGCTCCGAGACCGGCCACAGGAAAAGGTGAGGCGCACCAGAACGGACCCCAGAGGCCGGCCCGCCCGACTCGCCCAACAGGGGCACGCACAGGCACACACGCGCGGGACCCGTGCGTGGTGTCCTCCGACCCAAAAGGGGCGGTGTCGGTGTCCACACAAAACAGCCCCGGTGCACCGGCAGAGTCCCTCGTTGAAAGACGGGCGGTACGGGAAACCTAACGCGTCAGTGACCGGGTCCACACACGCAAATAACCGCAGCGCACGCAGCCCAACACAGATGCTGGAGGGACCTGCCAGGGACAACCCATCGCGGGGCCCCGAACGGGTACGACGCGGAGCGAGCCCAGCGCTACTGCCTCGGCAGCGGCCAGCGGCAGGCACAAAATGCCCGGTTGTGATCCAGCCTCCAGGTGCCCCGCGCAGCCGCCCCGTAAATCCCGGGGCACAAGGCTAGGGATGGAGAAAGGCACCACTGCATCAGGAAACCGGTCCAGAGCACCGAGAGCAACTGGACCGGACGAGGCGCGGCGCACCAACGTGGGGCCACGAGGCACGCCAGAGAGGCACGCTGGCGGCCACAACCAAGGCACACAGACAGGTGCCAGGCAACAACGGCCACCAGGTGCCGCAAACCTGGGCAGCGCGCACAACCCACAACGAACCATGGCACAGAAACAGGTGCCAGGCAACACCCAACCCACACACCACAAACCACAGCCAGGAAAGGAGGGGTGCAAGCAGAGCGAGCACACCGACAAACACACCCCAACACCCCAGCCAGGAGTGGCGGGGCGCAGCCGGAACCCGAGCCCAAGCACACACACGCACCCCGCACGCCCCAGTCAGAAGTGGCAGGGTACAAGCGGAGCGGGTACATTAACACACACAGACCCCAACACCCCAGCCAGGAGTGGTGGGGCGCAGCAGAAAGACCAAGCGGAAGCACACACACCCAAGGCGCACAGCCCGGCCAGGAGTGGCGGGGTACAGCAGGAGCGCGCACACAATCACCCACAGACGCCAGCACCCCAGCCAGGAGTGGCAGGGCGCAGCCGAAAGCCAAGCCCAAGCACACACACACACACCGCGCACCCCAGCCACGAGTGGCGGGGTACAAGCGGAGCACGCACAGAAACACACCCACACGCCAACACTCCAGCCACGAGTGGCGGGGCACAGCCGACAGCCGAATCCAAGCACGCATACCCACACCGCACATCCAAGCCAGGAGTGGCGGGGTACAAGCGGAGCCAGCAAACAAACACACACAGACCCCAACACCCCAGCCAGGAGTGGCGAAGCGCAGCAGAAGCCCGAGCACAAGCACACACACCCACACCGCACGCCCCAGGGAGAAGCGGCGGGGTACAAGCGGAGCGCACACACAAACACACACAGACCCCAACACCCCAGCCAGGAGTGGCAGCGCGCAGCCAAAGCCCGAGCTCAAGCACACACACACCCACACCACACACCCCAGCCAGGAGTGGTGGGGGACAAGCGGAGCACGCACACAAACACACACAGACCCCAACACCCCAGCCAGGAGTGCCGGGGCGCAGCCGAAAGCCGAGCCCAAGCACACACACCCACACTGCGCATCCCAGCCAGGGTTCACGAGGTACAAGCAGAGCGCGCACACAAACACACACAGACCCCAACACCCCAGCCAGGAGTGGTGGGGCGCAGCCGAAACCCGAGCCCAAGCACACACACCCACACTGCACACCCCAGCCAGGAGTGGCAGGGTACAAGCAGAGCGCGCACACAAACACACATACCCCAACACCCCAGCCAGGGGTGGCGGGGCCCAGCTGAAACCCGAGCCCGACCACACACACCCACACCTCACACGCGAGCCAGGAATGGCGGGTCACAGGCTGAGCGCGCACACAGCCACACAGGCCCCAAAACCCCAGCCAGGGGAGGCGGGGTGCAAGCCAAAACCCGAGCCCAACCGCACACAACCTACAGCCCCGCCAGGAGTGGCGGGGGTACCGCGAAACCCAGACCCAAACACAAGCGCCACACAACAGTAGGAAACCAAGTGTCCATAGCTCGGTCACTGAGGCAGACCGAGCCATGCAGGTGACCCGGCCAAACGAGATCCGAGGACCGGGGGTAAGGCTGCATCCCAGGCCTGCGCTGCTTTGGGACTCAAGGCAGAGGGTGCGACACGCAGACACCTCAGAACCCCAGTACTAAGAACATGCATGCATGCTTTGGGAACGGGATACGCCAGGAAGTCCGGTGAAGCGCTAGGGTTCCGCTCAAAGGAGGGGACTTTCGCAAGCACGGGGGCACACCCTCCTGGCATGACAACTCCGTCACGCTGGCGGCCATCAGCCCTCTCGGTGTTGCCCAGGGCGGCTTTGTTGGGGACCACCAGTCACGTATAGCGAGAAGTAAGTCGCCCCCCCTCTGCAAGCGCGGAGCCTCCTCCTGTTTGTCACAGCAGCAACGCCAGCGGGAACCAGGGGGCGCCTCTCCAGGGGCGACTGCATCTACCTACCTACCTGAGTCTGTACCAGGCGATCTAGCAAACGTTAACAAAGCAGAACGTTCCCGCAGTGGTTCGGTAGCAAATTTGACGATAAACTGGCTCTTGAGACCAAATGACCTAGGTCAATGATCGCCAGGTAGAGAAAGGAGATTCATTCCTCACAGCTTGCAGTTAATCAACAAAAGTGTAGCGGATACAAATTGATTGTTCGTCGGTGCGATCCCGAATTCGGGATGTATTTAGCAAAAGGTGCTCATAGAACAACGTACGGCAGATCAAGTACGGACAATATTGCATGTTGAGCACTGTACAATCCCTTGCAATCAGGAAGTAATGTGATAAGCATGAAATGTAACATTTGCAAAGGGAAACGCAAAGAATTATTGGCCTCGGTGAGTGTAATGATTGAAATGCAATCCAAATGAAGAGTAGAACAGGTCACTAGTTGAAAACTTGCCTTGACGGCCATCGAATTAAGAATGAGATGCATGGTATGAGTGAAATGAGTGCAAATCACTTCCTAGTGCAAAAGCCGTTGTGATCAAATTAAATAAAGGATGATTGCATACACACAGCCTGCCAAAAGAAATAAGAGAATTGAGGCTTATAGGGCAACCGTAGGCCGTACAATCTCAGCACATCCCAATGCAACACAAGGCATCCGTCGGCCACTTGTCTGCGCAGGCAGGCACTGGATTGGTTAGGGCAGCCGTAGGCCGTAACCATTGCGCAGCTCACTTCACGTCGAGAGTAAAGAGATGAAAATCAGTTTAATGCAATCGCACGTCAACGTTCCGGCCTGCACGTAATGGAATGTTACCTCTATCACACTACTTGCACCTTGCGGCACTTCTCTGCACCGGCGTGCCCTACAGGGGGAGGACATGAGACATTAAGTTGAATACTGCACCATTAGCATTGGGGTTATAATAGCATGAATCCCAATGCATCTCCTACAATAGGTAGTTAGCTAGCTACCTAGCTAGGGTAAGTAAGGAAGTGTAAGTAAGTAAGTGTTGCAAGCTTCCTCCGCAACCACCTACCACCGCCAACCTCTTCCATCGGAGGATGGTCACTAGCACCCCGGGAGAGATGAATGCCAATGGTTTGGTCGAGTGCGCTCTTTAAATGTTCCACTTGGGTGCTCCTGCATTGAGTCTTTCTTTCCGCCTGCGTTTAACACCCGTCAATCGCCTTCTTACTCCCTAGTGCCCCGAAGGGCCTGCGCCTTCTTTGTCACCGGGGACAATCGATGGGGCCCAAGCTACGCTATGCAGCCTACGGAGGAAAAGGTTGGCTTAGACGGTAAATGTCGCGGTCAGGAATGGTCTGTCAATCGTTGCGGCCAAGTTTGTGTTGTGGCCGACAAAGGCAATAAAATGTTTCACTATTCCTTGTCTGTCTACAGTAACTCTAAGGTATCTACCTCTTCCACTACGCTAAGCCTAGGTAGAATGAATGAATGCTGCTGCAAACAATCAGAAACTGCAATATCATAAAATGATCAAAGGTTTGAGGACCAAACACTCGCGAATGAATTAGCAAACCAATCATGTAAGAAACTTATTTTTCCTCAAAAATGCCCAGCTTCTGCACCGGTTTTGTGTACTATGTTGTTCAGATGTCAAACAATGATTGTTTGCACTGTGTGGGGCATTTCCTGGGTTTTCCAGAACAGTTTTGATGTTGCCACTATCAGCATGGGGTCACAGATATCCAACTCGGGGGGGGGGCACCTGAATTTCACTTGTCGCACATGGTGAAACACTGTCAAAAAAGCAACAAGAAATCTGACTTTTTAACTGCCATCCCCATTTAAACAAAGCGCAAAGATTCTTATATCTGCAATCTAGATGCCATTACCTTTCAAAAACAGCTTTGGTGACTCTGCAACTCACTGTAGGCTCTACAAAACATCCTGATCTTGTAGCATCATGAGCCAAAAGTTTGCAAACATGCTTTCATGCACCAAGTTGACCACCATGGCAAAAATCCATTCCTCTTCAAAGCAATTCAAAGTAAAATTGGTTTGAATATTAGGTATTCTAGTGTTTGTGAAGCACTTTGATTCAGGTTCCATCTCTCCATGGGCTCAGAGAAAAGAACAAACCTCCAAAAGCATTTGATATCATCTTTCACCAAGTAGTTTGTGTGGTCACTTGTGGCCTTTTTCCCATAGCTATGGTTTTTTTCTGAAAATGAAAGTGACTCAGGGTTAGAAGGCACATACTTCAATTTCGTTGAAAAGGACGAAATATGCATCCTCAAACCTTTTTTCTCATCGACATATGAAAGAAGCACAAAAGGCATTTTGGAAGAGTTTTAGAGGCTGGTGCATGAGTAGAATTTTTGGAGATCGCAAACATAGTCCAAATCCTGATTCGAAGAAAGCAAGTATGGAATCCAAACGTCTCACTGTCTACCATCCAGATATGCTTGGTTCAACGTTTTTTAGCATAGTGGTTCGACGATATGTTCCAAAACACCAACTGTCATTTTTGGGTATTTTCGAGATGTGGGAAGAAAGTGACTCATGGGTCATCTTGGAAAATTCAAGGAAAGTCCTGGTTGTTGAATTGAAAGTAAGTGACACATGCATGATGAAGACAGTGCCCTCAACTTTACAATGACGCTTTGGTTAACGCAATTGAAGACACTGCCACCAAGAAAATTGTGTTTTGGTGTAGGCCCCTTTGGACATTTTTGTCATTTTGGTACACCAATGAGGTGGAAGAAAGAAGCAAGATTATTAAGCTTTTGGACACCAAGGAGGGTCAACAGTGACTGGAGATAGAGTTTAGAGTCCCGGACCGTCGGTCTTGTCTCTTCCCTTGACATAGGTTAGGCCAGTGGGGCCGTAAGCAAGGAGCAGTGAAGGCATGGTACTGAGCACAACAAGCATGCAACATGTAGCACAAAAAAGCAACACAATCAATGGCCCTAGGCCTCAAAGCACCCAAGGCGCGCTTTTGCAAGCGCGCTGGCAGCACTGTTGTAGCATGTAGTCCTCTTAGAAGTCGTCGGCGTTGTCGCTGAACACTTGGTAGGGCGCCTTGTGTTGTCCAAATTCACCATAGTCTTGCAACCTGTTGTTAACTTAAAATCCTGTGACATTTTGGGCAAGCTCATTAAAATAAACCCTCTCGACGCCTTGTCGAATTCTTCTGCAACCCCTAGCGTTGCCCATATTTCCTTCAAGATCGCTTGACCTTTGTATTGACGAAATTGAAAGGTTTCCATACCTTTTTAAGTTTTTAGAAATTGTTATAGTCAAGTCATGACAAGCACCCATCGTGGGGGTGTGAATATGGTTTCTCTGGTGAGTGTAGTTGAGTGCAGGTGGGGGGGAGCGAAGAACGTTACTTAGAGAGATTGGTTTGACAGTACGGATGAAATTACGGCGGTCACCCGATGTTGCCATGGTCCACCAGTCGAAAATGAATCTGTTGAAGGAGGGGGGGGGGGCAGGCGTTGATGTTGGCCTGGCGTAGGTGTTCAGTTGCCGTGCATTCAGTCACTGCGGTGATTGGGTGCAGAGGATGTTTCAGTTGACATTTAGGGCAGAAGTATTTGTGGCGGATGTAGTGCGGTTGGTAGCCTGTACCACGATAGAGGCCAGTAACCCACTTGAAGGGGAAACGAGAAAACCAGGATATATGAGAGTAAACGTCTCTGCTCTGCGAGAGGTGTTTGTTGTTGTGAGAGTGTGCTGCAAGTAATTGTTTGACAGATTGAAGGGACACTTTACGAGGTAATGGTGCGCGTTGGTGGTAAATCAAGTAGGTCGAGCTCGGCTGCTGTGACCCTGGGGGGTAGATGTGGTTCGAGGACCATTGAGAGATTGCATCTGAGTAGTCGTTGCCTGGCAAATCTGCATGTCCCTTGATCCAGGATCAAATGATGTGGAGAGAGGAGGAGTGGAGGAAGGTCTAGATGTGAGGGTACCAAAGACAGAAGGCGTTTGTGCTGGCAGTAAATGGGTTACATTTTGTCTGTTGAATAAAGTAAAGAGTGCTGCAGATACTCAAGTTGTCCATGGCGAAGATTATAGGTTGGGGTAGGGTAGAGAGACTTTGGAAGAGACTGTTAAGGATAATGGCAAACGTCTCTGCCAGTTCTGAGCCTTTGATGGGGGAAGTGTTGCAGATGGCTATGCGGATGAGGTATTGAATGTGGTCACTGAACCAGATGGTCTGTCATATTTTGGGTTGTCAGAACCATCTGTGTAGCATACAGTGCCTGCAGGGTAGGTAATGAGAGCCTGTCTCAGATCATGGCAATTCTAGAAGTGCAGGTGGTCCATTTCTGGTGGGGGTATGTTGTGCAGAAGAGTGAATTGCAGAAACCATGGGCTAAAATGAGAAGGAACGGCGCCAACGCCTCAAAACAATACTTCAAATGGTCCAGCAGTGGCTCAGAGATAGCCCCACACCAGACTTACACACCCTACCACCACAAACCACTGACAACCCCTGAAAAGCCCTATTTCAGTTTACAGCACATCAGCTCACCACCCCACCCAACTCTCATTCCCAAAAATTGTATCATCAGCTGCCATTAACAATACCCAAACAAAAAACGCTCCAGTTCAACACGCCGCACAGTGACTAAAACCACTACTCACCACCTCAACCCACCTCCAGCACCCACTGCAGGCACATCACAGGTCACAGTTCCCTAATACTTCAGTGTGAAAGGAGGCTAAGCTCCACTAGCGACGCGGGGGTCCCCCCCCTGCACTGAGATTCCGGGAAAGGCGTGCTCCCCCCCCACCCAGGTGTCTTTCCCCGTCCTCCTCTTCGTTCATTTCCTCAGTGTCAACTGCAGCCCCCGCCCGCCCCCACTGAAGGTTTTGGCAACCATGACCAGGCTAGGTCCTATTTTCTTCATATGTTGTGAATTTTCTTTTTTATCTATTTTTTTAGCACAATACTCAGGTCCACCACCCTGGGGGGTGTTCATATATCCATCTGGCCTCTGGTGCCAAGCAGGGCATTGTACTGCACCCAGATGATTCCTGATCTGTGACCAGGTCGAATCAAGAACCGATTCATATACTATTGGTTGTATATACATTTTCTCGCTTTGAACTTCGGCTCGCCATGAATGCTCTTGCCTGTGGTTAGGCCGCTTTGAGTAATGCTCGCCGGGGGGGAAGCCCCATGCATCAAAAAAGTCCCATTGTGGAACAACTTTACATTAGCTCAGCTGCACTCTTGCCTTCATGACTGCGTGGTCGTAGTCGTTGTCCCGAACGTGCTCCAACTTCGGATTTCTGGACTATATTGTGATAGGCTTTTTGATGGTATCTTGATTGATCACACTCCTTGCCTTGAACTTCAAGTCCGTTTTCAACACCTCCTTGGTTTTAGCTACTCAACACCCCCTGATTTCGGCACTGAGCACATTGGCAAGCAAGCAGAAGGAGAGGAGAAATCTCGACACTGGAACTAGGCCAACTCACCGGTCCAGCAATACGGTTTCACATAACTAAAAAACTAGAAGATAAGAGACAAATCATGTATCAAACGCCATGCCATGCCATGCCATGCCAACGGCCCACGCTACTCCGGAACAGCACCAGTGACTACGCACGCACTTCGAACAGGCCGCAGAGCGTGACACAGCCACAGTGGCGTGGGACCCCAGCACCAAGGCGGAATGGAGATTCCACAGGGGCACGTGGAACACCCAGCATCCAGCCATCACCTTCCTGGTGATAGCCAAACACCGCAGCGCCACGCCGGAGGCCCCAGCCTACCCGGTCAAACACCGATGCTCCCAAGTACAGGACTGGCAGACGGTCGAGTGGACCACATTCGACCCGCAGACAGCATACTTACTCCAGTACGTGTACGGCTACCTGACACAGGGCCATGAAAGGAACAACCACTATGTCCGCATGAACCCGGCGGCAACCGAGATCATCCGCCAGGGGATGGGGGTATATGCTACCCGGAGACTCCGACCGGACACCAACACGCCGTGGGCAACCACGGAACGGGGGGCACACATCCATGCCTACCAACCAACGATGCCGTGCCGCCTACCGCACCCGGACAACCACAACACAATCATCTTCGCGGATGCCTCCGGCACTACAAGCCTCACCCCAGCGGCCGGGCAGGCGGCTTTAGAGTTGCAAGTGGACACGACAAACCGACTGCACCAACGCCAACTCACGGGGGCTACCATCCTCGGGGCCTCCCCTCACGGAGAACTGAAGACGCTGGCGATCGTCGTGGACGCCGTCAATGACACCCACCAAGCGCCGCGTGACCAGACGCACCATGTGTGGGTAGTAGTGGACGCAGCAGTGGACTTCCAAATCGTCCGCAGGCTGGCGCGGCAACCCCTGCACAAGGTGACTGACTCTAGCCTGGGCACCCAGGCCCTACACCTCTGGACAGCCCTGAGGCGCCTCCCCAAACACGTCGTCCTGCATCTCGTCAAACAAGAATCTCATCGGTATAGCCTGGGCAACAGACACATAGACCTGCACGCCCACAACCAGCTTGCCGAGCACATGCCGGACGGCGAGGACCCACCGCTACGAGACACATACCTCCAGCACCTGCCGCCCATCCCACGCCCCGGGGAACCACCAGCCTGGGTGCCAGACCATCGCATCTATAATGACACGGGGGGGGCATACCACTACCCACAACCCATCCGCACCATAGCGCACATTCGGGGCAGTCAAGCCGACAGCGCCCTTTTGAGCCGCCTCCAACACGAATTGCGCACCGCATTGTACTTCTCGGCTCTTGACCCATCCCTAATACCGGTGCACCTGCAGACACCACGTGCCCAGCTCTTGCTCAAGCAGCTACCCCTTCTAGACAGGGTGGCACGCTGGTATGCCCGGCGAGGTATAGACATACCCCCGGAATACACCATATGCCCCGGCCATCTCCAACAGCCAGAAACATGGGAACACTTCAAACGCTGCCCATTAGCCAAAGGGGACAACCACCTGGCCACGTGGGCACCGAAGAACACCATCACGCAACACGCCGGATGGGGCCCGGCCACGCCACCGGCAAATGAGGTTCGACGCCTGATGCGGCAGCCGGAAATCAAGGAGGCAGTGCTCAGAGGAGCGGTGCCACTCCAGCTTTACAGGGTCGTCGCCGACCACGCCCCACATCCCACATCCCACAACCGCCGCACGTACTATAATCTCCTCATCCACTACCAACATGCGCAACCTAGCGACTAGCCACACGCACGGGCCCGCGGCAGAAGCCAGGCACCTACCGTAGCACCGCCCGGAGCGCGCGCGCCCCCTCCCCTGTAGTGGCCCGATCGTCCTGCGAACGACACCTCTCTTCAGGATGCCCGAAGGTGAAGCCCCGCATCCACGGCCGGGGAAACCATGCGGGGTCTGCATGGAGGTGAACGACGACGAGGGCAACCCCCTTCGCGGGCATGACCTCGGCTGCGGCGGCACGGAGCAGCTGCACTGGTTCTGCAGCCCGTGCATCGCGAACTTGTGGTCGTGCCCACTCTGCCGGCGACCGCACCGACTCTGCACGGCTCCGCCGCCGCGCGAAACGCAAGACGAAGACCTCACACTCCAGATGCTGCGGACTCTGATCCGGCAAAACGTCTGGAACGATGGCGCGAGAGAGGACAGCCCCGACGTCGAGTGGTTGGACGTCCTCACCGACGGGGACCCAGCGACACCCCCCCCCCGCCCCCCCTGGCGCGCATCAACCTGGGCGCTGCCAGACCCGGACGCGGACCCCACGGTTTACGTCCCCGACCACGAATACTACAACGACGCGCCACGGGGCAGTCTGCCCCCCATTGGCAAGCTTCCTGACAGTTGGGGCTACGTCAGCCCCACGAACCAAAACAACTACCGCAACATCCTCGTCACCCTCACCACCCGCCTCCCGATCGCCTTCAGCTGGCTGGTGGGGGACGCGTAATGGGCAATGGGCATCGCCCGCGGTGCCCATGGCGCCGAGTGGGGGGACTTGTTCCACCGCGGCGGGGCCATGACCCCGGGGTCGACCGAGAGGCTGATGGCGGCCTACCTCACGTGGAGGGGCATCCCCCCTCCACGCAGCCTCAAATCGCTGCTACAGCGCACCCTGCAGCCGCACGTCCCGCCACCACAACCGGGCACATACGGCAATGCAGCGGTGGCCGGGATGATGGCCAGAGGTACCCGGCGCAGTGGCTCATCCTACTCCCCCCGGAGAACCACCGCAACCATCACCACCCCCCCCCCACATCCCGCGCCACGACAGCGACTAGGGCCACAAACGTACGGGTCCGAACGTTGGCCGCGACGTCCTCCACATCCCCAAACCCATCCACCTCCGCCCCCCCCACACCCGCCGCCGAACCACACCAACAACACGCCGCCGACGCCACGCGGACTACAGGCGATCCGGCACCATCTAGAGCCGGCACACCACAGAGCCCCCGACAAGAGCGTGCGTCCAAACGGGCGGCGCAACGACAACCAACACAACACCACGTGGTCACAGGGAGCCGGGGACACCGAGCATCACCTGCCAGGAGCGGAGCCCTACCAGGCCCCACGAATACGGGGGCGGTGGGTACCCAGCCCGGGCAGCCCCTCGGCACCGCACACCCGCATAGGGTACCGGCTCCGAGCCCAACAGGGAGCCCGCAACCCCTAACACCACCCGTCGCGCCTGCGCGCGGCCCACGGCCGGCAGCCAGCCAAGCGGCAACAACACAGGCCCACCCGGAAACCCGCCCGCACCATGGCACACCTGACCGGCCGGCAGCGGACCCAACGTACACGCAGACCGGCAACCTCCCCACACGGACACACACCGCTACCCCAACCGACGCCACCGCCGCCCAGCCCTCCGACGCCGGGCACCCCCACACTCACGACCCCATCGGGGGCCTAACCCCCCAGGCTTTGACAACGTCCGGCACGGAGGACCTACCGGCCACAACGCACGGCGAGCTGGTACCCGAGCGGCACCACGCCCCACCAACAAGACCGCCGGCAGGGCCGGCAGAACCGTCATCTCCCGGCCGCCCGGCCCCCGGCCCAGGCCCCGGCCCGGATCCGCCACGCACCGCCGCCCCGGCGGACGCCCCGCAGCCCGCGGACCCGGGGAGCCTACCCGAGCCGCCACCCGTGGCGGGAGGCCACACCCAGGGGGCACCGCCACCGGCGGACGATGGCGCCGAACCGCCTACAACGCCAACCCAACCGCAGCGCGATGCGCCCGCGGTGGGCGCGGAAGGACTGCAGAGACCCCCGCAACGAGCGCCGAGACCAGCACCAATCGGGGAACCTGGCGGGGGAACGGACCAGCCATCTGTGCGGAGTGCCGACCTGATGAACGAAACGGCACGAGGAGGCGACGAGGCATTGGCAGAAGGCCAGCCTGACGCGGAATCCGAGGGGCCAGCTCCGGACACCGGGTGTGCGGACGGTCCCCACCGGCCCTCGGCCGCGGATCACGCGGGCGCCGCCCCCACGGCGAACCTGGCGACCCGCGCAGGCGCGAGCACGCCAGGGGAGGCGCTGCAACGAGATCCACCGGAAACCAGCGCGGGGTCAGAGGCCCGGGAAACCACGCCCGACACGCCCCAGCGCGGACGAAGGAGGAACGTCACCCAGCGGGCACAACCGCGACGACGACTCCTTCGATGCCTTCATGGACTCCTGCAGGGATGACCCCCAGGCGGTCCCAGCACCGGAGACGCCACGCGTCCACCAGGAGCCGCAACGCGACCAGGCGGACAATACGCCCCTCACGGTGCCACGACAAGCGCACCTCCAGCGCGACTACACCACCCTGGGGCAGATTGCCACTACAGGCGAGGGGCAGGCGACCGCGAGCGGTGCGGCGGACCGGACTACGGACGAGCGCAACGCCCCAGGTGAGGGCACGCGCGTGGAAGCGGCCACCAACATCGCGAGTGAGCCTGTCGCCCCACCGCCGGGGGCCGCCCCGCCCTGGGGGCGGGGACACCTGGACTATGCACGCTTGGAGGGTGACGCCAGCCACCCCAGCGAACAAGCGGAGCAAGAAGGGACCCAAGACCTAGGCTTCTGGATCGCCAGGCTTGTCACAGGGGAGCAGCTCGAACTGGCGGTCCGCATACGATAGGTACTTTCTTCGTGGTCCCGCCACCTTGCGGAGGGAACACGCACCATGGCAGACGTCACGTTTGGTCATTTGACAGGGCACAGGCCCCCCGCCACCATGGACCACCCCAGCTAATGGCGCTATGTGGCCACCCGGCTCATGGCGCATATGGGAGCCTACAGCCCAGATGAAATGAACGGACTGCACTGGCGGTGGCACCAGCGCGCCGCCCTGCGCATCCGTACGGCCATGCAGGACCATAATATCTGGGACATCCCTAGATCACCGGGCTACCAGGGACACGCCTCAGGCCACCGGCGGCCGCGGTCCCAAGACGTCCCGGAGCCCCAAAGGCAGGCGGCGCGCCGAAACTCACCGGAACGGCCACAGGGTCCACCACCCGGTAGAGGTTCCCCCTCTGGCACAAACAGCAGCCCCCTGCAGCCGTTCGCCCCACGGAGGAGCCCGGGCAGTCCCCACGCCTCGAGGCTGCAAGGCGACACGCCGGAGCAGCGCCAAGAGACGAAGCACCCTGAGGGATCCTGCCGCCGCAGCCGCACGCCGCCCCCCGCAGCGCGACGAGTCTTCTTCAATGAGGATATGGACCGGGACCACGGGGGCCCCCGCGACCCCCACGCTCGGCGAACATCATCGACCTCCGACCCCAGACGCCGGTCCAAGAGGGCCCGCACCGAGCGGACGCACCTCCCCACCATTCTCAAGCCGGCCGAGCGCGAGCGGCAAGCAGCGCTTCAAGCGGACCCTCGCCAGACGGCGGGCGAAACGTCCAGCTCATCCACCGCCTCCCTCCCGGTGTCAGCGGCCGATCCGCTACCGAGAGGACCATACGCCACGGACACGCGACCAAGGGAGCCCGCGCCCGACCCCAGCCCTACGCAAGGGGCGGGGGGGCAGCCCTCCCTGCAGTCCAGAAGCCATGAGGCCACGTGGGGCACATCGCGGCAGCCAGGACACGACGCGAGCGGACCAAGGGCGGACACAGAGATGACAGGGACCTCCAGCCCCCAGGAGCCCGCTGGCCCACTGCCCACCGCCACGCACTGCTCGATGCCCCGGCAACGGGAACCCCCCATGGAGTACGTGCCTGGGGGACACCCGGGCGCCACCTCACGGCATCCCTCCCCGGCTGACGCGGCACTGGACCAGGACCGGGTGGCCAAGCCCCCCCCGCCCCCCCGACCGCCACAGCAACGGGGCACGGGTCCCTTCGACGAAGCGGAACTGAGGGCGCTCTACGACACCCACGCTTCCAGGCCTTCGAGCGAGCTGGTGGCCACCCTCCGGGAACACCTCCGTAACGTCAACCCGAGCAGGCTTTTCGCCGTAGTCCCCATGTCACATGCCCCGACAACCCAAATCTTTGTGCTACAGCTCCAGGCGCTCGTCACCCCCGGGAGACAGGTCTCTGACGACCTCATTGAAGCGTGGATCTGGTGGTTCAACACCCACCAACCAGCCCAAGGGGGCGTGTGGGTCCCACACCTGGGCTGGGTAAACATGCTCATAGCGCCGCCGACGGACCCCAGGCCCGCACCCACCACCGGAGGCCGGAAGCGGGCCGCCCCACCACAGAGACCCGACAACCTCCGTATCCCACCGCAGGAGGGCCTGGAGGCATGCGAAAGCAGAACCGCCCGTACCAGGGGGCACAACCTCACGAACCTGACGGCGCACTACCCGGAAACGCCGCGCGAAGCGCCTCCGCCGCGCGAACGTGACCCCGTTACCATCGCCATGATCGTGTTGGAGATTGGCCACTACTACCAGGTGCGGATCATCCCACTCCTGCAGGACGGCCATTGGAGTCTGGAGGCCGTCGACTCCATGCTCCGGGCGACCACGGACCTGCCGGACAACCCTACCCCCCTGCTCCCAGACCAACCCCTGGACCCTCTGACGGCCATTGTGTCGGGGACGGCAGGCACCTGGCACCCAGGCCACGCCCTCTACTGCCTCTGGCGGTGGGCCCGGCGCCGCTGGCCGCACACCAGGGCGTGGTCAGCGGCGTGGAGATTCTACCTCGACGGCCAGCCGCAGATGGAGGCCATCCCGGAACCGACGGCGGAAACCCCCACTGAGCCCAACCTGTGCCCCGTCTTCGCGATCCATCAGATCCGGGCACTGGCGCTGGGCGGGCAGCTGCAGCCCGCCATCCGCACTGAGACGGAGGCCCGGGCGGCGCACGCGGCCCTGGTGCACGAAATCTTCAGTGCCCTCCGCAGCGCCCTTGTACGAGGTGTGGGTAACCCCCCAGGGCCCTGACCCGCGGCCGACCACAGGACCTGCAGCGACGACGCACCGCCGCACGCGCACGGCACGAGTCCCACACTGGCCACGCGCAGGGAAGAGACGGCGCGGCGGACCCGGGACCGCCTCCTCCCGCCAGAGGACCGGACGATGACCGTCACGCCAGCGGTAGCGGGGTCGGCCACGAACCAAAACGACCCCGGCCGGGCACACCTCGCCCAAAATTACCCCTCGTACAACCCAGCAACGCGCGGCCGCGCAACATGCTACGGCACCACCCGTCGACCGGACGCACCAGCGGGGACGGCGTCCACCTGCCCGGCACGCACGACGGACACCGAAGGAGTGGAGGCTAGCCTCAGCAGCCCACCGTGTGAGACACAAATACGACCCCAGCGACCTCTTCCCACATCCCCCAGACAGGAGCCGCACTTCCCGGACCCCAGCGACCCGCCTGCAACAAGGAAAGGGGGCAGCGCCACACCCGGGGCCGCCATCCCACCGGACCCTCCTCTCCCACGTAACGGATCCGCGAGGGGTCGGGCAAAGGGGCCAGCCAAACACGCGGAGCCCGCGGCCGAACCGATGACCATGGGGGTGTTGTCGAACAGCGCACGCCACCGGATCCGGGCGCTGGCGCTGGGCAATTGACGGCAACCCGCCGTCCGCATTGAGGCGGAGAGCCGGGCGGCACGCCCAGCCCTTGTGCACGCAAACTTCAGTAACCTCCACGGCGCCCCGGTGCGACGCATGGGACGCCCCCCCAGGACCCTGAGCCGCGCCTGGCCACAGGTCCTACCGCGACGACCCAGTGGCACACAGCCGCGCAACACACCCCAGCAACACCTGACGGTCCGACGAACCGACGAGACGGACGTGAACCTGCCCGACACATGCAACAGATGCCCAGAGAGTGGAGGCCGGCCTTCGCAACCCGTGGTGTCAAGCACTCACGGAAACCCCATGACTTCCTCCTACAACCCCCCGGGCGAGGGCCACGCTTCTCGGACCCCGCTACCCACCTGCAGCAGGGAACGGAGCAGCGCCACGCCCGGACCCGTCCTCCCGCCTCACCCTCCTCTCCCGCGAGCCAGATCCACAAGGGGCCGGGCAAAGGGCCCGGCCAAATACGCGGAACCCGCGGCCGGGCCGATAACCACAAGAATGTTAACGAACCACGGGCCAGTGTATTACCGTCCAGGGCGAGCAGCCAGAGATAAGTGCATCGCGGGGACAAGCGCGCACCTCCTCCGGGGAGTTGAGCGCCTGGGACGCGCAAGGTTACAACACGTATAACCTATGCAAATGGTACGGGGGGCACAATCCCCGCAGACAGTTAACAGCGTCCATGAGAGGGAGGGGGGCTGGAACACTGCCCGGTACTCCTGTCTTCCAAAACCCTACCCGGGGCATGCAGGGGGCCACAAGCTCACCACACGGGGCCGCGCCGACCCCCCTGCCAACAGGCACGGGTGTGTTACGCAGAGCCCAACCCGCCACGTCGGACGGAGCGTCCCGACACCACAGCACAAGCCGAACCACCCTAACCATCCTAGCTACCACACCCAGCACCGTGACACAGTCACGCCACCCGAATGACCCGCAACGCACGACACGAGAAGGCGCACGGCAGACAGACAGGCAAGAGCACGAACACAGCACCACCGAGCTAGAACAACACCCTGGGGCTCCCATGGAGAGCACAGGGACACACCGAGGGGGACCGGCGGGGCCTTGCCACCGACAGGGGGGTGTACATATGAGTGGCACAAGCGAAACTGGAAGTACGGCTACGGAGCACCACGAAATACCAGATAATGGATTGTGCATGCAACACTGCCAGGGCGGGGCAGGGAACAGGGCACCGACAGGGGAAAAACTTATTTACAGCAGTCCGACCACTTGTCATGGCTTTTTTCCCCCGCGGCGGGCGGGCGGCGCACAGTACAAACGTACCGTGCCGGCCCCACACACCTGGCACCGACCAACATCGCAACGGGCAGAACACCTGCACACAACAAATCCGACTGCGTGTGCGCCCGCTGCGACGACAAGGAACGAACGCTGAACAAACCAACCAAGAGGCGACTAACACGACCACACACCGCCAGAACCACTACAGCAGACGCAACGTGACCATGAACAGACCGCGCGCACACCGACCAGCGCCAAGCTGGCCGGGCATGCATGGGCCGGTGCGAGAGCAACGTCCAACAGGCTAGCGACACCGTGGCGAGCCGCACCCCCCGGCCACCATGGCCACAAACACAGAGGAACACTGTGACTCTACCGCTGCGGACACGGCCCACGAACGCTCCCAAACTACACTACACGACACTTGTACAAACCAAGACGCAACAAACCGACGCAGACACAAACGTGCTGGCTAAATGGGCAGGATTCGACGATAAGACCACCGGCAGCAGCGCAACAGAACCCACACGAACCCAGCTGACCATGAGGCGGCCACGAGAACAGCGCACGAACCACACAACAGCTGCAGTCACCACTTGACCGTAAACAGACCACACGCAAGCCGGCCAACGCCGAACCAGCCAGGCGTGCACGGGTCGAAACGGAAACGGCGCCCAACATGTTGGCAACACCGTGTTGCGCCACGCCCACCGACGACCGTACCCACGAACACAGCAGAACACCGCAACGCTGCCAATACAAACGCGACCAACCAACGGTAACAAACTACACAAAACTACACTTGGACAAACCACGACGCCACTGACCAGCACTGACACGGACATGCTGGCTGCATAAACAACATTCGGCGGAACGACCACCGGCAGCAGCGCAATGGAACCCACGCAAACCAGGCCGACCATGAGGCGGCTAAGACGACCGCGAACCAACAACACCGCAGCTGCAGCCGCTACTTGACCGTAAACAGACCACACGCAAGCTGGCAAACACCAAACCAGCCAGGCGTGCACAGGTCGAAACAGGAACGGCGTCCAAAGGGTTGTTGACACCGTGGTGCGCCGCGCCCACCGACGACCATGCCGACGAACAAAACTTGGCTCTACCATCACGCAACCGACCAACCTACATTAACAAACTACACCGCAACCGTACCATACGACCGACCAACCGGCCACAACGACCTACTTCGAACCCCTGGCCCCCCGGGAGAGCGCAAGCTCGACCGAGTCAGGAGGTTTGAGTGTGCGCCACGGCATGCGAGTCCCGTAGCACGTGCTTCTTCAAGTCGCCTCACACCTACTGAAAACCAATCCAGGTTGGGGTGCCTGCAGGACAGGGCCTTTGGCCTGGCTCCCGGCCCCTGGGCCCCAGAATCTCGAGGTTGATGAGGATGTGCGGTGGGACCCTCCCCCACGTATCATCCGCCCGAAGGAGAGGAATGTGAGACTTCGGTCGAACACGGGTTACCTCTCTGGGCAGAACCCGCTGTAGGGTACTGCTCGCGGCGACCGCGCCCTTCCCCCATGTGGGGGAGCCGCTTTGTGGGGGCACGTGCAGTAGGGCCGTGGGTGGGTGAGCAAAAGCCCCGTGGTAAGTCCCCCCTGCGGGGCAACCCCAGTCCCGAGTCGACCTACCTACCTACCTAAGCTCCACTAGCGACGCGGGGGTTTCCCCCCTGCACTGAGATTCCGGGAAAGGCGTCCTCCCCCCCCCACCCAGGTGTCTTTCCCCGTCCTCCTCTTCGTTCATTTCCTCAGTGTCAACTGCAGCCCCCGCCCGCCCCCACTGCAGGTTTTGGCAACCATGACCAGGCTAGCTCCCTATTCTTCATATGTTGTGAATTTTCTTTTTTATCTATTTCTTTAGCACAATAATCAGGTCCACCACCCTGGGGGGTGTTCATATATCCATCTGGCCTCTGGTGGCAAGCAGGGCAGTGTACTGCACCCAGATGATCCCTGATCTGTGACAAGGTCAAATCAAGAACCGATTCATATACTATTGGTTGTATATACATTTTCTCGCTTTGAACTTCGGCTCGCCATGAATGCTCTTGCCCGTGGTTAGGCCGCTTTGAGTAAGGCTCGCTGGGGGGGAAGCCCCATGCATCAAAAAAGTCCCATTGTGGAACAACTTTAGGTTAGCTCAGCTGCACTCTTG
Source organism: Eutreptiella sp. 'Long Island Sound 2002' (assembly GCA_964036045.1). NCBI lineage: Eukaryota > Euglenozoa > Euglenophyceae > Eutreptiales > Eutreptiaceae > Eutreptiella > Eutreptiella sp. 'Long Island Sound 2002'. The sequence goes on along the minus strand of OZ038382.1, from coordinate 95,474,755 downwards.
CCTTCATGACTGCGTGATCGTAGTTGTTGTCCCGAACGTGCTCCAACTTCGGATTTCTGGACTATATTGTGATAGGCTGTTTGATGGTATTTTGATTGATCACACTCCTTGCCTTCAACATCAAGTCCGTTTTCAACACCTCCTTGGTTCTAGCTACTCAACACCCCCTGATTTCGGCACTGAGCGCATTGGCAAGCAAGCAGAAGGCGAGGAGAAATCTCGACACTGGAACTAGGCCAACTCGCCGGTCCAGCACTACGGGTTCACATAACTAAAAAACTAGAAGATAAGAGACAAATCATGTATCAAAAATATGTTTTTAAAAAGGGAATTTTTTTGTGCAACTTTCTGAATGTCTTTTAAACATGGGACGTGTCATGATGTTGTAAATGGTGACAAGCGAACGCACGCGCCGACAATTGCGACAGGCTTTTTGAAGCCTCTAAACAGCTTTCCATTAGCTTCCAATAGATTATATCCTTCAAAAATGTCATCAAACACGATTGAATCACATTATAAACATGTGGAATGTGATACTTCATGCAGGGCAACTACCGTTGAAACCAGACCGTAGGGTCATGAGCAGCGGTCGCAGTGGCATGTACAGCGACATTGCTTGGTACAGAAGACATAACCATTGTGTTGACTGAATAGTATCCTGCGAACAGATATGATACACATAGCCAATGAAATACCTGATATGCACATATGGGAAATCCACCCTATCATCCACTAACTCATATAACTACAAAACATCCAAGATTGCCTTATCTATCCAACATCCTATGTTCCTAACAAGGAAATGGAATATAATATACAATGGTCCGATATGTAGGGCCATATAATGATCCCTTATGGGTAATATGCTAGGGTACCGTTGAGACCTGCTTCACCTCCCCACTTAACGCGACTGCCACGGGCAGGAAGTATATGCCCAAGAGGAACATGGCAGTCAAAAACAGCAGCAAATATGGGGATTCGAACCTCCGCTGGCAATCTCGGAGCCGGCCGCATGGCCTCTGAAGTAGCTGCCATCGGTGCGTATCGAACCACCGCCGAAATCCGGGAATTCAGCTACAGGGTCCCGCAGATCCCGCAAAAAGTAGTAGGCGAAGCCGCGAGCTGTTGCGCGCAGAGTCTGATCCCCGCATGTCGCATAAGGTATTGTGGGGTCCAGCAGGTAAATTTGGTTTTTTTTTCAGAATTAAAACTAAAGGCAAAGTGAAATCACACTTTTAAACAAATCTGAAGGTAACGGTACCCGCAAAACGGTGCCACGTGACAGTGCCAGAATTTTACTTTTGGGAAAGAACTGCCAGCGACAGCAACGGGAGGGCGTGACAGTAGCTCAGGACTGTGCCTGCAACAGGCAGCACGTGGGAAAGTAGAGTTAGAGGACAGGAAAGCAATGATCAAGCACACTACTGCCTTGTGCCTGCCTCTGTCTTGTGACACGCTTAGGCCACCAAAAAGAAACACCGCCACAATGGTTCCACCGTGCTCGCGGTAGCTTACTGAATAGAGGAAGGACGTCACGATGGCCTCAGGGTAAAGGGATGGAAACAAACACTTAGGCACAATGCAGAGAACGGGCACGATGCCCACACCTGTCACCCTTGTGCTTTAGACAGCTTTTGAACACTTGATGTGCTTGATGTTCTTGATGTTGTCTAACTCTTGCAGTAATGAGTCAGGTCTTGCTTGTAAAATGTAAGCGTGCTTGATCACTTGCTTGCAAATGCCGAGACAAGGCCTGGCCTAAGGCCCACTTGCAAAGTGACCCGCCACACAGGAAAGATGAAAAGGCCCGGTGCGCATTCCTGGATGCCAAAGGGCCACTGCAGTGGCTCAAATGATGCTTGACCCAATGGGCACGGCTCAGCCAAGGGCCGTGTCCTCGCTGATGTTTAATGTTAGCATGTGTGTCACACGTGATGCACCACTTAGAGGGTAAAGGAGGAGGTACGGAGATGGGATACGGTCTTGAGTAGACACACTTGAATAGACACACCTCCTAACCATATAATAATAACCTGACCTCACTGCTAACCCACCACCTAGAAGCCATATTATGCATACATATGATACATACACATCATAGAGCGATGCACGCCAACAAACACAAGACATACTTGTGCGCGCACATCCAATGGCAGGGCCCGGAGGTACACACTCGCCCAGAGGGCGTCACAGGGTGTGGGTCTCGCGTTGGCGGCCTTGGAGCACGTGGTGCCACACGTCCACACAAACAAAAGTTCCCAGAAACCACTCACGCACATACACTAAATGGTGAAGATATTCACAATAGAACACGTGTATAGATATGCCACCTTGTTGCTTGGTGTTCGTGTGTTTCTTGGGGACGTGCGTATAGACACTTAGGTTAGCTTGGGTGTTACCTTTGTCGGTGAGTGTGTCACCAGCGGGCAGTTAGGCAGGGGGTCACCTCAATGCGCAGACCTGGGGAGGTCACCCATACTGTCCTGCTGGTGTATCAGCCCACCCAGCTCCCTACAGGCACGATGACACGCCCCGAAGGAGCATTACTCCCCCTACACCCATACACCGTGTATGATGGTGCATGTTTACACCTCCGTGTGTAAACCTGCTAGGGTGTACACGGTTACGGAACCCAAAGGTTGGTCAACGTAGGTCTTGCTTGATCGGGGGGCGATTGATAACCCACGTAATAGGCAACCATATACTCCCGTAATTAAAATAAGCGCATAAACACTCACGCACGCAATCAATGGACACGGGCAACATCCGTTTTTGGTGTGTCACAGAGAGAGAGGTCCGTGTGTGATCCGGAAACCAAATTGCACGCATGGGCCTCTACAAAAATATACCACGCCCATATCCCAACCCATTTCGTTGGGTGTTGGGATAGGGGACCCCCTGGGTGTTGTGGAAATCGAAGTCCACTCTAGGGGAACTCTAGAGAAAGTATCAACAGACATATTCTCTCATAAATTTATGCACGTGCACACTCGCCATTTCTTCATGTTGTTTTTTTACCTCTCGTTGCAGGCAGGAATATCCCCCGTGACATTTGTCAAGAACATGAACACAATACCCAGCCAGCATGTGGCCCCATGCAATGGTAATGTAGGGTACTCACTCCCAACCCAGACACGCATAGCGACCCCGGATACATACCCAGGCGGCAGATATGGCAACATCCGCAACACCATTGCCTTTGAAGATCCCACCCACTCAAGGAGTGACGGGGCAAAGGCACCCATTGCAACTCATCTTAGAATACCTGTACGTAGAGGACAACTCCTCCCTCTAGGCTTAAGTCCTCGCCGTATGTAGTGGCAATTTTGCATGCCAAGAAATTTTTCCCCATGTAATGTGAGCCACACGAGTACTTCGTACATTGTATACTTTACCCTCTATGGACAAGGGCAAATCGATGGAAGACCATCACGCCCAATACAAAAAGGGAAAATTGGTCGTACCCGCCAACCCACTCACGTTTTCAAGCCTTCGCCACTTTTGAGCAAGTGATTTAGCTTGCTGGCTTGGAGCAGGGATCAGGGACCGTTGTGGGGTTGTGGTTTCAGTACGAGGCGGCACTCAGAAACCTTGCAAAAACCACCCGGCGCACACCCCGGTAGAGTCTTTGAGAAGTGCTTGCCTTGTTGTCAGCACCCTTGATGGGGGGCGTCATCGTTTGCAGGACTTCTTCCTGGTGCCGGGAGGAGTGCTCCAGTAAGACCCACGGAAAGGGGGTTGAATGGTTTTAAGACCCCCAAAAGAACACGTCCCACTTACGCCCCAGGCTATATGCCACGGCACCCCACCCCAAGGAGTCTCCAGCCATTACCGGTGAGAGAGGTAGACTGTGGGGTAAACATGCGGTACCCACTGCCCCGCTCGGGTGGGGAATTTTGTAACCCAGGGGCGCACCGTGCATCGACGTTGTCTTCACGCTTTCTTCCTATATTCCACCGCTTGTCGCTCTCTCCTCCCTTCCCGAAACAACAATATATCCCCATATTGGCTAGGGATTTTTCCGTGGCACGCTCATGAGACAGGTCCACCAAGGTGGGCAAGGAGGTCAATGGTTCGGGTGAGATTCTGATTATGCAAGTAATCTTGCCAAACCTTATTGTAGGACGGTAAGAAGGTTTCAACGAGCTCATCGGTATCCAGATCCTTGGTATAACCATCCCAACGTACCTTGAAGAGAAGTCTCTTGCGGTGAGTACGGTGACCCACTATTTTCTTCACGTTATAAGTGTCCTCCTCAAATTGGGAGGGCACTCTAGCAACCTCCTGCGTGTAGTTTAGAGGCATGCTGGAGCGAGGGGAGTTGACCGTCTTCATTCGACAATCACCGTGGACGTCAACTAGTCTCAGTTGGTACACTTGAATAACATAGAGGTCATGAGCCTTCTTGGCCCCAACCTCATACGGTGCATCCGGATAGGGGCAGGTCCTGGCGCCAAGATTTTTACATTGGCGTCGGACCCATACGCGGTCCCTTTTTGAGAAATTGGGGGGCATCCTCCTCCCCTCTTTATATTTATGAGCCATTGTCTCTTGCACGTGAATCATGTCCCTACGTGCAAGAGCAATACGCTCCTCACGCCGCTGGAAGGAGTGAGCGGCGTCTTGGGCAACCCCCTTAGGCTCAGCAAGAGGGGGCCCCTTAGTACGGTTGTGTTTACCAAACACAAATTCGTTAGGCGCATAACGTGAAGGACCTGTAGTCTCATGCCATGCTCGTACAACGGCGGGCGAAACGTCTACGCAATCAGTGCTCTTGTTCAAAGTGAGGGCTTTAGCAACGGCACGTCTTAGCTGCTTGCCAGTATTTTCGGCTTTGCCATTACCTTGGTGTCTACCCGCGAGACACATAGTGGAGCGGGCACCAAACTTAAAACAAACGGTTTGGAAATATTTGCTCACAACCTGTGGCCCACGGTCGGAGCATATCTTACGAGGGGCTCCGAACGTATCAAATGGGCCGCTCTCTTCCCCGTTAGCCCTTCATCCTTGTCTTCATGACGAGGTTTAGGAATAGTGATCGCGATGAGGTAGCCGGAAAGCCGGCAAACACATAGGGGCATTTGGTCATACACCTCTCCATCATGGAAGGTGGAAGGGTAGTGAAACACATCAAGTGCTATAGAGACCATGGGCCCCATAGGTATAGGCATAGGGGTCATGTACGCTCGGTTGCGCTTGGTGTCATGCGTGTGAATGGCACATGAGGGACACGTTTGACATTGCAGTTCCACTGCTTTGTATAATCCCTCACCTTCCAAGCAATGGTTAATTTTTTCCAGTGTGCCAGTCCAATTACTAGCGTCAGATGTGAGGACAAAGTCCTTATCCAAATCGGCAAGTTGGAGGCAAACAATATCCGTGACAGCACGGTTGAGCTTCAGAAAGGCCTCGTTAGCCGAAGCATTCCACGTTAGGCCTATCTTCTTCCCTTTTTTATGCTTAGGCAACTTTGTTCAACATTTCAATCAAAGGGGTAGCTATGGAGGCGTAGTCTTGGGCATATCCCGAACAATAGTTGGCGAGTCCCAAGATTCCTCGGAGCTCTGGAACATTATCCGGTTTTTCCCAACGCTCAAGCGCCAACATTTTCCCTGGCGCCGGCCGGCGTGTGCCATTTTCTAACACATGGCCACAAAATTCAACCGAACGCACAAAGAAATCGGTTTTGGATCGGCTGAGAACTGTCCTTGGTTCTCAGCCGATATGGCGAAACATCTGATTTCATCCTTGAATGAACACAAACGCAACCCTTGATCGCTCTCAGCGCTTGCCTGGGTGTAGGGAGGGTCAGCATATGTGTGCTCTGCTCTGTCGTTTTCTGGACCTTTCAAGCTGAGTTTTTTCACTGAGTTTCTGTTTGTGTTTGCAGCCAAAGCCAGTTCTGACTCTGGCATCAGGTCCCGCTTGGATTTCTGTGCTTTTTCCTTTTGTGCATATGATAATCATGCCATATTGAAGATGCCTAGCCTTTGGTACCCTAGGTAGTGGAAGCACCCAGGCCTGATCTGTGAGCATGTGAATATGTATAAGTAGGGCAGAACTTCGGACCGTTGGCCGCAATTGTGAATGAATTGGGCGGGTGCCCGCCATGTTTCAAAGAAAAAAGAAATCGGTTTTACTAACCAATTCAACCAACTCCTCCGGCCGTAGCCTATCCAACACGGCACGCACGTCGCGGTCGTGGTTAGCCAATAGCTCCTCCTCCGTATCACCGGAGGAACCAATAATAATATCATAAATATATACGTCCGCACCATGCAAGACGTGGTACATGACCCGTTGGAGAATAGCGGGCCCATTTTTGATACCCATAGGCATAACACGCCGTTAGTATCGCTTACCCGCCAAATTCATGGCAGTCATAGCCCGGGACTCAGGGTGAAGGGGAATTGGATTGAACCCTTTACTCAAGTCCACAATAGTGAAAATCTTTTGTTTGGATTGACGTTCCAACATATTTTCAATGAGGGGGAGGGGGTGCGCGTCGGGCAAGGTAGCCTGATTAAGTTGGCCGTAGTCCACAACGAGGCGCCATTTTCCTTTCTCTTCCTTGGGCACAACGGAACCGTTGGACGCCCACTCAGAGGCAGGACACGGCTCAATCCTGCCACGAGCCAAAAAAATCTTCCACTATCTCTTGCTCCGCCGCGGCACGCTCCCCCACCAACCGAGTAAGAAAAAGTGCTTTTCCATTGCTTTGAGGCATACTCTAGTTGTATTAGAGATGCACTGAGCATCCATGCATTTTTATCTTAGTATTGGTCCAACCAAAAGTGGTGATAACACATTTTGACCTATGGAACCAAACACCCAATCAGGATATGGAGTGGACCCCTTAATCCCCTTTCAATGTGAAGTAAAACATCTTTTCCTGAGTTGACTGAGCACTGACATATCTAAAGTAGAGCCTATGAATTTATCTATGTTTTTCCATGAATTCTTAGCTATCCTAGTCGTATGCACCCTAGGGGGCTGGGCACCTCTTTTTGAGAGGTCCTGGGTTGGATTCCTGGTCAGCCTAGCTAAGTAGGAAGATTCCATGTGACATGGCAGTGACCTCATCGCCACATACCATGCCACCTCAGCACATATGGGACCCAAAACAAGGAGTGCACATCTCCTAAGATGGCACTATGGAGAGAGAGTGATCCTGAGGCAGTTTTCTAACTCTTTTCCAAAAACATTTCAGCTATCTTTGTGAATATGCATTCATTTGTAACCTGAGTTGCAGTTTCTGTGAATATCCAATCATCTTTCACTGTTTACACTGCAGCCCTTCATGCTTTGATCCTGATTCTCTTCTCCTTGCACACTTCTGGCTTGGGTTATCCTGGATTGACTTGGCTTTACTGTATTTCAACAAACAAAAGCTTTTCATCGCCCAAAACAAGCAGCAGGACACCCTACAGCAACAGCAAGCAGCAGGAGAAGGAAAAAACAGTGCTGAAAACACTATAAACTTTTCTGGTAGCAAGAGGCAGCCTGTCTCTGCGCACCGGCAGCAACCCAGTGCCGTACATCCAGTGCGCCGAGTACGGGCAAACATAAGCAGAAGGGTGAAAGAAGATGGATCCAGGAAAGGAGGACGCTGACGTGAAGACAGCGCCAGCGCCTGAGGCACCGGCAAGGCCGGCACCTGGCGCTGTACCTTCGGCGGAGCCCTTACATGGGCGAGTGGATACGGCTGAGGACTCCCTGGATGGGCTCCAGACGGCCTTCGGGGCCCTGTCTGTCGAAGAAGTGGTCTCTCAACCTCAGCCTGTGAAGAGGAAGAGAGAGAACGAGAGCGAGAAGGATGCTGGAGGGGAAGCAGACGAAGGAGAGGAACCAGGGCAAGACCTGACGAGTATCCCTACCTTCGAAGGCGCACCAAGCGCTTCTGGCCTCCACGCATCACCCTCTCCCATAACCACCACACTCCCAGCCGCTGCAACATCCACTTCCACAACCAACCCGCCTATGGCAGAGGGCACAGGCGTTACTGGCATGCCTCGGTACCCCGCCTATGGTATGGGCCCACCTACCACTGCGCTCCATGAGGCAACTACTGCCAGTGAGCCGGTGGCTTCCAGCTCTGCGCCGCGATGGTATGCGGCCGACTATCCCCATGCACTACACGCTACTGGAACCTATATGGAAGTTCCTGGGTATGCTCCTGGGTATGCACCTGGGTATGCACCCTCGAATGGGTTGAGGAGAGGTCCAGACTCTCTTGGAGGCAGGAGTAGAGGATCGGGAAGATCCTCCAACAGGTCCCTGACGCGGTCGGAGATCAACGAGGTGCTCCGAGGAGCCACTTCAAAAATCGTGGGCGACCTCACGCAAGAGATCAGGGAGAAACTGGAGCCCCTGATGATCCCGTCCCATGCGTCACCTACGACGGTGGGAATGTCACCCCACCGAGTACAGGCTAACCACCTGGCGGCAGGGTTGAAAAATACCCTGGGGAGCCTGAGGAGCCGACCGATGCCGACTCCTGCAGCAATACCGAGAAGTCCATTCGTCCCGAGAACGGCCCAGCCGCCCTACAGCCACGTGACGAACTCGACGAGGGCCGAGCTGGACCAGCTGGGGCTGACAGCCTTAAGGGCTATAGTGGACGCAGAGCCTTATGGCTCTAGTGATCTTGGCGGAGACCCCTCCGATGACGAGCCACCGTCGATGGATTCTTCTTCGCCCTCAGATGACGATGACCCTGACGACCCCGAGGACCCCAAGGGTAAGAAGAAGAAGAAGAAGACTAAGAAGACCCGACGCCCTGAAGGACGCCGAGCTCAGGAGGCGACGGCTATTGCCACCTCCAAGATAGTGGTGAACCTGCCTGAGTTCACAGGCAAGGACCTCAGCGAGTTCGCTGAGAACTTTGGCCGGTTCCTACGACTGACCGGCCAAACCCACGCGAGTGGGCGAGTGAAGTGCGATCTGCTCCTGCAGTGCTGCAAGACCAAGTACCTGGAGAAGCAGGTCAGGCAGATCGTAACTAACTCAGCCACCTTTGCCGATGTGTTGGTTGCCCTGGAGAGGCAGTACCCAACCTACGAAACCGACCTCTCCATCAGGGCCGAGATCCAGAACCTGCCCGTGCTGCCCAACAACCCCAAACCTGGCAGTGTCTCCGAGCTGTTGGCTGACCTGGATCACTGGGCTGGACGACTGACACCCGGTTCCTACAGCAGCGACGACCTGCTGTTCTGGTTGTGCGCCAAGCTCCCCCGAGAGCTATGGTACGAGTGCCGTTTGACGGCTGAGCGCAAGGCTAGATCCCTCCGCTACGAGGATCTATGCGTGCTGCTCCTGGAGATGGCGCTGGAGAAGGAGAGCGACCAGCACTTGAACAACTACCGTCCTGGTGGTGGAGGTTCTGGAGGCAAAGGGTACCAAGGGTCCCGACCTGGGCAGGGGACTACCCCCAAACACGCCCACGCCCGTCTAATCGAGAACGTGAAGGAGCTATTGTGGTGTGATGCCAGAGACGAGCAGGGCCACCTGCAGCACGCCTCTGACTGCGAGCAGCGAGACTGCTTTGTAGTCCAGGGGAAGCAGCAGGAAAAGAACACCGGCGCCAAAGCGAAGCTGCCGGATCATTACCGCTGCACCATCACGTGTGCATTCTGCGGTAAGCGGAAGCACTACGAGGATGAGTGCTACCATAAGCAACGCCTATCGGCGAAGCTTAAGGGGGAAGATCCTGGCAAAGGCTCAGGCAAAGGTGGAGGCAAGGCCAAAGGCAACGACTCCGGCAAGGGCAAGTCGAAAAGACGTGGTCAAGGTGGTCAAGACAAGGGTCAAGGTGGACGAGGAGGAGGCGCTAACCGCCGGACCGACAACAAGAACAAGGACAAGAACGGAGGCAACCCCAACCCTAATCCGGGGGGGAACTCCGAGCCCTCTGGAGGGCAGTCTGGACCTACCACACGCTCACAAACGCAGGCCCAGCAAGAACAAGGAGCCAAGCGTGAGCATGAAGGTGGTGATGACGGCAACGCTAAGAAGAGGAGCCGTTTCATGAGGATGGCCCGCAAATTGTGGAACAAGGGGTTCGAGGTGACCTGTCCCGCGGAGTTCTGATGGGGACGCTCTGGTGGCACCCAAGACCTGGTGTTTTGAGTACGTATCCGACTAGGGGGACGCGAATACCTGGGGGTCCTGGATACTGGCACCACAATATCTATAGTGGCCAAGAAAATGTTACCTTGTGGGAGCCTGGAGAACACCATGACCACCGCCGCTATACGCATGGGGGATGGACATGTGGTGCACAGCTGCGGGGACTGTGAAGTGGAGGTACCTATGGGCTCACAGACTATCGCCCATCGGTTCTATGTGATGGACACTGAGGCCTTCGACTTTGTACTGGGTACTGACTTCTTCGTACAGCACTCCAAGATACAATCCCTGACGCTGCGAGCGCCCTACCTCCTCTACGTGGACCACGGCAGTGGCAGAGAGTCTGTGCCACTGGAGCAGTCGGAACATACCTCGAGTTACCTGAGACTATCGAAGGAGGAGCCCTCGAACATGATTGCGGCCTCCAAAACTGAGGACTATCAACTATTGGGGGAAGTCCTAGACCAAGGTCTGAAGGAGTTGGGTTACTCTCGAGAAGACCTAAGTGCCGAGCTGTTCGCCAGCGACAAGCAGCATGTACTGGACCTATACTGCAGCAAGGGGAAGAACTGCAGCTACAAATTTTACTGGCCCTCTTTCTGGATGGCCTACGGGAACCCCAGATTCAGTGAACTGGGGAAGGTGCTGACCAAGGTGGCCTTGGAACGTTCCCGTATGGTTCTTGGTTTCCCCTGATTGAGGAGCCCATGGGGGCAACGAGTACTGGCGAAACCTCCTGGAAAGGCTGACTATCAGCTCTGTTCGTTTGCCTGATGAGGGCATCTACGTGCCTCTGGGACGCAAGACGCCTATTGGGACGCCCGGATGGGGGAGTATGCTCAGCGTGGTGGACGGAAGTCTTACCACCATCCCCTGGGATGACCTGGACCCGACTCTGGTCCAGGTTATACAACGAGAAAGCGATGGACTCGCCCTGGGTGACTTGAAGGATTGCCTACGACCTCAAGATGCTGTTGAGACTACACCCGGAGGAGATGAGTACGTCGTGACTGACACCCATGCCCCAAACTCTCCCTGTCATGTACCTATTCCTGATGGAGTCTCTGAGTGTGGACTCTCTGAGCTACCTAGCTCTATCCACTCAGATGACGAGACTGAGCACGACGCCTTCTTCGTGCAGACCTGTGTGGAGGAAGTGGAGAACGCCGAGTACGTCGCCCCACTAAAACCCCTACTCTCCATGAGGGTGGAAGACCCCGTGGATGAAGAACTGGACCCTCGATCCAGGCTCAGGGAGTATGTGGATTCCAAGAGGAAGTTGGTGGCGAAAAAGCTATGCTACGCGAAGCCTACCCGCAGCTCATGGCCACTGAAGCAAGGACGTATGGGAGACCTATCCCAATTGAAGGAGGACCTGGAACAGAAGATCACCACCTGGCAAAGGGAGGCAGATCTTAAGCTCATGAAGAGCGTGTGGGGTGCCCATGTGAGGACCCCAGAGGAGGACGACCTCTCGGAGGAATGTGTATGTGAACCCCCTCGAGCGTGCCTATGTTGCCATCGTCCACCGGAGATGGTTGAACAAGACCTTCTATATGCCTACCACGGGCTGAGGGATACTACCGCAGGCGAAGAGTCAGTGGAGGACCACCTCCCGACGTCTATTCAAGGGGCAAGCAACTTACAGTCCGACGAGGACATGGAGGACAAGATCAAGGTATTGGATCCGCGGGTACAGAAGCGTATAAGGACCTATCTGGAGGTGTTCGGAGAACTACTCCCTCCAGCCTCATGTGACAAGCTGGTACAGATGGACCTCAAGCTGAAACCCGAGTTCTTGGGTCACAAGATCCGGAAGAGACCCTATCCAGCTCCTAAAGAGCAGGCCGACGAGATTGAGCGACAGATATAAGAATGTATCGACGCTGGCCTAGTCTTGGAGTACAAGGACGGGGACTACCCCCTACACTGCAGCCCCTGTTTCCTGGTGGCTAAACCTGGGTCTACAGCCAAACGGCTGGTAGTGGACTACGGAGAGCTGAACAAGAAGATGCTGAACCACTCAGGGTCCATTCCCAATATGGAGTCTACCCTGGAGAAGATAGCCTCCTGCCGCTACAAGACCAAGATGGACAAGCGAAGCGGATTCTGGCAAGTGGACCTGACGCCCAACGCACAGGAACTACTGGCCTTCATCACCCCTCAGGGGAGGGTGTTCAAGTGGAAGGTCATGCCGTTTGGCGTGGCTAACGCACCCGCTCTATTCCAAGAGCTGATGAACAAGATCTTGTCCATCCTACGAAGGAGACCTAAGGTGCAGGAGCTCATATCCCGTGGTTCCCAGATGGAGGCACATATCGACGATGTATGCCTCGGTACCAATACCCAAGAGGATCACCTAATCCTCTTGGGTGAGTTCTTTGCGGTCTGCCAGGAGAACCACACACGACTCAAGCTGGAGAAGTGTGAGTTCATGCAGGAGACCATGCAGTACCTGGGGTTTGACGTTGGCTATGGGTGGTGGACCCCAGCGGCCTCTAAGGCCAAACCCCTGATGGATGCCAAGGTACGACACGAAGACCCCAAGAAAGGACTTCATGATGTACGCAGTTTCATTGGGGCGTGCAACTTCTATCGCCGCCACATCAAGAACTTCACCTATACCAGCGCCGTACTGACGGACTTGATCAAGAAGAGTACTACTTGGCGCTGGGGCCCACAAGAGCAACAAGCGTTTGACGAGCTCAAAGACAAGGTAGCCAACGCTAAGTGCTTGGGCGTGCCTAGAGCACAAGGGGAGATTATCCTGGTGACCGGCGCCAGCAATGTGGGCGGTGGTGGAACGTTGTTCCAATGGCAAGCACTAGAGAAGGAGGAGTTCGACTCCGCCATTTCCGAATGGGGGACAGAAAGGTCTCAACCGAGATGGAACCCTCAAGCACAGCTACCCTGACGACAAGTGGGTCCTAGTACCTCTGGGCCATTGGAACTGGAAATGGAACCAGGCCAGGGGGAACTACTCCACCTATGAGCAGGAATTGCTCGCGGGTATGCTGGTGCTATCCTCACAAGCACGACTGTGGGGGAATAGCCCTGTGGTCTGGCTGTGCGACCAAGAACCGGTCCGCAGTTTCCAGAAGGGTCCCCCACCTGAGAAGGCCAAGCTACGTCGCTGGTGGACCTACCTCAGTCAACTACGGCTGACGGTACACCATATCCAAGGAGTGAAGAACGAGTGTGCCGACTACATCAGCCGCAACAACTTTGACGCCCTGATTGGTGCCCGGTCTGAAGCGCTGGCTAAGGAGGCGTTCAGCCGTATGGACGTACACCTGGACCTGAACATGACCATGATACGCACCTGGATGGACTCCAACAATCGGAGTACCTGAAGGAGTTTGGGGATATCTACAAGCGCCTGGAGAAACGCCTTGAACCCCTCCTGGTCAACCAAGACCAGTGGAAGAGGGACAAGAGCTACCTCTGGCACGAGGACCGCATCCTGGTGCCTAGTGACGGAGTCCCAGCGCTGCTGAAGTGGACCCATGAGTCCAGCGGTCATGTGGCTGCTGACCGTACCCTGAGGCTGTTCAAGCAGTGGTTCCACACTACGTGGACTGACGACCAACTGCGGAAGACACTCCAGCCTATCGTGGACAAGTGCCCGTGCAGGTCCTGTAAACCAGGGGATATCAGGGACAGAGGTCTCTACTCGACCCTGCCCATCCCTCACTGTGCTAACAGTGTTCTATACGTGGACTACACGGAGATGCCGAAGTTCGGGGGCTATGACTTCGCCCTCGTGGTAACCTGTGGGTTGACCAGGTTTACCAGGGTGTTCCCCTGTACCAAGCACATTACCGGGGAGGAGACTATCAAGATACTCCTGGAGGATTGGTTTTGTGTCTATGGGGCGCCCAAGGAGATCAACTCCGATGAGGACGTACGAGTACGCTCAGATACTGGCTGGTACAAGAGGGTCCTGAGATCCCTCAATGTCCAGGTGTCTACGGGGATTCCCTACTCTCACACGAGCAACCCCCTATGTGAGCGACAGATTCGTGTCCTGAAGGAGAACGTCAGGATATGGTGCAAAACTGAACGCACCAGAGACTGGGTGAGACTACTCCCCGTCATATCCTTGATGATGAACTCCCAAGAGAGTTCAGCGACTGGCTACTTGCCCCATGAGCTATTCCTCGGGCGCCCGGCATGGTTCCTACATGCCCCCTATCCAGAGGACACCCATTCTTCTGTGGGTGAATGGGTCCAAGAGCAACAAGCGAAGGTGGACAAGGCCAAGGCTATGCTCCAGAGAGTAAGAGAGCGTCAGTGGAACAAGAAGAACAAGCACCGAGTACCGGCCACCTACCAAGAGGGGGACTGGGTGCTGGTGCACCACAGTCGACTACCCGCCTGGCCACGCTCTACCAGCAATGACCCATACTTCGGGCCGTACAAGATTCTATCTGTGGATGGTCACCGTATCACTGTGCGCTGTTCTCTCCGACTAGGGGGGACCCTGGTGTGCGCCGCTCAACACCTGAAGCGCTACCATGATCCTGAAGAGCTCTGTGGGGAGGAGTGGAAGCTGAACGACGAGGAAATCGCCGCTCTGGACCTACAAGGGGCTGCCAGCCCTATTAAAGTTGAAGGTGAACTCCCCGACATGAACGCCGAGGAGATGGCTAAGGAGGGCTTCTACCTGGTGAAGTCTGTCCTACGCCACCACTATCGCCAGGGTTGGCGCTTCCTCACCCTCTGGGAAGGGTTTGGAGTCGAAGAGGCCACCTGGGAGCCCTTCTCTGCATTTGTTCTACCTGAGGGACGCCTAAACTCTGTTCTCGTTGACTACTTGTCCCAGAACAACATTGGTGAGTTGCTGAGGCTCGCTGAGACGCTTGCCTCCAAGACTAAAGCTAGGGACTGAACCTTACCCTTACCTGCCAAAGCGTATGTGTGAGTGTGCTATTCCTAAGGTCCTGAGAGCAAGCCGCAGAAGTGGTGTCCTAATTATACCCAAGTCTGCGCCCTTGCTAAACCTGGAGGGTTGGCTTATTGATGCCACGGGGTACGCCCCGGGTCTCCCCTCCCCTATGCGCCCAATTTCTGTGCTGGCGCAAAACCTTTGGGGGAATACCCAGCGTGCTAATCCAGGTATTGTTTTCCCTACCTATCCGTCTACTACAGGGAGGGGTGGCCAAAAGCTATGAAGGCATGAAAACGCCGTTTTGCTATGTGGCCAAAACACTGACCTAACCACTGCCACAGCCCACCAACCCTGCTAAAATTGCAGAAAACGGTGGGACAGTGACACACGCACTACAGGTCCTACACACCCTGCAGTGGCACCATCCTGGTGGGCGAGCACTGGGGCAACTGGCTCAAGCCCCAACTCAGGACTACCACTCCTACACGCACACTCTACTGGGCGTTGCGAAGGCAAAGGTCTCGTGGGTCCTAGCTACCCTCCTGTGAAATGACAAGAGAACACAGCGCTGCTAAGCAACTGTGGCCTAACAGGGGACGCCACAACGCTTTTCCCCTGCTAGGGCTTGGAGGGAAGGAGTGCTCTCGCGTGCAAGGCGCAGATGTCGATGAAGTCGGACTCCCTGCTCTGCCACAGGCGGAGCGGAGTTACTTGTTTGTGTGATCTGCGCCCTTGTTTAGCAGGGCATAAAAACAAATGCTGCTGCACCACTCACCCTACCTGCCCAACTGTAAAACAAAGGCAAATGAAAGGGCGTTTGCGGCGGAGGAACCAAGCCACACTCCAGGTATTATACCCTTCTCAGTGTGACCTATAATACACTGTCCGCAAACACGCTGGAGGACCAGCTACCCTTGTCAAGCAAGCAAGCGTTAAGGGACTCCTCAGGTTCTCTTAAAGAACGTACCGAGGAGCCCCTGGGTAGCCTAAACAAGGTTTACCGTGCGCACTTCGCGTGGCCTACCCTTTAATGCGTGTGTGCATGCACGAGTATGCGCGAAGGTGTTGGGCAAACCTGCCCATCTGACTCCCAATCACGAACTCCACCAGGGGGTGGCCCCGCCTGGGCTTACTCACCTTACCTACCGCTGGGAGAGAGAGCAAGTGAGGGGCGCACGCGAAGAACGTTGCTATGCACTTGTGTGTATGTCTAATCACCCTGATCTGACCGCTAATCATCTGCAATCTTTCTAATCAATCCCTCTATCGCGTCCTATCGTTGTTAGCGCAGCTACAAGGCTCGTTCACGGAGACACGAGACGAGCAATGTGTATGCGGCATGCGAGACGAGCATACCTGTAGTTTATACCTGATTCGTTGAGGTCTTTTTATTTGATTTTGAATTTTTGAAGCTTCTATTAGTGTGGGTGGAATCTGTATGTTTATTTATTAATGTGTATCCCGTCATTTTCAAGACTACGTGAGACATACGTTTATAATTCCATTATTTCTCCATTTTCCGGCGCTTCGCTAGGAGCCGCTCCTGCGCGCCGCCATTTTATGCGTATGAATTTCTGGATTTAAAAAATCCAGAGATGACTATAATTTCTATAAAAATGTGCTTCTGATGCACAATTGGATTCTGCTCAGGTGTGTCGTTTCAGAAAAATTCTACGCCGTCATTTGACGGATTTTGGTGTCGTCGCTTCGTTTTTGCGTGGATTCGTCCATAATTCTCCCATTCCTGCCTCTGCAGATACCCACGCGCAGCCTCGCTGAGTAGGCCGTGTTAGGGCCGAAACGCAGGTGCCTGGAGAGACTGAGCAGAACCAAGACCCCACCAAGGGGCAAATTAATTTTTTCTTCGACTCCCTTCGCCCTAAGACAGGTCACAGGTCGCCAGCAGGTTTACGAGAACCCATGCGAGTGTGTATAATGTGTCTTGCGTTGGGTTTGTGTCGACGCTGCGTCTTCGAGGGAGGGATGCATATGCAAATGTCTTGGCATGCTCCCATACTATCGTAACCAAGCCACAGGAGCCCCGGCAGCGCCATGAGCGCTGAGTCTTCTGTAGGATATGTTACAAACAAAACAGCAAAAGGACGCCAGCCATGGTGAGCGCCCATTTTACAGTGTGAGGGAAACTGTAGGTATTTTAAAGTAGATGTGGAAACCAAGGAAAGGCCAAGAAAAATTCCCTTTTTCCTAAAATGCGACAGTGGTGGCCACCACAGCACAAGGGGGGAGTAAGAAAAAGTGCTTTTCCATTGCTTTGAGGCATACTCTAGTTGGATTAGAGATGCACTGAGCATCCATGCATTTTTTTTTATAGTATTGGTCCGACCAAAAGTGGTGATAACACATTTTGACCTATGGAACCAAACACCCAATCAGGATATGGAGTGGACCCCTTAATCCCCTTTCAATGTGAAGTAAAGCATCGTTTCCTGAGTTGACTGAGCACTGACATATCTAAAGTAGAGCCTATGAATTTATCTATGTTTTTCCATGAATTCTTAGCTATCCTAGTGGTATGCACCCTAGGGGGCTGGGCACCTCTTTTTGAGAGGTCCTGGGTTCAATTCCTGGTCAGCCTAGCTAAGTAGGAAGATCCCATGTGACATGGCAGTGACCTCATCGCCACATACCATGCCACCTCAGCACATATGGGACCCAAAACAAAGAGTGCACATCTCCTAAGATGGCACTATGGGGAGAGAGTGATCCTGAGGCAGTTTTCTAACTCTTTTCCGAAAACATTTCAGCTATCTTTGTGAATATGCATTCATTCGTAACCTGAGTTGCAGTTTCTGTGAATATCCAATCATCTTTCACTGTTTACACTGCAGCCCTTCATGCTTTGATCCTGATTCTCTTCTCCTTGCACACTTCTGGCTTGGGTTATCCTGGATTGACTTGGCTTTACTGTATTTCAACAAACAAAAGCTTTTCATCTCCCAAAACAAGCAGCAGGACACCCTACAGCAACAGCAAGCAGCAGGAGAAGCAAAAACACAGTGCTGAAAACACTATAAACGTTTCTAACCGTATAGACTGCACAGACTGGGGTTTAGCGTTCGGGTATAGGTCAAGCTTAGCAAACCCCAACCGCTCCGTACCACGGACCTTAGGATGTTCCTGGCCCAGACTGAGACAAACCTCCCCACTGAAAACATCTCGCTCATAGTCCGCAAGGATGGGTTTCCTCATGAGCTCTACCCCGGGAGACACAATAGGTGCTTGGGTGGTGACAAAGCCACCAACACGAGAAGCCGCCAACAATGGCTTGGCGCCGTGAGTTATACGGTAGCGCTTAACGGTAGTGGCCCCCTGCCCAAAAACTCCTTCTCAATTTTTGCAATGCGTTAACGCGCGCATTCTTGCGCCTCAAAATCATCAGGGGTAGGGTCAAGAGTAACGGGAGGGGGGAGTTTTTTATGCGTCCCTTGATATGTTAGGGTGCGCACCGAAGCCAAATGGTTCAGCACCCTATCACCCTCCGACTCCTCCTCCGAGGTCATGCTCGGCTCGTCGTCCGTATCGAGGTTGGGGGCGGCCGGTGCTAAAAGGGAGGCCACATGACATTTAGTGGCCGCCAAATTCTCCTCCGCAATACCACCGTCCACGTATAGCGCCACCGTTGATCAACCCCGTTGAAGAAAGGGTGTGAGGTGGTCATTTTGATAGACACGGGCCTTACCCATCATGATAGACTTGACCGCATCTAACGGGACCCTGTTTGAACCGCATTTGAATGGTTTGAACCACCGAAAAAATTCAAATGGGGCAGTTGAATTTTTTTGAATTGATTCAAACGCCAAGCGCCGCCGCCGCCGCGTGCACCGCCAGCGGCCTTTCGCATTCTGTCGCAAATTTCGCACTTTTTGCAAGTTTTGCAATTTTTTAGGCGACCGCAGACGATTTGCACGCAATATTGACAGGCAATCAGGTCCGCTTTAGCACCAGTTCGGCTGGGATTCTCTTTTTTTTGGTTTCCACCTTCCTCTTCACCGTTTCCTGTTGGCAACTTCCCTTGTTGCAAATGCAGCGCTTTTTGGCATGTCCCAAACGCTAAGGGACGCGTTGGAACCGGTCTACGGGCGCCGCCCATATCGGAAGAAGAATCTGGAGGCCGATTTGGTGACATTTTTTAAACACCCGTATGGCCGTGCCTTGTTACGCCGGGTGTCAACAAAAGTCGGTGTTTCCCGTCGGATGAAGAGGAGCATCAAACAAAAAATGGAGGAGGTGTTGACCCCAACGGAGCCTGTTTGGTTGATTTTAAAATTGCAACTGCCCAAATCGAGGTGTGCGTTTAAGTCTGTGTTTTAATCGTTGCAAGTGCTTCAAACGTGTACTTTGAACTTGTTTGAACACTTCAAGTGATTCAAACACGGATGTCGCACCTCAGGTACAAAGACTTCCTGATTTGGGTCCACAAAAAGGCAGTGGCGGCCAAAGTGCCCGGGCTCAAAACGTGGTGCAAATGCTTTCCATCGTATGAAAGGATGGACGCTACGTGGGAACGCCTCGCCTCCGTTCAACAGCTGGAGGCCAAGATTCATGACCCTCAGGCAGGTCAAGATCCGGCGGCGGAAACGTTTGTTAGTGTGTCTTGGTCTTTTGAGGACTCTTTGGAGTATTTCTCCTCCCAACCGGATCTAATCGATCCGGTTGGTATGGAATTTCACAAGCCGGACTACCGCCATGTACTCATCATCCGAGGGGATGAGTTTCCATGCGGTGCCCGCCCATGGTGTCAACTGACCGTGTAGTTTGCCAATCACGGGGAGCGTGCCCGGAGCATTAACTACACCTGGACCTTGGATTTGTCACTTTGCTCCGAACATAACTTAGAGGCTCTTTGGGATTTAATGGCACACAACCTGGAATGCATCCAATTAAATTTAGACAATGGTTACATTGTGTTGTGTGGTTACAGGGTTGATTGTGGATGCATTGTCGCGGGTGATTCACCTTGGCTTCGCCATGTCTTCGGGTTGAGGGTATGGTGGGGGCTCGGGCTTCTTTACACATATGCTATGTGGAATGCGGCCAGCAACCAATGGGAACACACTACCACGGTCCGTTCCTGGAAGGGGCATAGGAAATTTCACCGGAGTCGGCCCAAAGCTACCGTGTCTGATGTTTATGGGTGCATCTGCCTTCCTCTTTTGAAGGTGCACGACCGGTATTTTCAAATTTTGATGTGCATTTTGCACTGTTTCATTTTTGGTGGCAAGCAAGCCACAATTTACGTGCGCCGCTAAGCCAAGAAGGTGGCACCGGCCGTGCGTGCTGAGGTCCAAAGAATTTTGACCGATGCAAATACGAAAATCTCAGTCCAAGGGAAGGCCAGCCAAAAGAATAAGGAAATATGTTGTCTGTTGATTGTGTGGCCGGCAATCGGTCATTTGTTGCATGTGCCCCGTCGTGCACAAAAGGCCGTGATTGCGATGGGCAAGCTGTGCGCAGCTCTGTACTCTACATATAATGAGCCCTCCACACTTAAGTGTGCCAAAGTAGCGCGTAGGTTTCAGGAGGAAATTTGCCCGCGTCTTCGCTCGCCTTATTTGTTATGGCTTCGCCGTGATGCACGCAGGGTACTGGATGCCATTTGCCCTTGGGGATGTGGGATGTTTTCGGGGAATGTTGTGGAGTCTCTGAATGTATTTTTGAAGGACATTTTTTTACTGCCACGTCTCGGGGAGGGGGGAAGGGCACACCGGAGGAGCAACTCGTTGAGTTGCTCTTCCAAGCAATGAGCCTCGTTTCTTGTACAAGGAAATGCCACGTTGGAGGGAGGTGGCGGGCCTGGGTGCTCTGCAAATCCAACATTGTGCGGACGTTGCTAGGGAGTACTGGGGGGAAATGTTGGAGAGTCGGTGTTGTATTCCCATGGGACCACGGAGGGGGGAATAGTTTGTTACTGCGCTTACTATTTTGGTCGGTTTTAATCCGTTTGAATCAATTCAAGTGCTTCAAGTAGGACATTTGAATCACGTAGGGCTGTTCAAGTGTCATTCAAACGTGGTGTATTTTACGTGCTTTTACCTGTCTGCTGCGTCATGGTGTTTTCGTTGGGCTTCCTCCGTCAATATTCCGGTGTACATTAAAGGGCTGGTTGTCATGGGAGATTCCGGTGTACATTCAAGGGCCTGTTGTCATGGCGGGCCTGGACCAGGCGCTGTCGGGCTTGGCCTCGGGTCAGCTGCAGGCGATCGTGGCGGCAGCGCAATCCAAACTGCAAGCAGTTCCGGCACCTGGCTCGACGTCCGCTTCAGCAGCTGTTGATTTTGCCGTTCACGACACCAAGATTCTCTTTCCACCGGTCTTTCCCACGTTGCCAGATATGTCGAACGGGCGCTTCCCCCACCCAGACTCCGCGCTCGCACGGACCAGCCTGGGAGTGGGTGGCTGACCGACATTACCGCGAGATACCTCTTCAAACGAACGCTCTACATCTGGAAACGGAAGCTGGCCGGTGCCACGTCGACCAGTCAGACTGTGTTTCCGTGGGAGACGACTCCACTCTCATTTTCCGACTGGCAGGGTTGGAAAGTTGCCAGCATCGGATTGGGCACCGATGGAAAAATGACCTTTGATGCACACCAAGCTCAGCGTCTCTTTGAAATGTGGAGTCACCACGGACTGGAAACAGTGGCTCCTGGCGGGATCAATACTCACGGCCAATCATATGGGCCGAAGTTCTGGTTTAAAAACCAAGATCAGATCGACCTTGACTGGCATCCAGTAGAGGGAGCGCAGCTCGCACCGGCCTCGGTGCATAAGGTGGGAGGTTTCATTTCGACTGGCAGGAACAGGAAGCGGCTGCAGGGCGTGATTGGTGAGCTCGAGGTAGACGAGAGCGAGCAGCTGGAGAAAAAGGAGCGGCGTACGATGGCATCAGCATCCGCACCAGCATCCGCCCCCGTTGCCGTGCCTTCCACACCCGCAGCACCCGCAGCCGAGTCCATGGGCATTGAGGCCGTGGTCGATGGGTTGGTGGTGAAGCAGGAGTCGCTGAACGAGATGATGGCCCCCACTCCCGCTCCGCCCGCTGTCCTGGTGTGTGATGCTCTGTAGCTTCAAACCTGTCTTGCGTGCTTCAAGCGCAATTCAAATGCGTCCCGTGTGGTTCAAGCGTGATTCAAGCCCGGCATGTGAACTGCGTTTCAACTATCGGTGTGACGTGGCAATCACGGTTGAATTTTGTTTCACCGTCTGCAACAGGTGTTCGGAGCCGTGTTCCACCACGACGTGTTGGTGCTTGATGAGCGGGGCTCAGGCGTTCTTCTTGCTGGCGGCAGCATGGTCACCAGCATCAGCAACTACATCCACCGCAGCAAGGATCCAGAGGCGCTGGAGAGGCAGGACCGACGATGGACGAGGTCCATGAATCAGGCCCGGTCGGATTTTGCTGACGCCACCCCGCCCGCAGGCCAGCCCAAACTGGGAGAGTATCTGCGACCCAGGGCAACAATGCCCCAGCCACTGCAGCCCCCGTCCGGTACGACAGCAACGTCTGCGGTCCAGTCTGCTGTCCCGACTGCCCTCCCGACTGCCGTCCCGTCTGCCGTCCCTTCTGATGAGACAGCTGTTCCCAAGGGCATCACGGCACATCCTCGAGTGGCGAAATTTCTGCGACCGTTGCAGCCGCAGCCACGAAGGCCCCCCACAGAGGCAAGCGTCGAGGATTCCCTGATCCGCCAAACAGAGGAGAGACTGTCTCAGAAGGAAGCGGCAAAATCCGCGCCAAGGGGCAGCCTGAAGCGAGCAACGGTGGCCGCTGCCTTCGCGAACGTCAGGATGCGCGATCGACTGCGGGAGGCAGCGGCAGAGGCCCGCGCGGCACACGACTCCTCGACCACAACTTGAAGCAGCAAATTCGAACCATCGCTGGCTCACAATCTCCGCCTGTGGTTCAAGCCAAGTGGCCGCCGGGTGACCGGGAAGCAGCAACTCAGCGAGGCTGTGAAGCCGCACGCTGAAGCCAAGGGGTCAAGGAGTCATGGAAGCCAAGGAAGGAGTCAAGCACTCAAGGAGTCCCGGTTGGCTGAGCAGAGCTAGAAGGTGAGGGCTTCGGCGGTGGCGGAGGCCAAAAAAGTGGCAAGGCACGTGAAGGAGGAATCTGCCAAGCCGCAGGCCGTCACGGAGCAAGCAGCCAAGGATCAGGTCGCCAAGTGACAGACCGGCACGGGGCAAGCCGCCAAGCCGCAGGCCAGTATGGAGCAAAGGGCCAAGGATCAGGTCGCCAAGGGACAGACCGCCACGGGGCAAGCCCCCGAGCCGCAGGCCGCCACCGTCGAGGGTGGCAATAAACGGGATCCGACCGCGGGGTTCGTTGCTGATTGGGTTGCTGCCAAGAATGAGGCCACCAAACAGCAGGAGGCCAACGAGGACGAGCCCGGAGAGCAGCCTGGGGAGCCTGCGCAGGTGCGCCCATTTGAAGTGCATTTGAATTACTGTCGACCTAATTCAACGACTTCAAACATCGAACTTGAACCACTTGAATGGCGTTTGAACTCCGTTTGAACCCAGTCCTACCCCCAGCACAGTTGCCCTTTTCATACTGCAGGTAGAGGACTCTGACGACGCCAATGAACGGGCCAGGGAAGAGTATGGACTTCGAGCGAAAGCTGCTCTGCGATGGGTGGTGTTTGAGAACCACGGCGAGATCCGTGTCAGGCCGGGAATCCGAGCCAAGTCCTTGACGAAGAGAACGGACCACGTCCAGGTCCAGGAGATCAAACAGGGAGGCAGAGCCGAAGGTCATTGGACAGTGAAGGTGGACAAAAAGACAGCGAGCTTCACCAACAAGCGGAAGACTGAAGAGGCGGCGGCAGCTCTGCGCACGGACCTTGCAGCGCGGCAGCCGGAGACCTCGAGCGCCGAGGACAGAGCTGTGGCGCCGGCACCGGAGGCGCAGGGTGCATCGGCACCAGACACAACGCCTGGCGAACCTGAGGCGCAGGCTGCAGCACCGGACAAATCAGCTGTGGCACCGGCGGCTGTGACACACGACGATGGTGATGAGATTGTGCAGGAGGGCGGTGGTGATGGCGTGCAGGGTGTGGAGGGTGTGGAGAGTGCGGAAGGTGTGGCGGGAGCGCGCGAAGTGGTGGTGGAACTGGAGCCTAAGGACAACCTTGGGGACAGCAAGATGAAGGTGGTGCCGGAGCACAACCCTGTGGCAGAGGACAGTGCAGCGGCACAGGGCAGTGCGATGCCTGCGGACAGTGCGGAGACGCAGGACACGCAGGTGCTGTGGCAGAGTGTGGCGGACCAGGATGCGGCTGAGGTCCGCCGATGACTTGCAAGAACAAAAAGTGTGTTCCTTCTGCGAGAGTTGCAGACTGCGTCCGGTTGGCAACTTGAGTTGAAGCACAATGCCAAACTGCGGTCGCTGTACTTGGGTGCCATGCGCAGGTGCTCCGTGGTAACAATGAGTGCGGCCATGCAAGCAAACCGCAGCCTGAACACCCGCCTGAACCGGGTTGGACGCGTCCTGTTTCCCACGTTCTCCTGGACAGCGATCAGAGTATTCTGTTTCCTCGAAGAAGGCCAACCCATGCTGCTGCTCGTGCATCCACGTGACGATGTGCCTCTCTCGTGCGAGGTTTCGCTTGGCGCACACATCCGTGACGAACTCTGGACGAGAGGTTTGTTGGACGGCTATTGTGCCCGTTAGCGGATGTCATGGGTGCAGTGGGACGGGGACCGGCTGTATGGAGGCACCATCTCGCCACGGGAAGGGGTCGCCTTCAATGCATACAGGCCGCACTGCCCGATGCGCTGGACGGGCGAGCGCTGCGTGGTGGTCTTTTTTTCGATGCCGGGGTGGACCACCACCACGCGAGAGGTCGCCCACCAGCTGGAGGCAACCGCATTCCCACGCTAACCGATACCAGATGACCGCAGATGACCCACATGAGTGAGCTTCAGTGCGTCAACGAGAGTAAGAGGGTGGGAGTCAGGCAATGTTTCCGTTGAACCTGATCCACACCAGTCATGCAATGAGCGTTGGGCCCTCCATGCGTTCTTAACAAACCCCGCACCCGGGAAAAACGACCGGCAACGGCAAAATACTCTGTGGTTTCCGTGTTTTCCATCTCTTTCGGTGGAAAATCGGGTGTGGATTCATTTGAGGACCTGAATTGATTCAAACAGGGAGTGGGCAATTCAAATGGGGCATTTCAATCACCGGGTGGGCGTTTGAATTGTGTATGAAGCGTGTCGGCTGTTTGTGAGGTTTAGGGCGTTCCGGCTGTTTACACGCTCTCTGACCGCATCCGAGATACTGCAACCCGATCTCCAAGCCACCCAGCGGTCATGTTGTAAGTTCTGGGAATGTTCCGGGATGCGGCCGAGTAGGATGTGTGATGTGCGTGGTGGTGCCAAGAAGTTCCTGGGACGAGGCGCCTGCAACGGCATTGGTTCCTGTTTCCATACGGTGTGGCACACTGCCCCTTTCGGTGGGTGGTGCTGGGCGGCAACGGTTTGTGCCAGGTGTGTCCTTTGTTGGTGTGCTGGTGGCGTCAGTGTGGCCTTGTGGTGTTGTAGGGTAGTGCTGTGCCGCCCGTCTGACCGCACGGTCCTGTTCAACATGCACGGGGGTGAAAGCAGAATGCACCTGGGCACGTCATTGCACCCTTTTTGCGCTGTGCCGATGCTTTGCTGTTGCGGGAAGGAAGGCTGGAGAGGGCCAAATCAAGTGGAAAACAGCACTGTAGTAGTAACGCGGGGACCAGGTCGATTCAAGTAATTCAAATACCACACTTGAATTGAGGTTTGAATCACCGAGGCTCCGCCGGCTATACCAATGGGCTCAAGGGGGGGGGGTTCCTGGGTGCTACACCACAGCAAGGGTGAACAGTATCTAGTAAGCAGGTTGCACAATGGCTAAGCAGTTTTATCAGACGCCTACGGGCTGCACAATGTTACGAAAGGACACTTCGCCACACAGGGCTGTTTGAATCACAACTTGAATCAGCGCCGGCGGCGACGGCACACCGGAAGTGTTACTTTTTTGTTGAAAGCCGTGCAGGTTGGTTTTGAAAGGCATCGCTTTCGATGGAACAAACAAACGGGGAGTCCAATAAGCCACAAAGGGAGCCAACCAGCCCACAAGAGGAACAAAAAGCATTCCATTCCACCGGGCTCCTGATTCAAACATGATTCAAACGTAGTTCAAGTCAATTCAAACACCGCCCCTGTTACACATTTGAATCAGTTTGAATCAGGGGGCTATGTCAGATGCGGTCACTTCTATCACCATGGGTAGTCTCTGGCCTAGGAAGGTGGTACCCTTGCAAAGTAATTTCCATAAGGGGGTTCCACTACTCCCTATGCTCCCACTTCGGCCCTACGACAATGGCTCTTAGTTTTTCTTGCCGAATTTTCCGGACACACTCGGAAAACGGATGATACGGAGGGCACATGCAATACATTTTGGATGGGTCCGCGGGTCGGAAATAAAATCATCGAGTGGCGAAACCCAACAGGTAGCCTGAGCCATACCCGGGACCCCATTGAAGGCGTCCACGTCGGGTTTTTTGCCAAATTGTTTTTTGACGCATGCGGCCCAATATGGTGTGAGGCCATAGTCAGACTGCTCCCACATGACCAATGACACCGTGCAGGTAGAACATCACGGGCAAGGATTTCGGGAGCACATTCAACGAGCTCCCAGGCACAAGCCCGATCCTGTACGAGGGCCACGAAGGAAGCGGTCAAGGCATAGGATGTGTGTTTCTCGGCCTCAGCACGGTTAGGCGGTTCGCTACCAGGGAGGGTAACCACAATTGCCGGGGCCGGATGCATAGGAGGGACCGCCCCAATTTGAGAACGGTTATGCCCCGCACGGACTGACGTGACACTTTACCATGAATTGTTTTAACCAAAAATGGTTTGCCGGTTCGTGGAGCTTCATGGAAGTCCTCGATCCAAAAGCAGGAGTGCACTGGATGGTGAGAGTACAAACAATTTAAACGGACGAAATGGCTCACACAATGTTCATAACCCCATGGGTGCCCCAAAGCCATATCCCAAGGTAAATTGGGGACAGGGTACGGGGACATGCCATATTGGGCAACACGAGGAAGAGAAACACTACCATCCACAACGTCCGCAAATTGAATTTGGACGTCCACCTCCTCGCCCCCCCCCCGGCAAAGGCGTCTCGTTATCGGCTTGGAGTAGGCGCCTCTGTTTGGAGGATTCATATTTTTCGGAGATTTGGTCTCCAAAAACATTGGGGTTGGCCAGAGCAACTGCTTGGCACCCAAAATCCACCAAAACATGGAGAGCCTTAAATTCTCCATTGGGCAAAACAACCTGATCGAGAAGTTCGGTTTGAACCTCACTAGTCACGATATGCCCCTTCATGACTCTCGACGGAACGAGAGCCACCGTAGTGTCAAAGGGGTGTCCGAGGGTTTCTTCCTTCGAAGGGGGCTGCTCTGGGCACTCCTATCAACGTCCGCGCCCGTACGGCGCTCCTTTCCCTCTTTTATCGCCCTTGCCGCCACCACCCTTATCGCGACCACCAGCCTTACCGCCACCGCCACCCTTGTCGCCACCACCACCACCCCTAGGCTTACCACCTTTAGACTTGCCCTGAACAGTCCAATGGGTGTCATTGCATGGAGAACTAGGCTTACACGTCCAAAAGTAGCTATTGGTGACACCCCAATCAATATAGTAGTCCATATCCGTTTGTTTACGTTGTTTCCAATGTTTGGAACACGGAACCCAAAATGAAGGTGGCGGTTTAGGCCTGGGGTCGACGGTTTTCTTCTCCGGAGGTTTAGGGTGACCCACAGCTTTGACGGAGGTGTCAGTGGGTTCGGCGGTGTTAGGGTCCGCCGTAGCATTCGCATTAACCGCATTAAGCGCGGTTTTATTATGGGAATGGCGATGACTGTAGGGCACCGTCGTCTTGTTTCCTTTATCGAGGCGCTCGAGAGCTTCCCTCTCCGAGAGATCTCTTTATGGGCAAGGCCGTAGATATCCTCAGCCTTCAAACGAGCCTTACGCTGCTCCACTTTCATAGTGTAGCCGCCTGTGTGAGGTGTGTTGTTGAGTTGCAAGATCCATTCCTGTATATACGGGTCTTTGCAATCAACTAACACCCCCGGCCCCAAATAGGAAACAATCTCAGGAACCGTAGTGCAACGTTGAGCGCTATATTTCCTGAGTTCTTTTTTGAATGGGGCCACCACATAACTGCCCTGGCTATACTACCCTGGCTATTTTTGGCGTCCTTTTTAAACACCTTCTCCTTGATCCACGGGAGCTTGCTTAGGAGCTGCTCACGCATCACATAGGGGCGAGTCTCGTTACTCAAAGGCAACAGCCGTTGCCAACGAGCATGGAAATCCTCCAAGTCGATGAGGTTCACTTGCCCTTTAACCACCCTCGGGGTGAGGGCTCGCCACGTTTCATCGGCCCTTGAGGGGTCAGAATTGTGGAGGCGTTGTTCCAAAAAATCCCAAAGTTCTTTGAGGGTGGGGGCCGTTGGTGTGTGTCGAGTGGCCTCGGCGACTCGTGTGTTGATGATGCCTTTTAGCCACGGGGCAAGGTACTCAAAATCATGCGCGCCTCAATGGCATTTCAGAATGTGGGATCACACCCCTCCCAACCATTGTTGAAGCTTCTCCGCCCACTCATTGTAGTTTTCTAATCGCCAATCAAAGTGCGGTTTAGGCATATCATTCTCCTCCACCGCTTTGGTGTGACTATTTTGCACCATAGGAATTTGCTTTGCGTGGTAAGCGGGGGGGAGCCATGGTTGGGAGTGCACCTCCACTTGCACTCGGTGCAACTTTCACCAGAGAAACTGTACACGTTTTCGTTAGGATGGGATGGCGTGTACGAAGGTTTCCCGGGGGAAGGGATAATATTTTTCGTAAGGGGGTTGATGTTGCCCAACGAAGATGAGTTCTCCTCCGCACCGGTCCATGGGGCCCTAGGCTCCGAGAAGTATTCTTCACCCTGAAGCCCGCCCTCTACTCGGGGATAGCAGGTTCCTTCTGCTTTTTGGCGGTTCCCCTCCACGAAGTAGGTTCCTGGTGATGGGGGTGTTCGTGGTGTTCCTCCCCCCCTTCGGCCACCCCGAATCCGGACAAGCGTTCGGATGGTAGATGCAATCGTGGGATGGCTGGACGGACAAGGGAAGGACACAACCACCACCTGCTGAACCGAATGGCGCGCCCATGGGCGCCGTAGGTGCCGCCAGCTCAGGATCAGGAACGGCTGGAGGCGCCCATGGCGGGGGCGGGATCACCGTATCGGGTTCTGCAGGCGTGGTGTACCAGGGGTCCCACGCATCGATCCTAGATGCAGCGGCGGCATAACGCGCAGCGAGCGTTTCCACTGCGCTAAAGCATTTGGCCCTGTTGCTGTTGGACATTTTAAGATGATCGGACACACTAGCCGCCACCGCCTTAGAATCCCCTTGGTAGCTCTGAACCACCGCGCCAAACTTAGCCAACGTAGACAAGATTCCGGTCATCCGGTCCCCGTAGGACTGACTGATGCCAGCGGTAGAGGCTACTGCCTGAGAAAGCTCCCGCTGGGATCGCTGCAACTCTAGATTTTGAGCTCGCAGGTCCTGCACCTGAGCCATCAGAGATTGGAAGCACGGAACAAAGTGCACCACACATCTGGGACAGCCACATGTCCGCTTTAGTTAATCCTCCCCCCCGTGTTTGAGCTGGGCCCCCAGAATGTCGAGACGAGGGACCCCACCCCCATGCGCGCGGAGATGACCCACCACCGCCTACGCCAGCAGCCCCCGGGCCACAAAGGGACCAGAGGGCCCCCCTCAAAGGGCGGGACGGGGGTATGGGGCGCGCAGCAACAGGCGCAGGCGCCCTGCGACTAGAGGTTTATTCTGACCCTAAACCCCCACCACCGGATGGCCGAACCAAGTACGGGATGCCGTCCTAGTGCTCGATGTGAGCGGCCAGGGCCGACACCTGAGGGGAAAAAGGACCAACAGTACTCGGCTGCGGTGGTGGCGGTGGCAATTCGTCCACCACAATGTATTGCGGTGACTCATGAACCACCATAGGTGATGGGATTCGCGGATGAGAAGCAAAAACAGGCTCCAAGCCCGTGGCAACC
The DNA here is from genome assembly GCA_964036045.1 of Eutreptiella sp. 'Long Island Sound 2002'. Classification (NCBI taxonomy): domain Eukaryota; phylum Euglenozoa; class Euglenophyceae; order Eutreptiales; family Eutreptiaceae; genus Eutreptiella; species Eutreptiella sp. 'Long Island Sound 2002'. The sequence goes on along the minus strand of OZ038382.1, from coordinate 95,444,607 downwards.
TCTGGATCCCGCCCCGAATTAGGCAGTACCCGCGGTTGGGGGTCCTCCATAGGAGATGTAGTGGAGGGGGGAGGGACCAAGGTTATTGGGAGGGTTGCTGAACCTGCCTCCACCGGATTTTCTTTCTCCCCAGCACAGATTCTTAACCTTCGGCACCCTCGGGGAATCATCTACTAGGGACGGACGATCTTTCGTGCCACTCATAGGCACTGGAGACGTAGTACCGGCCTGGTCCTCTGTAGTCTCTGGAGACTCCACGACAAGACACGGGCGGTCTTTGACGCCGCTCATAGGCACCGGGGATTCCTCCACAACAATGCACTGATTGGCCGGAGAATCCTCCACCATGATGTGGTGGGGCGCCGGGGATTCTTCCACAAGCATGGGGCGATCCCTGGTCCCTGACATAGGTTGGGGCGGTGCAGGCGATGAGGCAACGGAAATAGGGGACTGATGAAGGGGCCTATGTTCCAGCACTCCAATCTCCTCCTCCTCGTCGTCATTCCCCTTTTCCAACGCCAGTGAGAACCACTGGCGACACTCATCCTCCTTGATTTGCGTGGCGGATTCCTCGATGATCGTAGGATTTAGCCTGCATCCGCTTGGGGGATTGGGATACGCTCCCAAAGAAGGAGATTCCTCCACCAGGGAGGGAAACCGCCGCGATCCAGTCATTGCAGTGGGCAACAATTTCACCATAGAGGGGTGCCTTTTGGTCCCCCATGGTCAGTTATAGGGCCCCATACCTTATTTTGAGGATTGTGGACTCACAAAAGCGTGATTGGCAGCGTATTGGGGCACGTTATCAAATGTTTTCGAGCCACCACTCCCAAAAAAACTGTATTTTTGTGCTCAAAAATGGCCAGTAATTGCCGTGTTTTTGTGATAGCGGCTCCAACACACTGGATCATTGGTACCAAATACATGATAAACACATTTTGTCAGACCTGGACCCTCAAAAAAGGGTATGGGGCCCTACGACTGACCATTCAGGCTGCAAAAACACTGTTTCGGGCCAAAAAATGCCTTTTTTTGGCCCGAAACAGTGTTTTTGGAGCCTGAATGGTCAGTCGTAGGGCCCCACACCCTATTTTGAGTGTCCAGGTCTGACATAATGTGTTTTTCAGGTATTTTTGGTACCAATGGTCCAGTGTTTTGGATCCGCTATCACGAAAACACGGCATTTTTTGCCCAAAAATGGCCAAAAAATTCCACTTTTTCACCTAAAACAGAGCCTTTGGGGGCTGTTTGTGTTCATCCATTGGGCCCCATGACCCCTTTTGAGGGTGCTGGACTCCAAAAATTGTTTCACAGGGTATTGGAGGAAGATATCATGTGTTTCGGAGCTGTCATCTCCAAAAAACCGCACTTTTGGCCAAAAAAAAAACATCTATGGTTTTGGTTATACAAAAATTGTTATTCGCGACTGGGTGGTGAATGTCATATTTATCATGTACGGCGGATTTTTAGATGGTCTCAAGCTTGCATTGTCCATGTAGGGGTTGAAAGATTTCTAATTTGGAGGGTGGGGGGGGGGAGGGGAATTTGGAAGAAATAAGCCTTTTATGGTATAATTTGACAAAAAAAGCAATATTTTCACTTGTCGCTGGTTTTGGGATTTTTGGACCCCATAAAATCCTGGGTGACAGGGCCTGCTGGATTAGGGCCACGGCTTCACCAGCCGGACCCAGATGCACATGAGGATCAGGTGTGAGCGGGTTCACTCGACGGTTTTCAGCGTCGAGTTGGTCAACAATAGGGCTGATGGGCCCTGCCGCAAACAGGTTCTTTCTGACCTGGGGCTCTGGCAACCCCCCTAGCGACGGAGGAGTGACAGAGTCGACCACGATGGGACACATCGGCGAAGCCATCGTACCGGAGTCCGCAGTGCACGAGCGTGCAGCATTGGTACGCTCGATCACCCTAGTAGATGGTTCGATTATTGCCAGATTCCCGGTGCTAATAACTGTTCCCGTGCCCAGAATAGGCGATTGCGGTGCTCTTAGCTCTCTCTGAGGGTGGCTGTCTATTTCCCCCCCAATCATCCCATGTACACCAGCTGGATCTCGAGGACGCGGGGCCCCAATGGGAAGATTCGGAGATTTCCGAGACTTGGAATTGGTTGCAACCCGGGGCTTGGGCCATTTTTCCGACCCCTGCCCGGTCGATGGGGTCAGGGCGCAGGAGGTCCTGCGAGTGGGGACCTGGACACCCTCAGCTATCCCTGCCGGGGAAGAGATTTTGACTTGGATTGGGTCCACGATTTTGCGGACCGATAGCTTTCAGCGATGCCAAACGCCCAAAAGAGAGGAAAGATTTTCGCCTTTGCTACCATGAAACCAGACTGTAGGGTCAGGAACAGAGGTCGCAGTGGCATGGGCAGCAACATTGCTTGGCACAGAAGACATAACGATTGTGTTGACTGAATAGTATCCTACAAACAGGTATGATACACATATCCAATGAAATACCTGATATGCACATATGGGAAATCCACTCTATCATCCACTAATTTATATAACTACAAAACATCCAAGATTGCCGTATCTATCCCACATCCTATGTTCCTAACAAGGAAATGGAATATACATATACAATGGTCCCATATGTAGGGCCATGTAATGATCCCTTAAGGGTAATATGCTAGGGTGGGGTTGTGACCTGCTTCAACGTATGCTAGATGTCTCCTCGCTCTAGTGTACCTAAGAGCAGTAGACTGTAGCAGTAACTTGTAGGCTTGAAATATGAGCCAACTATGAGCAAATAGCCTAGTGTTCTAGGATCTTGAAGCGCTGAGAGATCTAGTGGAGATCCTCCCAAAGCTTCTGAGCGGCTCCAATGCCCGAACTTATTACACTACCTGTCTCACCTTCTGCACGATAGACTGTGACGCAAGAACCATCAGAGCGCGAAGCATTTGCACAAATTTTTGTTCTTCTCCAGCCAGCCCTCCTTGCTGAAACGGTGCATGCCCTCAACGCGTTGGCTGGGGACGATGCCTCTTGTCAAAATTGGAAACACCCTGCCAACTTATGCCCCCTGTCACCCCTCCAGGTTGGAATGAGAGAACCACAGGCGGTAGCAAACTCTGAGTGCCCAAGGATACCATTTGTTTAACCATGTCAACACCTTCAGAGTTCGCTGTGGTTCGTTGCGGCTGCATATGAACAGAGGGGGGCCTATATATACCAACATGTGGGTTGGGGTGGTTCCATGTGGCTTTACGCGGCTGTGGCGGCCCCTAACGGGTCGGTGTAGCTTTGTAGGCCTGCTTGGATGTCTCGTTTTCACTTGTGGCTGCCTAAGACCCAGCGCACTCACTATGCCCGTTAACTACAATACAGTGAGCTGGGTCCTGAAGCATCTACACACTTCACTTTCTGAATCAAATGAAAAAGAAAATAAAATACTGTCACCCCTCCAGGAGTACGGTGTTTCAGTAACCCTGGGCTGCTGGTTGGAGTGTGGACTTTATGCCAATAATGCTTGCTATGTAAAAAAACATATCATGCATGTCCAGCTGGCACTGTGCAAATCTGCACAAAGAAGAAGATGTGTAACACAGGTAAAGCTTCACAAGGGAACCCACTGCGGCGGAAAACAATTGGAAGAGACAATTTAGTGGTTGGTTAGTTGGTTTTTCGTACTTCGTGCAGGTGCGAAGAGAAGAATGGGTGGAATACGATAAAACATTTGGTGGAATGATTCAGGCTGGATGCTGGTGTCAGCTTTCTGTGACACAAAAGACAAGTCAGACTACGTTATCTTTATTTGGGTATGTAACTGTGTGTGTGTCTGTGTGTGTGTGAATGTGTGTAGTTCCGCTGCAGCCAAAAAAGCGGCTGTTGTTTGTGTTGTGTGTGAAATGAGCTGACGTGCTGGTGCCTGGTTGCTGTCGGTGTGTGTAAGCAAAAAGAACACGGTTCAACAGAAAAATGAGCTACCCCCGAAAGATGTCCTTGATTAGTGCCCTAGATATTTTGCTGAAATCCTGCTGGTTTTGATGTTGAAAGCCCAAGCCAAAGCAGTAAGTAGAGCAAGAACAGGATGTGGATCAATTCAATGAATAGTTTCAAATCCAGTGTAACACAGAAGGGCTGCAGATAGACAAAGCAGGTATAAATACACAACTTCCATCACAAAAGGATAAAACAAATCATTTTTATATGAAACCTGGCATGACTCTTGCTTCCCAATTAGCCTCAAGCACTTCATCTGCACTTCTTTGGATGAAATGGAGTTGGTTAGGAACATGGGGCAAAGGAGTTAGGCCAGACAAAGATTATGACTTAGCCAAAAAACCTGAATTCAGAAACAGTTCAAACTTACAACCACAATAAGTGGTAGAAACAATTGAGTATAGGGATCTTGGGGTTGGAGACCACTAGGCTTAACATCCAAGGCCTTAGGCATGAAGTCCCCTTTTTATTTCGGTGTGACCTCCATGAAGGAAGATACCTCCGCTCAGTTGAGTGGTAGGGGTGAGCTTCATGGGGGGCTAAGGTTATAACCCTAGTTACTTTGAGAAAGTGTACTTAAAGCTGCAAAGGAGGGATAAAAATACTTAAGTAAGTCTTAGCATCAACAAAAGGGTTTTAAGGGGGGATTGGCCTGGATCAAGCCCTCCAAGAAAGACATGGTAGTAACTTTTTCTTACTCCCCTCTGGAGTACTAGTTGATCAAGCTGGTAGGACCAAGGAACAAGGCTCAAATATTCCCAAAGTTAACTCACAAAATGCATTAAACCTACCAAAGACATTCTCATCAGTTCATAGAAGCCTATCACACTCTAGGTACCCTTGAAAAACAGTGTAATGTACCGTGAATGATGTCCCTTAGATGGGGCATTCCTCAAAAGTTGCCAGCATGCGGCGGAAGTTTTTGGTAAAAATTTGGGGGTAGTGGGGTTTGAAGCCAGGACTCCCTCCCTAGAGCACACATGCTTGCCCACTAGGGTACAGCCGAACGCTCTAATGCGGACGGCCATCGCTGTAAAAACAGCAATTCAGTAAACGTCCTGACCAAGGGCCAGGGCGGAGCAATCCTTTCAATGGAGGACACAAATCTCCAGGAGCTGAAAAAAATAGAAAATGGAACCAACAGGGAGTGAATCCTGTGGTTTAGCAAAAGGTGTAGCGATTTAAGAGGTCAAATCGCTAAAAATCGACAAAACTACGCGAGTAATCGTCATTTTTAGACTAAACCCCAAAGTCGCAGACAAGCGCAACAGGAGCAGACTCCAGAAAAGGGTGGCGCAAGCGTAAACGCTCTTGAAAAGGAAGGTATGAGCCGTGGTTTTTAAAGTTCTAAAAGAAATTTTTGCACAGTTGCATCAAGGTTTTTATAAACTTTAGGAAACAGTATTGCAAACGAACCCACACCACAGAGCAGGTGAACAACCCACCTCTCAGGTATGCCAGTGTCATTTCACACGTATGCATTGCGTTCGTGTTGGTTGCTTCGATAAAACGTTAGGGTAGTCGCCGCTGTGTTTGTTGGGGGTTCGGGCGCTCTTCTCTCTTGCTATGCACAGGTCAAAACAGAAATGAAAGGTATGGGAAGCGAATGGAGCGCCCAGCGCGCACGTAGGGTTAGAATATGCGCTGTGCTCGCCATGCATGTGCCTAATCCAGGCATTCACACGCTGTGTCGCTTTCCCTGTGTCCCAATCCACCCTTGTTCTGTCTTCACAGGTAAGAAAGGAAAGTGCTTGTTAGTGTTCGTGTTGCCGTAGCGCTAAAATAGGGTTGCTTAAAAAGCTTAGCCTTGTTTTGCGGTGTGCAGAGCGCCACACTCTCTTTTTTCTCTGCAGGAAACAATGTCCAAAGAGCATGCATGACACACGATGCATTAATCGCTTAGGGTTGTTTATAGTTCGCCGTAGGATTGTTTAAGCGCGTAGCGTTGTTTTGCGCTCGTGTTTTCCTTGGCATTCACATGATACGTGGTGAGTAAGGTAGGTAAGCCCAGGAGGAGCTCATCTCCTGGTTGAGTCACGCTGTGACTGGTTATGTTGGGTAAGATTAGGAGAAAGTAAGAGAAATTGGAAAACAGTGCATACCTGTGCATTCATATGACGCATTAAAGGGTACGCCACGCAAATTGCGCACGGTAAAACTCTTGTTTAGGTTACCCAGGGACTCCACCCCACATTCTATAAGAGAAGGGGTGGAGTTCCTTAAGCTTGCTTGCTTGCACCTGGGTTTGAGGACAGTGTATTACAGGGCTACCTGAGAGACGTATAACACGTGGAGGTGATTGTGGTTCCTCAGCCGCAAACCCAGGCCATCTGGCTTTGCTTTACAGGTGGGAAGGTAAGGGCGATTGATGCAGTCTCTCGGTGCAGCGCTAAAATATGCTGCGCAGATCACACAAACAAATAACTGCAACTCAGCCAGGAGTGGCAAGTGCAGTCCAACTTCACCGCCATCGGCGCTGTGCACGCATACTGCGCACTCCTTCCCTCGACGTTCTGACAGGGAAACGCGTAGTGGCGTCCCTGTTAGGCCACAGTCGCTTAGTAGCGCTGTGTTCTGTTGCTCTTTCACAGGGGGGTCAGTAGGACCCGTGACATCTTTGACAGCAACTCCAAGTAGCGTGTGTAGGTGTTAGGGTCAGCAGGTGTGGCAGGAGTTGAGTGCAAGTGATGAGCGCTCACCCTGCCTTCGAAGGCCGGTGCTGGCGTTAGTGAGTGTAGGGTAGTGGTGTCTTCTGTCCCGCGTGCTTTTCCAAGTGGGCAGGGGAGTGCGTTAGCTTTTGGCCTTTAGCAAAAATGGGCATTTTGTATGCCCTTAGCACACTTGGCCACCCCTCCCCTCTAGTAGGTAGGGCTTTTGCCGTCCTCCCCCAACGATAGGCGCCAGCACAGAAATTGGGCGCCATAGGAGGGGTAAGAGTACCTGATTAGGACCTTCGGTCCGACGTCAGCGAAGCCTGGTCTCCGGGAGCCATGCCGGGGAGAGAGGTGAGACACACACAGACATACGTAGCACACTTAGGGGTATGGTAAGCCCTGTAAGGAAGGGTGGAACCCCATGGTTCTGGACCAGTCAGGGGTCCTAACTGTGGGCTCGCTTGTCCCCAAGGAGGGAAGACACACCTTGCTTCCTAACACCTTGCTTGTCATTTCCCCCTGGAGTAGTAAGCCACCGTTCTTCGTTGGCTCCCCACGGTCATTACATTAGGGCAGTTCCCGTGCAACACATGGTCAACACAGCATACACTTGCTGGGTGGCTGCAAACCTGATAAGCGGCCACCTGGTCCACGCTGGAAACCATAGGCATGGGACTGCAGGGCACAGACAGGGTCAGTGCAGTGCTCAGTAAGCAGCGGTCTGTGAAAAACCAATGGCCTTTGGCCAGGGAGTGGTTGTCACAGGGGGCTAACCGTCCTGTCCTGCGATGCAATGCGGGGCAACTGTGACAACTGCTGTCACACACATACACAGGCACATCTGCACAAGAGTGCTCACTGCCCCTGTAAGGTTAGAACACAGTCAGTAGACTGACACAGTGAAATTGGTTTTTCTTTTTACGCTGGGACAGAGTCTCAGCACGGGTTAGTAGGTGCCCCTCGTTGTTCTCAACAAGGTAGGAGCGGAACATGGGGTTGATGCTCCCATCTGGTTGTATCAAGGCTGACATGGGTTCCCAGGTTGCCTCAGATAACCCATAGCCATCCCACAGGGTTAGGAATTTCCAGCCCTGTTTATAATCGTGGCGAGCAATACCTGCAACCACGTAGTAACCATCAACTGCCATCTCATCGGTAGTCATCTCTTCGAGTTCATCTGCGTCCTCCGTGCTGGCAGCGTCCTCTAGGTCAATACGCCTGACCTCACTGTCGCTGACGCGCCACTCATCCAACGACAAATGGTCAGGGGAGTGATAGTGCCTCAGCTGCTTAGGTGCACACAGCAGTTCACCACCTAGATGTGGACTGCACCTGACATGGATCCTGGATCCATCTATCCTGAGGATACAATAGGGTCCAAAAAAAGGGTCCTGTAGGCAGTTAGATGGCCAGGAGAATAGGCGTGAACGGTGAACCAAAACAAGGTCACCAACCTTGAAGCTGGCAGGTCGCCGTAGGCGGTTCCGCCGGCTCAGTTCTTGGTCACGAACGTGTCTAAGGTTAGTACCCGCCTGGTTAGCCAGAGACTGCTTGTGTTCCAGCCAGTCTCCAACAGGGCTCTTGAAGTCCTCAGGAAAGGGGGTTTTCAAGAACCAAGCAGGTCGTCCTCCTTGGAACAGCTGGTGGGGGGTGAAACCCATAGAAGAGCTCCGCTGTGAATTCATGGTCAGCACTGCGCAGGGCAGTAGGCGTACCGGGTCTTTGGTACGCTCCTGCTTCATCAGCATTCTTAGGTTTTGCTCCACCACACGGTTCTGTCTCTCACAAAGAGGATTGGACTTGTTGGTATAGGGCACACCTGTGGTTACCCCCACGTTGAGGGCATTTAGCACTTCTTTGTACCACCCAGTGTCACTGCGGATGCGTACATCTTCATCAGAGTGCACCTGCTTAGGTGCCCCATAGAGTTCGAACCATTGTTCCAACAACATTTTCACAGTCTGCTCATCTGTGATCTTCTTATTGCAAGGGAACACACGGGTGAAGCGAGATAGGCCACAGGTGACCACTAGGCAACTATCATAGCCGCCGAAGCGAGGTAGACTGTCGATGAAATCCACATAGAGAAGAGAGTTAGCACAATAGGGAATGGGTAAGCTGGAAATCAGTCCCCCATCCCTACTGTTGCTCTGCTTGCTGGCGTGACAGCCACAAGCATCCACAATGGTCTGCATACGAGACCTCAGTTCAGTCAGGGTTAGACTAGAGTAGAAACACTCGCGGAAGAAATCCACTGAGCGATTAGCACCAGTGTGACCAGAGCTGAGATGGGACCACCGTAGGCATCCATCAAGTCGGGTGTAAGGGAACCAGTGAGCGAGGGTCGAAGAGAGCGAGCGAGTGAGTGAACGATGGGCGAGGCGTAGTGTGAGCCCGAGTGAGTGAGAGAGCGAGCGAGGAAAGCCGAAGCGAGCACACGCGCGAAGCGCACAGCGCATGCACACAGAAGAGGAGATCGGATAGACCAGAAATTTTGCGACTTTTGTTGTTCTGTTGTGTGATTTATGTATACTTGATTAAAGCTCTGCAATGTACATTATGTCTCCTATTCGATTAGGGTATGATACGAGCCTGAATCGGCTCTTGCCATGGGCTCTTGCCAAGGGCTCTTGCCACAAGGGCTTTGTTGCCCCTTTGGAGTTCTGGACTCTGGGATACACGGACCTCTCAACAACTGGGTATTTGAGTTCTTTGCCATGTCCGTGCCGTGCTTATTTGCTATTGAGTTCGGAGTTCTAGAGTTTTCGCTTTGCCGATCAGTCCTCAAACATTCCATAAACAAGAGGAATCAAAGTCAAGGTCTACCCATAGACATCTCAGTGCAGTTACAAGCCTGTTTCTGCAGTTACAAGCCGATTCAGTGATTATCACTTGGCTTATGAGGCACTCAGGGTCAGAGGAGAGTGAGTTCTGCTTTCGCGTTCTTGATCCGGCCTCAAATCAGTGTCTTTGCAGCTCAGCCGCATCCGCCGCAGAGACAGAAGGACGTTTGTCCAGACACAACAAACTGGCAGCTTCGCCGCCTAACAAAATGCTCAGCACACCTGAAGAAGACTTACCAACCACTCTGTTGTCACTGCTCGTGGT